>CM056395.1:20672245-21057415 GCA_029718625.1 Synaphobranchus kaupii | reverse complement strand
TTAACCGATATCCAAATACATCCTCTGTCAGATCAGATATTCTTTTTTTCTTTTCAAATACAGTGTTTTGTTACATAACACACAACGCGTGCACACACATGCACGTACACACACATGCACACACACACACACACACACACACACACACACACACACACACACACACACACACACACACACACACACACACACACACAAAAGCACACATGCATAATAAATGCAGTTATCTTAATAAATATGTTTGGGTATTCATGCATGTTCTTAGATAGATTTGAAATCTTTTTTTATTTTAGTTTAAACAGTGCTAAAATGTATTTTGTACAGTGCAGGAAGTGCTTAAATATTTTGTCTTTTTGTCTTATTTTGTCTTTTCGAAATACATTTTAAATGCTTCTCAAAAAATATTTCCAAGATCATCTTAGTGTGCAAATGTAAGTTCTAATACAGTACATCACAGGAACAATTACTTGTTAATATTAATTACTTTACAATATGTGTTTGGATATATTCTCAAATTCATATGTATTCTTCATAGATGAATAGAAAACCCTTGAAAATACTGAAAATACTTTAAAAAATAAGAAGTTACATGTTTTCACAAATATGTATTTGATCTAGGTGTGGTGCACACACACACACACACACACACACACACACACACACACACAACACACACACACACACACACACACACACACACACACACACAAACATGCACTTATGTGGAGGGATGTGCACGCATCCACATGCGCGCTCGCGTACACACACACACACACACACACACACACACACACACACACACACACACACACACACACACACACACACACACACACACACACACACACCACATAATATGGAGGGGAAATTGTGAGGTAAGCATTTATCCACCAGCACCTAAGAGGAGGACAGCTCTTCTCTTTATTGGACACAACCTCTTCATCTGATCAGTGGACTCATAGATTTAAAGAGTGAAACCGCAGCGCTCTCTCGTGCTGACTGTACCGCCCACCGTGATTAAAAACAGAGCCGCAGCTGGGAAAGACTTCCCCAGGCTTTTATTTAGCTGATATCGCCCCCTGTTGACTGAAATATTGTATTACTGCTCTACCATAAATTAGGGAATAATGGGAGATGGTCTGACCAATAATTTTGGACAATGTTGCCACCCTGTTGGAATGAAACGTTACTGGGTTTCCCTCAGAAAAAATCGTGTTATTGTCAATAAAAGATTCCAGTGACAGGACTGGCAGTGTATTTAGGAGGGGATAAGGCTGATTTAGCTTGTGATTAATTAATTTCACAGTAATAACATAAAATGCATATTATGGGGATAGTTCACGTTCTGCAATTCTTGATATTAGTTAATGCAATTAATTGCATGTTTGTGATCACCTTGTTTCCTTCTTATATTTATAAAAAATAAAATAGTTGAAAATTGAGCCCAGAATGTGACCTGAAGTGTTTCAAAATGTGTTAGATTATAATGGCTCACTATGGGGGGACTTCTGGGCCTTTCTTCTCCAAAAGGAAAGAATGAGCCTATTTTTACAGTTGCTTGCTCTCTTATGATTTCGTCAAGAGTATTCTGGGGGCAATTGTAACAGGGGTCAATTGTAACACAATTGTTTGTTACAATTGCCCCCAACCCTGAACACATGAAACTAGCTAGCTTGCTGGATAGAATCTCAGCTCTAGCTTGTTTCAGATTGGTGCAATTTTTATGGTGTTGCAATTGCCCCTTGTTACAATTGAGAAAAAAAACCCACTGGTATTTGTACAACATATCATAGGCTAATGTCAATCTGAATTATGTGACACCTCTTTACACTATTTTACAATAAAGACCCCATTAATGCAAATCAGAAATCAGAATCTTGCATTCATTATTTATTCTTCTGATGACAGCCAAGCGGCAGGTGAATATAAACATTGCCATGTTTTCTTATACCCTTAATGTAGAATGCCTTTAATATTTTTTCAGCGCCAACGAGAAGGGAACGATTTAATAATACAAAACCCTTTCTATTTCATCCATTTCTCCTACTAGAACTCGCCCGAACAAAGGCTTTCAACAAATGAACCACAATGCAGGCCTCACTGCACCCTATGGGGATTTGATTCTTCCAAACTTGAGTCCAGTAAGCTCAGTCTATCAGGAGCCCTTCTACCAATCACCCAGACAATCACGGCCCGCACGGTTTTATGGATACATGTCGCGGTGTGCACGCGTGGTTTCTGAGATAAAACGATAGCCGGTGCCTTGGTGCGATCTTCATACAGGAATTCATTGTGGCGCCCCATAGGCTACGCGTCATGGGCAGATTGTCGATCACCTGGCAAAACGCATTTGTCAAAACGTGTAGCGCGTTTCATTAAGGCGAGCTCATTGGCTACACGGCAGCTGGCAGCAGACACGTGGAGCCGCGGCCAACTCGCAAACCTGAGTCCCTGGAGTCTTTCTTTCCAAACTAACTGACCTTGACAGTAATAAAAAAGGGGGCTTTATCTGGGAATTGTGGGGGGCAATTTCAATGTATTCTTGAGAACTACGCATCCCAAGACTTAGTTGCGGTCCTTTGAATACTACAGCCTACTCAAGTCATGCTGCAAATCTAAAACTGACAGAAAGTTGATTCTGGGAAATGAATTATTCAGCGTTTGAGAGCGCAGGTCGCTCGCGCAGTGTAAACAGATCAAAAAGGCTACACTGTTGAATGAAAGCTGTTGATGAGCTGTGGGCAGAACCTGCCCGACTGATACAATTTTTTGGCACCTATACTCAAACTCAGAGCGAAGGGAAAATCTAAACACAATAACTTTGATGAATGAAAATGCAGACCAATATATAAAGCAATAAACGGTTCCCTTAGTCCTCAGAATGAGAACATCAACACCCATTGTATTTGTCAGCTGCCTACAAAACAAATAAAGAATGATGTTGATGTCCTTGAATAATAATCCGATATATAATTTATTTTCCACAGCTTTCCTTATATTTGGACATAACAGGTACCAATAGCTCCTCTGGGGAGCAAAGCTAAATTGACTCTGATGCCCAATTTAAGGGCATAAGAATATCTGATGATGAGAACGGGCCATTTAATCCATCTCGGCTCATCGTTTACCAACAGGCGAGTGAGTATCCACAGCCCTGTGTTAAACCTGGACTTAAGTACTCTGTTGGTCTCTGCTTCTTCTACACGACGTGCCAAGTGTTTCCATGGGCTGACAGCTCTCCATGTAAAAAAAGAAAAAGAAAAGGGTTCCTGGTATGAAGGTGAAATTTCTACTTGTGATCTCTTGTCCTGCTGATTAAACCCAACCTCTGTGTAGTTGTAAGCATTAAACCACGTTCCCACCGCCATTGCTAGCATGAGATCGTCGTCATCATGGCATCATTATCATAAACATGACTAACACAATCGCCACAGTTATCAACATTAACACATCACCGTCATTATCAGGGTGAAAAGGCCATTTAGTTCAGAGCCAGCTTCATGGAGGAGGCCCTCAGACATATAGATTTACTGGGGCCATTGTTAGCCATCCGTAGAGTGAGGAACTGCCGCTCACGGAAGAAAGAGGAAAATCGAGGCTAGCGCTATTACTGTACATCAGAGCAGCGGCCAAATACAAGAAAGAGATTAATATTTAATGCTTCTGCGACAAGGGGGGAGACTAATTAGAGCTAATTCAAATATTTGGAACCTGTGGACCCAGGTTCACCAATGCGCCGAGTCTGGAGGTTCATTCTTTGTCACGTCGTGGGTCGTGACTCATTCCATTTCAAACTTCATCACCCCGTTTCAGCAAATTTATGGATTCATTTAACAGATTAATAGATCAAATAAATTAATAGATCAAATGGGTTAAATGGGAGTTTTCTTTCAGGGGGAGTAACCTTTTCATATGCAACCGCCTCACCCCAAAGAAAAAAGTGTTATATACCAAAAGTAAAAAAATTAGCATTTTTTTTGTGCTCTCACAAAAAAATTACTACTGATTACAACTAGTGCACAGTTTAAAGTTACTTTAGCTTTTCAATGCAACTTTAACTATTTTGTGTGAAGTGTAAACTCATCATCGATTAAAGTGTCCCAAAATGCAGAAGAAAGTTAAAACACTGCATAACGATTTTGCTGTGTGTTTACACAAGTGTTAGGACTCTGTAATTTGTCTGTCTGTTTATTCCGTATTATTATTTTTCTTGATTTCTTTTACGCATTTTCCCGTATTTCCCTCGTGATTGTCAGTCCGCGTTCCATGTTTTCTGAGATTCCACCCCCTGTCTTTGTCTTTGCACTATTCGGGTGATTTTGGGAACATTCGGGTTTCCTCTGTATTTCGTATCTCGTTTTCTTCCTTCTGGCTTTATTTATATTTGTATATAATACTAATGTACTAATCATACTAACTGTTAGATTAGATTTAATAGTAACCTGCTAACAAACTAACGTGTGTATAATACTAACCAGCTAACCTACTAACATTAGGGTTTTTGAGTTCGCTACTAACATTACTAATTACTAATTCATCTTGAGTTTCTACCTGCAGCTGTCATTTCCCTCCTCGTTATCCTATCCCTGTATCTATCTGATTTCGCATTCTCTGCACATGTGTCCACTTTCGTGGAGCTGAGCTGTGCACTTGTTTACCTGCTAACCCCAGGCCGTTTGTTATCATTATGTCTATGTGTATTCCAGTCCGTGTCTTACGTTTCCCCCGTCATTGTATTATTGGTCCTTGTTAACCCTCATTGTTCTCACCTGTGTACGCTCCCATTTCCCCTCCCCTTCACACCTGATTCCTTTTGTGTAATCTTCTCCCTGTGTATTTATACCCTGTTATTTCAGTCTGTCTTTGCGAGTTCTTCAACGTTAGTTTGCTTCTGTGTGTTATCCTTGGTTTTCTGAGTACATGCCCTAGTTGTCTGTTTGGTTCCTGAGTTTCTGTCTCCGAGTTTTTGTTATCCCTAGTCCCTCTCCTATTGTTTTTATTTTTGTATTCAGTCTGTGTTTTGTTCTCTTTTTTGTTCCTCTTATGCCTCCCTGGTTTTGACCCCTGCCTATGTTCTCGCGACCCTGCTTTTGGATCCTGTTTTTGTGCTTTTGCTGTGCCTTCCCGGTTTTGACCCCTGCCTGTTCCTTGACCACTCTTTGGACTGTTGTTTCGTTGCCTGTCTCCCTGGTTTTTCGACCCTGCCTGTTATACCACGGATTGCTGCCTTGCCCTTATTAAACTTCGGTTTTTCGTACTCCTGCCTGCGTTTGGGTCCTTCTCCCCCGCCCGAACATAACACACAAGGACACGAGGAGTGGTTATGAGTGGGACGAGGAAGCAGAGAGGGAACAGATGTTGTATTTTATTTTATAATTTGCATTCGCACCTGCGGCAGGCTGGGGCGGCACTCCACCAGCGGAGTGTAAAACTTCAGACAGCGCTCAGACGCTCTACGTCTTTTCCAGCACCTCCGTAAGGCGAGAGACTTAAAGCTGTTTCCAATCACTCTCTGGCTGCCATTTCAATATTAAATCTTCAGTTAAGGCCCACGGCCTCCCTCCTCCGTCCCAACCACTGCGATTTCTCTTGGATCCTGTCATGTGGGAGTAAACACTTAAGTATGAAGATAAAAGCCAGAGGAATGCACTCCGAAACGGTCCCACGGGGCAAGCAATTATAAATCTGAGGGCCAGCTTTTCCCCAATTCAAGCTCCATCATTCTATTGCGGCATCATTAAATTGACAATTCACGCACCACAATGCGGCACAAACTTTTAAAGGCGATTGAGCTATGAAATTCCTCTTTTCAGTAAATGGTACCAGCGTGGCATTATATGGCTCAGGTTTTTACTTTGGTTGGTGATGAAAGGACAGCAATGGAAATCCCTGAGTAAAAGATATTCTCTTGGCAAGACTTCAGTTCACTGACACGGTGGTTCCTAATCTTTCCCAGAGCAGGCCCCAATTAATAAGCGAATAGTTTGGTAACCACTATCCCTGGCATTCTGTTATACCTTTGTCTGTCAGTAGATGGCAGCAAAGAGCAGTGACGGCAACGTGCTTCGGAAACGCCTGTCTTTGGCATTAAGAGACATTCAGTTCTCAGGCTATGGTTTTTAATCACTGGAGGAGCGGTCTTTTTTCGGGGACATAGTTCTGGACTGACCTTATTGGTTGCAGAAGGTGGCGTCTCGCTCCACATTACTCAGCCAAGGGAGCTTCCAATGAGTCCGGATCCTGCCGGACCTATGTCCTCTAGGGCATTTTGGGCCCACTGTGTCACCCCTGGTAACCTGACACACCCAAAAGACATGGTCAGATTACGTATTTGAAGTAAAATTAATGTAGATAAAAAAATATGAAGGTCCCTGAGAATGTTTAACAAACCATGCTACTTACCCAGATGTACAGATGTATGAAAGAATACTTTTTATAGCCTTGCACTGGCAAATATAGATGTTTCTTTTAAGGTCATCAGTCCTCTGCAGGAATCGTATTGGTTTCTAAATGGTTAAGCATTTCAAATACTTATCCGAGCCAGGTCTGACATTCGCCTCAATGCCCGAGTGATTGGGAAGGTATGACCTTAAAGAAGGATAAGAATATGTGGGGATAATCTAAAAGTCAACGGCATTTTAACTGTAGGCCAGTGCTTCTTGTCCGTACTGCAGTGCGAATACATCTGTCTGCGCATCCCCAGACTGTCCAGCCTGTTCCTACACACACAAACAGGCCCTAAAGGTCAAAAATACCCGCTGCGGGGTTTAATCTCCATGGGTTAGAGGTGTGGGGTGTTACTGAGTCTGTGAGGTGAATGTGTCTGGGGATGTCCTTCTAAGACCTGGCAATTAATTTTTGTGGGAAACATGAATCTCCGGTCTAAATCTCAGGAAACACACTGTATATTCTATTATGCCGAAACCTACACTTCACATTCATTAGAATTAAAATAAAGAATATTTTTGAGAATATTTTCAGTGCAATGTGTTTTTTGTCATCCTAGGCGTTATGTCAAGAAAAATATTTAAACTGCTCTTCCTCCGGGCCTCAGGAAGATATGGGCTCGAGTTGTGACTGCTGCCTATGGCTCCCGCCCCAGTGGGTGGCAGCGCCCCCCACTGGTGGCACATCTGGGGCTCGACAGAACAGCGTGATGGATGACTCTACCCTGGAGTCCCAGCGCCACAAGCCTTTTCGTGATGGGCGACTCACAAACAGGAACGTGGCAGGTAAGGATGCAAATTATAAAATGATTAATTATTAAAGCAAAGAAAGGCGTGGAAATGTTTTCCAGTTTATTTATTGGGACGGGGAGGGGTGGTGGCGTGGGGGAAGGTGGAGAGGGAGAGAGGGCGGAGGAAGGGAGGGGTGTGTGTGAACTGTCCAAAGTGCAGTTGCACTGGTAAGATTTATCGAGGCTCGTTCCCGAAGATGTAATTGTCTGATGACAACAAGAGGAAGAATAAGGACGAACAGCATGATTGTGGTCGGCTGTGAATGAGCTGTCATTTCTTCCGGTATATTCTCTCCGCTGGGTGCGTGACGCGCGCCATCCGTCTAAATCAGGGTCATCCAACGCGGGGCGCCACCGTAGCGATGCATTATGGGCCGTTGTGCAATCTCAGCCCCCTTTTCTTATCATTATGTCAGCAGGTAATCTTAAATCATCCCCACAAGAGCTGACCAAGATAACCGCGCTGTCAGAGCCAATCAGAGGCCTCTTTACCGGCTCATCAGTTTCCCTGTAGCGCGACAGCCAATGGCGAGAATGCATCTGCAAACATCAAGTATCTTTCACTAACACTTGTATATAGAGTATATGGTATATACAGTATATTTATAAATCTATATTAATATTTACATATAAAATATATATGTATTTATACATCTCCCGAGTTCTCTTTCACTTCATGTTAATAAAGAAAAGAGGTGTGTGTGTGTGTGTGCGTGTGTGTGTGTGCTAATGCGTGTGTTTGTGTGTGCATTTGCATGTGTGTGTGTTTGTATGTGTGTGCGTGTGTGTGTGTGTGCTAATGCGTGTGTTTGTGTGTGCATTTGCATGTGTGTGTGTTTGTGTGTGTGTGTGTGTGTGTGTGCTAATGCGTGTGTTTGTGTGTGCATTTGCATGTGTGTGTGTTTGTGTGTGCGTGTGTGTGTGTGTGTGTGCATATATGTACGCTTATGAGTGTGTTTGTGTGTGTGCATTGGCATGTGTGTGTGTGTGTGTGTGTGTGTGTGTGTGTGCGTGTGTGTGCACATAGGGGAAAGAGGGGCTTTGAAGCGCACCTAAGCGGCCCTTTAAAGGCAGAGCGTAAATACGAGCCGTGAACGATGTGCAGCATTCATTACTCAGCTGTGCGTTCACTCTCAGCACACGAGACATGGCTCCTCTATCGGCCTCTCGCTAATTCGAGGACGTGCAAGGAGACATTCTTTAAAAGTTTCCCTCATTTCCTTCACATCATGTTCGTCTTTTGCTTTGGACCTTCTGACGACGTCGCAAGGAAACGACGGCGGAGGGTGGGATGAAGAAATGAGAACAGAGGAAAGTTCTGGTAAGAATTTGGTGGTCCTCATTCGCAGCGGTGTGATTTTGAGGCGACGCGGTTCTTGAGCGGCACTGAAACCTCCAGCACATGCGTGTTAACCGCAGAACATTGGAGATCTGGTGACTGAGAGGGGGGGCAACTGTGTCCAGACTTTCTTCACACTGTGGCCTAATAAAGAGTGTTTTTACAAAACTCACTCAGCCCACTTTTTACCAATTTTGAGACAATCAACATTTTTGTTTAGTTTAAATTGGTGGAGTTTTTTTTGCATGAAAAAGCATTTTTATACTTATAAAAAAGAATAGTGTAAAAGTAAAACTGCACATATCTAACCATTCATCAAAAAAAGAATGCTCACTTTAAAAAATATGGTTTATCAAAACTTAATGATAAACTTAGTGAGGACTTGGAAAAACAATTCTTCAACAAAAAAAAACAAGTCTTCCATTACATACTTTAACTCCTTGCAATACATAACCCAACCGTTCTATACAACAGGGAGTTGGTTCCCATTTAAAAAGTGTGAAGCACAACTGTTTTCAAAAAAATGTATAAATAAAACAAATGATAAATAAAGTCCATTGTTCGGATAGAAAGGTCTTCCCTGCTGGTAATAAAGGCTAGTAAAGGCTAGTTGCAATCCGTCTCTCTCTGTGCCCCGTTAATACATAATTTACCCTAGTTAAGCTCCCTCCCAGTGGGATCCTTACAGAGTGCTGTGCAAGGCTTGAATGGAACTTATTTCCTTACATCTTTCTCATATAAATCCTTTTAAAAAAGAAAGACTTTCCAATAAGGCAATTCTCAAAAACTGCTCTCTCTCTCTCTACAAATAGAACAAGCAGCCAGCATCAAATTAGCTACCATCTGGGGACTGGATCTCAATGTTAAAATCCTAAAAAAGGTCTTGGTTCATATCCTGACTGTGATGCGTAATTGGCCATACCCACTGGTGGATTTGTAAAAAAAAAAAAAAAAAAAGTTCAAGGTGGATGGCAGGGTCTGAGATCTCACAGAAAGCCATTAAAACTAGGGGATGGAAAGGGCCGATGGCAGTTTTACAAAGGGGATGGTTTTTCTCAATTTTTTAACAGGAAGCATCCCCTTGAATCCCCCCTCAAATCAACCCAGGGCAGGATGGTTTGAGCTGACGGGATCGGCCTTGTCTCACAACGTGATGAGTCCTCGAGTCAATCACAGACCTGCATCCCCTTCAGTGACTGCTGAATCAGCGGATTATATGTTGATGAGATGGGGTGAAAGAGAAACTCAAGAGGGAAGAGAAAATTGAGGATAAAATTGTGGTTTTAAAAGAAAAAACCTGAAACTAGCACTTATGCCCACCTGTTGCATGTGATCCGATGTTTAGTACCTTGTATGAGGGTGTGAACGGCAATGCACACCTGCAATGTTCTTTTCATAATCAGCTGCTATAAACAAATCATACGTCACTGTTCCATGAAATGCCTAGAAAGAGATGCAGAAATCAAGAAATTTCCAATGGCAAATTAGTTTCATTTTAATTTAGAACTTGCCAGCTTCTCCCAAGATGAGAATGACAATTCTCCTGATATATTTAGCCAGCAGGAAGTGAAACCCGACTTTCTTGGTTAACCCCCTCCTACCCTCCACCCCATTGAGAAAATGTTGGGAAATCTTAAAAAAAAAGAAATGCTGATCGGGGCAGACTGTTAATGATGGCAAACACCATTAGAAAGGTAGGAAGGCTTTTAAAATCTCATTTACATGTCCCTTGGTGCGTAATCCTAAATGAACTTTCTGGATATTAAAATGAAAGTGATCATTAGCCCCATCATTTGTGCCTTCATTAGAATTCAGTCGGAGAGCGGAAGACATTATGAGTTTGCAGACGTGACCTCGGGTGAGGGCCAGTGGACAGCCAGCAGTTTACTCACCTTTGAATTTTCGTCTTCATTTTTTAAAATGAATCTCTCTTTTAATCACGTCTCTTGACCAACTTATAATGCTTCTCTTTACGAGACGTCTTTAAACTGAGATCCTGTCTCCTGACTGGTCATTAATGATCCCATGGCGCTCTTCTCAAAGAGCAGGGGGTTCCCCGGCGTCCTGGTTAAATTTATTTATTTATTTTTATTAGAAAAACATGGCACTTATACATTACAGGTCACAAACATAAGCCACCTTAAGACAGTGCCTCTTAAGAAGGGAGAAATACACGTACCGAGGAACCATGCCATTTTCCTTCAATATTCCTGGTGCCTTCAAGCCCTTTGTAATATGGGTCTTATATGAGCCAAGCAACACTGCAGTACGGACAGGGTAGAAATATAATTGGTAGAGAAAGAATCTTACATTCAAAGCCGCTGTTAATCTTAATCTAATGACAGAGACCTGGAATTTAATCTAATGACCTGGATGTAGAAGGTGAATGTAATCTAATGACCTGGATGTAGAAGGTGAATGTAATCTAATGACCTGGATGTAGAAGGGGAATGTAATCTAATGACCTGGATGTAGAAGGCGAATGTAATCTAATGACCTGGATGTAGACGGTGAATGTAATCTAATGACCTTGATGTAGAAGGTGAATGTAATCTAATGACCTGGATGTAGAAGGTGAATGTAATCTAATGACCTGGATGTAGACGGTGAATGTAATCTAATGACCTGGATGTAGAAGGGGAATGTAATCTAATGACCTGGATGTAGACGGTGAATGTAATCTAATGACCTGGATGTAGAAGGTGAATGTAATCTAATGACCTTGATATAGAAGGTGAATGTAATCTAATGACCTGGATGTAGAAGGGGAATGTAATCTACTGACCTGGATGTAGAAGGGGAATGTAATCTAATGACCTGGATGTAGAACGTGAATGTAATCTAATGACCTGGATGTAGACGGTGAATGTAATCTAATGACCTTGATGTAGAAGGTGAATGTAATCTAATGACCTTGATGTAGAAGGTGAATGTAATCTAATGACCTGGATGTAGAAGGTGAATGTAATCTACTGACCTGGATGTAGACGGTGAATGTAATCTAATGACCTTGATGTAGAAGGTGAATGTAATCTAATGACCTGGATGTAGAACGTGAATGTAATCTAATGACCTGGATGTAGACGGTGAATGTAATCTAATGACCTGGATGTAGAAGGGGAATGTAATCTAATGACCTGGATGTAGACGGTGAATGTAATCTAATGACCTTGATGTAGAAGGTGAATGTAATCTACTGACCTGGATGTAGAAGGTGAATGTAATCTAATGACCTTGATGTAGAAGGTGAATGTAATCTACTGACCTGGATGTAGACGGTGAATGTAATCTAATGACCTTGATGTAGAAGGTGAATGTAATCTACTGACCTGGATGTAGAAGGTGAATGTAATCTACTGACCTGGATGTAGAAGGTGAATGTAATCTAATGAGTAGTGAGGGAGTCACAAGCTCCAGGGCTGAATTAATACAGAGCAGAGAGCTAATACCGCAGGGGACGTGTCAGTCCATGCCTGAAAGTCCAAGAATATCCATGTAATTGGCACATCTACCCTTTAGAACATTCCACGAACTAAATTGCGGAAACATCTCAGTAGAAGAGACTGAGAGATAGCATGTTTCTGTCAGGAGCGACTTATACAAGTTATGGAACAAGTCAAGACTTCTAAACCTGAGTTAGGCGTATGACAAAATGGCCACTTAGCAGTGTATCTCAGAAACAGAAGGCCAGTGTACCTGCAGTTGATTAATAATATCGGTCGTCCAAAAGGAATTGCGGATATACAGTACTGGAAAAGGGGATAATTGAACACGCCCTCTGGCTGGAACAGGATGGCCAGCTAAAGATAATGCCCATTTTCCTCAGTCACCCTTGCCATCCCATATGCAAAAGGTCTGTAAAAATCATATAAAAATCACATATGCCGTATACAAAACTAAAATAAATATGTGGTAGAGAACTAGCATATACATTTCAGACTATAAATCAACATATATGATTTTTATAAAACTTTGCAAGTATGATCATATATGATTTTTACAGACTTTTTGCACATGGGATAAGCTCTTGTGCAGCTGTCAATCATACAGTGTGTCCAGGTGACAGTCTTGCCAAGATACAAATTGTATTAATAAAAGCTGAAGCTCAAAAGACAACAAAGGCCATTGCATCTTGTAACCTGGTTAAATTTTAATGGCATACCATCTGTTGGAACAACATTCGTCTCTAAGGAATGAGAGGAAAGTGCTCCATAATGGAACGCTTCATAGATAAATAAACAAATCAGGCAAACAATACATAAATCAGTCAAATCTATGTTTTTATTGGGCCTTTGATATTTTGTATATTGTTCCAGAGTGCTTGTGGAGCAGAAAACAGAGATGTAATTTAACAAATTCAGATGGCATTATTGTTGCAAGGCCTGGTATTGATCATGTATTACAGCAGCATTCAGGACCTGCCAATGAAATTTAATTCAGTGTTCGTTCTTTCTGACATTCAGGTAAAGTCAGTCCATCGTAACCATGGTAATCTGTTTGGAATTTTATGGATGCTTGTATAAACATTTTACGCTCATTTTTTCCCTCTCTGGTCCTGGAATCTTACTTCGACTGAGTAGAATCTGTGTGTGTCCCTGTTTGGATGTTTACAGACAGGGACACACACACACACACACACACACACACACACACACACACACTCTTCTGGCTGTGCTTCAGCGCCCAGATCTATGTGCTTTCTGCCCTAATTGATAAGGAGGACCAGTTGTAATGTGTTCTTTATCTCCTAAGAAAGCCCGATAAGTAATGCTGTTGTCCTCGCGGAGTTTGGTTCTGAATCTTTTTGCATACATCTATAAACAGTTTACAGCTAAAAACATCCAAGAAAACGTATTAGGTCTTTCTACGACTTTCTAATGGCTAAAACCATAATGATGAGCAGTCTGTAGGAGAGAAAGAAAATGTGTTATTCATCTTATTTGATGCTGTTTGGCTAACAATGAGTTGAACAGAGGGTGATTCAGCCCCAGTGCCCTTATCAGTGATCTGTCCTCCTGAATAAAAAAAAGCTTCAAAAACTCTTCAGTTTGACTAATGTTAAACATTTCCTCGAGGTCATCCAGAAGTTTAAACTGCTCTGCCGTGCCAGCCAGGAGAGCACATCCTCCTAGGGCAGGGTGCCCAATCCTGTTCCTGGACATCTACCGGCCTTCAGGTTTTCATTCCAACCCTAACGCAGCACATCTCATTCAACAGCAAGAGATCTCATTGAGCTGCTAATTAGTAGAATCAGGTGTGCCAAATTAGGGTTGAAATGAAAACAGGAACATGATTGTGTAGTGGAAGACCAGCAGTTCTCAGCCCTTGGGTGCGTCCCAATAATCGAAAAATGCACCCTCCCTTCCTCCACTACCACCTCCTCTACTCTGTGCCCCGGAATCGGATCTTTGTGTTTTAATCTAATGTTGCTGATTACACCTTAATTACGCATTAATGGTGACATATTAATTAATGTCTTGATGAAAACCGCAATGTCAGGTACACTGTACATTTAAATACTTGTACTCTAAACATTTAGGCAGTTTTGCATACTTCCGAGTAGGAGAGGAGTGGTAGTGGGGGAGTGGAGGAAAGGATGTGGGGCATGAGCTGTTCTACAGGAGAATGAGTCAATGTATTAGGTGTGCTAGACATCCTAGTGCCAACACAGCTGGTGTATACCTGAGAGTTACTTCCCCTGTACTACTTTGCTAAATGGACTGCTTTGTAAATTCATACAACTGAAATGGTGCCTCTGTAAAAATGAATCTGCTGTGTATGTGTATAGGTTTCACAACCTACATTAAGCGGCTAAAAGCTATGCAGACTAGAGAAATATTATTTTACTCGAGACTATCAAACAGGGTGCTCTCCAGAGTAGAAATCCCTTCAGTAGGTTGTATTGAATTATATTTTGCCCAATCACTGGATTTCTCCAACCGCGGAGCTATTTGCCTTGGAGTATGAAAAGGTTAGGCCTGGATTGAATCTGAAGAATGCCAATCTGACTGGAGACATCTCTGCTATTTCACAGAAGCCGCAACCCCTATGCAGTGTGCTTCACAGGGACCCGAACACTCAACGTTTGTATTAGCGGTTCAAGTGAAAGTGCTGCATATAGCAAAAATAACTGGCCCTTTGCTTCAGATAACAACCCTTTGCACCCTCAAAAACACCTGTCGATATGTCCACCTACACAAGCTGTCTCTGGCATTGCACTGTTCTGAGACTGAAATACAGGTCACAAGACAAGGATAATTTCGGCAAAGGCTCATGCAAAATAAAACTCGATAGGTGAACTGCCATTAAAGCAGGAGTATGGGGTGAGATGGAGCCAGGCACTGAGAGTGCCTATACACCATTGATCCCCAACCCTTTTCCTGGAGATCTACCGTTTGTAGGTGTTCATTTCAACCCTAATTTGGTACACCTGATTCTACTAATTAGCAGCTCAACAAGATCTCCAGCTGTGGAATGGGATTTGGGAGATGGGACATGGGAAGTAAGTAGGGCACTTTTCTGCTTTATTAATACCACAGGATTAGTAAATAGGATATAAAATGTAAATAATAAAGACATGAACTACACACTCCGGTACAGTGGGTGGCGGTATGCACCTTAACGTTGGTTTAAATCCACCAAAAAATCAAAAAAGAAGAAGAACAATGTGATTTGTTAGGGTTTGGAGTGAACCTACAGGACGGTAGATCTCCAGGGGGGTATTTCACAAGGTTGATGCTAGATTGGATAGCCTGGAGGGACGCTCTGCTGTGATTGGTTGTTAATCTAGCATCAACCTTTTCCCAACCCCTAAACATAACCTCACAGGAGTTCACGTAACTCGGGCTCATGCCCGAACTGTTAAGATAGTGTGCCAGGATCCCGCCCAGGTCCCTCCGGGCTATCCAATCTAGCATCAACCATTTCACAATGCAGGATTCGTGAGTCAGCTTGATAACTGCACTGAGTAAAACCCGGCACCCTCCAAAATCTGGAACATGGACTGAAGTAAAAAGAGCTGTTACTCAGCACAGTTATCCAGCTAACTCACTAATACTGCTTCGTGAAATACCCCCCAGAAAATGGGCATTTCAACAAGAAACCCTTCAGAAACACTCTGCACATGCAGAGGGAAGACTTGGGAGGCTGAACCCTTCTCAGCGGAGTTAGAAGTGGGGAAGAGCTGATGTGTGTCCAAAATCTGAGACTGTAATGACAACCTAAGGCTAATCGAATTGTCACTGTGACACTGGAATATGCTAATTTAGAGGCACGTGGCCCTTTTCTAATCATGAGTGCAGACAGACCAGTGTTTTTGCACCCTCTTTATGCATACTTATTAGAACTGAACCTACTTCTTTTTTTTTTAGGGTAGACACCGATGCCTGTATTTAGTATGACTGATGGCCAATGTAATGCTGGGATGTAGCCTACTTCTGATTGGTATATCTAATTGGTATATTTAAAATTAATTAAATTGTTGAACTAAAATGTACAGATTCACTCAGCAATTTGCATTTCACTCTAAAACACCCTGCTCTGCTACTCGCTGCTACATACAGCCGCACGCGGAGCAGAATGCAGAATCAGTCACACTGCCACTGTCCAGCACGTCAGCAAAATTAAAAGGATTTAAAACTAATTTAAAGGGGGCTAATATCAGAATGGAAGGAGGGCACTAAACGCTTCTCCAAAGCTCCGTTACTGAATAATTACCGGATCGAAAGGGGGGCCCAGGAGGCCCCTGTAATTGTTTACGTGCCAAAGTCCTTCAGAGCAAACAAATCTATAGTATTGATCACCGTGGAGACGATCTCATTGTGAAACCAATTCCGAAGCGTGCGAAACAAATGGTCCGCTGTTGCCGTTTGAGTACAACAAATATGTTGTATTTACGGTAATTGGATTCAAATCATTGGATAGGTCCCCGCTTTAGAGAGTGCATCCTCGTAATACTTTGTGTAGCAATCGTTTGGTCTGAAGGGACACGGCTGGGTTTCCCTTTCCCGCTCGCTAATTTTCCAATGTAGTTGGAACATCATAGCTGGAAAAACTGCTTTTCATTTTTTATAGCAATGGCTCCATTTCTCCCGCTCCTGCAAATGTCTGAATGCTCGCTTAACACCTCACTTCACCCTTGGTTTCAACACATCAGCTATTTGATTCTATCACCTGGGACGAGTAATTCCGTTTAGTTATTTTGCTCTGCACTCAGGTCGATGCTTTTAGTCAGCAGTTGGGGTTGTAAAGCAGCCACTCTAAGCTTTTAAGTAACCCCCCCCCCCCCCCCCCCCCCACCTACAAAGAAAGAACAAACCTGACGACTCCTTTGGGTTCTTTCTTTCTTCCTTTCTTTCTCCCTTCAGATATCAGTGGTTATGCATATTGTCACAGCATTGTGTAATCGCACCTAATTTAAGTCTCTCACACTGGGAAAATCTGTCTTTATGTAAAAATCATTTAAGAAACTATCAGTGGCAGAGGGTGGGGGTATAGGGGGAGGGGGGGGGGGGGGGGGGGGGGGGGTGAGTGAATTGTGAATTGAGCCTTGGGTGACATTGAGCTGCTGGATTTCTGCTCTTGAGGTGCAAAACTGAATTTTAAAAAACTGTCACCGTGCTTGGTTAAATACAGGCCTCTAGTTAGGCCAGTGAATCCGGGGATGAAGGGGACGGGGCGAGCCCAGGCCGGTGCCACCGTTACCTGGGGGGATATATCTAACTGTGACTTCAGCAAACACCCTATGGAGTGCAATTTGTCACCTGGACACTGATGACTTATTCCTCCCAGAGGGGAGGGGTGCATTATCAATGGCTTCGCAGCTGAAGCAACACCTCCCTACCATTGGAGAGGGCTGCTCTTTATTGCCCTCCTTTTCAACACCTTCCTCAATGTTATTCCAAGGTTATAGGTCTGTTGAGTTGTGTGTGGAGATGCAAATCCCACGGCTGAACTCGCTGGGTGCGCCGCACAAGGGGAGGGGAGGTTTGACGGGTCACAAGCACAATTTCTCTCTTACACAGCTGATTAACCACAGGAATGAAGTTAATGGATGAAAGGATGCTATCCTAAATTACAGTGAACAAAAAAACAAAACATCTCTGTCATTAGTGGTCTGCTTGAAAGGGATGTTTATTGAAAAAGACATGTGAAAGCAAATAAATTACATTTGCCTCACAAGGTAACAGCACGCAAAAATAGTAGGCTACTGTGTGTTGTATTGCAATCAGTAACAAAATAAAAAAGACACCATCAACTGCGCTGTACACACTAGACCTTGGAAAACCTTCACTGACAACAGAGTCGCCATGCACACAACAGTCCCACAGTGTCAACCCAAGACTGGTTTATATAGGCCGTACCCTTCCCCGAACCCAAATGGAAGAAACAAATGAGGTAGTTGTGGGTCTTCATGACAATGAGACAAACTGAAACGTCAAATGTAATATGTCATTTTCAAAAAACAATAAAACACAGTTTATCGAAAAAGAAAGAAAGTCAGACATCGTCAGTATTATTCGCGATATTGTAATACCAAATCCAAACAACAAAACACATTCAAGTTCGGTGAGCTGGCTGTTGTGAGATTTATTGTGGTCGTGGGAGGAGGGGGTTCGATTGAAATCGTGGACCGGGCGGGGGGGGCTTTCTCTCATAATCTTTATGAACCAATTTCACTTTGTCCTTCTAGCTGATACATAATTTCTTTAATCAGGGAGCGGCTTTGTTTTTAATTGCGGTCTTTTTATTTGGCGTGAGATTGGTTTGGGCGGCGGGAGACTGAGAGCCTGAAAGCGTATGTTTCATGTCAAAATTGTGAGAGTTGGCAACGGAAACTCAAACTCGGGTAGATTCCGTTAACGAGATAACACACATTCTCAAAGTCTTCGTCGCCCACAAAAAAACAGTTTTCACTCAGTATAAAATGAATGACAACATATGCCAGAAATAAGTGAATGCCATTAAATTTAAGGAAATATATTTGAAAACAAGACAATGTTCGAGGTAAGGCGATGTAAACGTAGGCTACATGCAATTTTCCACGAACATGTAGCCTAGGTAAAACGTCTGGTTTAAGAAAGAGTAACAGAAAATTTTTAAAGATGGAGAATCCCCCATTTCCAGAGGAAGCAAGGTGGAGTGAAAGCAGCGGAAAGAAGGGCCAAGTAAGTCTTCAATTATTTTAACATGCACAGCGAATAATATAAACTGCAGTTGCTGCCGATGCTGGGTGCGATAACTTGGAATGCTGAAAAGGGGAAACTCATCTCAACCACCACCAAATGTGGCTACACCCGCGTACGCATTGGTGGGTGTTAAACAGTAGCGTATCATTGCTTGTTGTTTGTATGACTCCACTCCCCCGTTTCATTTTTTACCGTGAAATAATACAGTATTTGAGAGCAGGTGCTCTTAGGGCACTGCTGGCAATTCCACCCCTGAGAGGCACCTGCGATGCCAGTCCTGGCACATAACTGTCACGGTGCATGTCTAAATCCCGTAGTTTTTTTCTTTCAAGGTGAGATTTGGGGCCTTTGTGTCTTGGTGGATGCGTCTTTGGCAATGATTGACAGTGGGAGTGTGGGGGTGGTTTGCCTAGAAACAGTTTTATAGTATAGGTAGTCTTCCACTTTCCCGTGAAGTTATGGTTACAGGGCCCCGTAGTGTAATGTGCACCAGAGAAGGATTAAAAACCTAAGTAAAAGTGCTTGAATTTAAGGCTTTGTGGAGATAGTTGTTAATGGGAAAGCAGCCAGTGATTACAGATTAACAGCTGGAGGGCTGCCTTTTAAAATGTGTTGTCTATGTACATGAAATGAACCGCCGCACTGTCAGCCCTCTATTGGCAGTAGAGGATAACGTATGCTTCAGTAATGCGCATGTGCATTTGTGTGCGCACAAGCATGCTTGAAGGTGCTATGAGATCAGGGACGTCTTCATTATGGTCATGGCCCATGAGCTGTTTGGTACTGTTATGTAAGAATGGCTCTAATGAAATTGACACACAGTCCATCACAACTAGACGGATAAATATTGCTCCCTACTGTATTTATTCAAATCATTATTGAGCCTCGTTTGAGAGTGATATGATGAGCTCAATATAAAATGGGGCTCGGTGTAAAATAGTGGAACATTTCATCATTCTGCCTAGGTAGCAATCTTACAAAACCTTTCTCAGACTTTTAAAGTTGTCTACTCTAATGCCAGCAGGATGCTTCAAGAGTCCAGCATATGTGCAATACATTTTCATTGTCTTGATTGCATAAGTCAAATTCAGTTACTGCATTCACCCAGAAAAGTTGGCGCAAGTAGAAATGTAAAAGATTGCTGCCTTATTTCAACAAGTAATGTCATTTATTTGACTGTTTAAATCTTTGGCTAAAAGGCTGGAAAATTAAATATCTTTTGGAGAAGGTTCAAATATATCTATATGTGCTTTTAATGGGAAACATACCATTTTGATAATACTGACACCGATAATGGGAAATGCAGAGATTCTAAAGTGATTCACTGTCCATAAAAATCTCCCCCTCACACACAGGAAGAATAATTACTTGGAGGTGACTTTGTGTTGTTGCAGTTGAGTCTATTTAGGTAAAATATTGGATATAGCTGTTGTAAATCATCTACTTAAGAAAAAAAAGTGGATTCTCTTCTTGGCAATCATAGATCCATTTAAAATCAAAATTCCCGTCTGTGTTCTGTGCTGATCACACTGCTGAAACGGCCTTGGTTAAGGTTGGGAATTACCTGTGTCTGAGTGTGATTGCTAGTTATTATGACTCAGTTCTTGTTATTTTAGCTCTTTGTGTAGTTTTTGACCGTACAATTCTATTAGGTTGACTTGGATATTTGGTAGACCTCTCTGGAACAGTATTGCAATGGATTGAATCTTTTCTTATAGGCAGAAAGTTTTTTTTGTTGTAGCTTTTGGGGACCAGGAATCTGAAAAAGGTGGCATTCTTGTTGGGATCCGCAAGGATCAATCCTTGGTCCATTGCTATTCTCATTGTATATGCTCCTCCTTGGGGGATTTATCAGAACATATTTTGTGTATTATGAGGATGAAAACGTAATCAGTTTCCTAAACACCCTGACCAATATAAAATGGTGGATCTCATGGTTTAAATGTGCTTGCATGTGCTCGCTTAAACGGCCACTGTATTGCAGCCTTTTGTGGATGACTTAACTCGATACGCTTATTTCTTAGGGGACTGAGATTAAATAAAATTTTAAGAGCCCCTTTTTTAATAATGGGCAGCTAATAACAGTCATTTGCCTAACAGTTATCATTTAACATTCATATTTAATTGGAGCTTGAAATTAATTTTAAGTTATCCAGGAGGAAGAAAATTCTACGCATTTCAAAGTTAACCACCCAAGGGTTTGAATTAATGAATTAAATAATTCATTTTTACAAAGGACATACCAAACACATCCCAGTCAGTCATCCTTGGCCATGCACTTGGGTTATATTTAGTCATAGAAACGCACCCTGGTGCCTTTTTAAGAAAGCCATCATATTGTAAAGTTTTTGTTTATTAATTTTTCATTTATATTCTACCCATCGGATACTTTTGAACGCATCTCAAATTTGTCTTCTAAATTACTTCTGCCTCCGCAGGGACTCGCCTGCTTTACCTGGAGCTAATAACAGTGGTGATTCAATGACAAGTGTTTGAGGAAAACTTAGAGGCCCGAATAGTTTTTCTCTCCTGAAGGATTCAAACAGGCTGGAGGAGAGCTCTTCACCTCTTTTTGGAGGGGTGTTCCCAAGGGCCCCAGTTAGTTTTTTTTGTATCTTTTTTCCCCTTAACTGTGGAATATAGAGGACCTCTTTAGTGAGTATTTTGTAATTAAGCGAGGGTGACATTTCCCTGTGTGCTCTGTCTACAACTCTCTACATCCAGTGCCAAATCAAGATATCTCCTGACAAGGAGTGGGCTTACAGATTTTGCCCTGAAAAACTCTTGACAAGTGCATCGTCCACACTGACATTAGGGACAATTCATAAAATCTTTTTTCTTTTCTACAATGCACTCGTTTGATAAGACTCAGACACGTACAGTAGCTTATCATTTTAAGTGGAGCATTTAAAGAAAAGAAAAAAACGATTTTGCATGGTTATTTTTGGTCACCTCACCATAGTAATTTATTATTTATTATTTATCAGTAATTTATCAGGAAAAGCTATTGAGTCTTATCAATTTTAATTAGCAGAAAGTGCACTGGGCACTATTATCTCATCAGATAATTCCCCAGTGTTATTTTACTGTCATTCTAGAGTTGGCTGCAATAATAGAAAGCTGCTGTGGACTTTCGCCAAAGGTCACAGCCCTGTCAGATGCGTAATTAAGCCCAGGAGACGGACTCGCCTGGTCTAGTTTATCGCTCGCTTTGGTGGAGACGACAAGGTCTGGCCTCGTGCCCACTGCCTCTGCTCCAACCCCAAAGAGTTGCAGTGTCCTCTGGCCCAGACAAGACCACCAGGTAGCCTACCCCCTCCCCTCCACCCCCATGCACAGGCATGATGTGACATCACCTGCTCCTTCTGTTGCGCTCCCTCCAGTGGCTGGTTTTTAGTACTGCGGGGGCGTGGATGAACGGTGACAAGTCAAGTCGTACATCTCCATCAGCAGGCCAGCGAGAGAGTGAGACCTCTAATGGTAGTTGACAGTTTAACTGTATATCTCACCAAATGTGACATAAATTGTATACGGTGCAAGTTTGCTGGTTATTTTTTTGAGTTCCAAAAGCGATAGCAAGAATTTAAATCATCCAGGGCTAATCCTAATGATTTCTCAGCAAAGAGGGAATTTCTCTATGGATGTTTGGTGGCAATATTTTAAGCAATTCATTATCTGAAATTGTTCTCATTTGGGGATGGCACGGTGGTGCAGTGGTTAGCGCTGCCGCCTCACAGCAAGAAGGTACCGAGTTTGAACCCCGGTCGAGGGCCTCTCTGTGTGTAATTTGAATGTTCTCCCCGTATCCGTGTGGGTTTCCTCTGGGTATTCCGGTTTTCTCCCACAGTCCAAAGGCATGCAGGTTGGGTTAGTTGTAGAGTCTAAATTGTCTTTGCGGTGTAAAACTGTGAGTGAATGCCTGCTGGTACAGGCTCCAACCCCCATCCCCCCATCCCCCCATCTCCATTGGAATGCCATAGTCATAGCCTATTCGCTGGCCTGTCCAATTGCCGCCACGCCCTCCATCGATTCAGGAGAGAGTGTGTGTGGGCGCATGTGAGAGTAGCCTCTGCCAGCCGCCGCCTCCTTACGCTCGGAAGTACAACCGGCTCAGGCATCCAAACGTGCCGGCATCCAAGCGGAACGGGCTGTTTCGTGCGCGTCCGGCGGACGGGCAGACCTGCGGGCGGACCAGAGGAGTGCTCCCGGTGTGGCGGTGTAACGGGAGGCCATCGCTCGTGCTGGAGCTCTCTCTTCCTCCCTCGGAGGGCCACGATTTCACATTCACATTCAGATTTACTGTGCATTTTCCCTGGGGAAAGTTCTTGTTACAGGCAGATGTGTACATAGAACCATAAAACCATAAAAGCATAAAAAAACTGTATAGGAAAGCAAAGCACAGGAAAGACGCGACGGTAAAAATGTCAACACAGCCGACGGCTCGGGCCGTAAATCTGAAGTCAAGCTCGCAGGACGATCAGACGGGACGAACAGCCACCGGATACCCGATTTACAAAAAAAGCCAATAGACTTAAAATGGCTGACTAACGGACTAAAAACTAGGCACTTGAGCACACCGACACAAACACCTGCCGCCCGTTTCCACCAATGCTTCATTTACCAGGACTTAAGTCCTCACCTGCCCTCTCCTGGATTGGTCGAGGAATGTGGAATATGAATTGACGGATATCCTCGCTACGGATGTGACTCTGGCAGTACGAGCCGTCTGGCAGCTGATGGCATTATGGGTAGAAGAGTTGCCAGACCAATTACTGTTGAAAGCAGGAAGTGACTCATACTCAAGGTGGCCACAGTGGTTTGACCTCATGTAGGCATGGCAGAGTGATTAGAAACAGATTGTTTTCATTGTGAAATCATTTGATTTGCGTATGTGTCTTTAATTTGGAGAACCGAACGGTTAACTTGTGCTTTGTCTCAGCCCAGCTTTTTTTGCCCGGCGCATTTCACAAGAGTCCAGGGGCCACATGTATAAACAGTGTATAAACACGATGGACGCCATACATACGCAATGTTTGGAGTCTGTGTGATATGGCGACACCGTGACAGAAAGGCAGAGGGAGAAAACAACATTACGGAACCTCCACCATACCATACAGTGGGGATCAGGTTATTTTCGGTATAGCCATCCTTCTTTTTACGCCAAACCCACCCAGTGTTGGTTGCCGAAAAGCTAAATTTTCGTTTCATCTGACCATAAAACACAGTTCCAGTCAAAGTTCCACTAGTGTTTAGCAAACTCCATGCGCTTACGTTTGTGGTGAAATGACGGGAAAGGCATGGAGGTGACGTCGAATGGTAGTTTTGGAGACTTGATGACCCCAAGATGCTACTTTCCTCTGTAATTATCCAACAGTGATCCTTGGGGGTTTTTTTGGGGGGGATTTTTTTTGCCTCTCTTACCATCCTCCTCACTGTGTGTGGGGGTCCTCTTCCAGGCAAGTTTGTAACAGTGCCAGTTGCTTTGAACTTTTTAAGTATTGCCCTAACGGTAGATATGGGCATTTTCAGGTGAGTAGCTATTTTTTTTATAGCCATTCCCTGACTTATGAAGCTCAAGACACTTTTCCCTCATTTGATTTGTGTGTTCTCTTATATTTCCCATGTTGATGTATGAATAAGGGAATATGGCCTCTGTGTCACCTCATATTTATACCCCAGTGAAACAGGAAGTCATGGATTACTGTTTGAAAGTTCCTAAACACTCTGATCAACTTTAAAAAGTAAAATATAAATGGAAGAAATGCTTCAGTTACATTTTGTTTATAAGAATATCTAGGGGTGCCAATAATTGTGGCACATGTGGTTTTGTTAAAAATAATTATTTCTTGATGAGGGTTTATTTTTTCTCAGAATAAATTTACTTCAATTTTTCTAATTATTTCATTGTGAGATTGACCAAAAGGTGAATTTTTTATAACCCTTTTTACTAATCTCTACCAGGGTTGTCAATAATTATGGAGGGCACTGTAATTTGAGCAGATACTTTGTGCTGTTTATGACATTATTCATATTTTCATTATACATATTTTATGGTTATTTATGAAAATTCATCATCCATTAGGAAAAAGATTGCAGCGATTGAGATGACATTTTAATGGACAATCATGTAACCCTGTTGGTCATTTGTCAGCACCAAGCCGTCAAAGTTCACTTAGCATTTGCATTTTAGATTTTTAACAGCAAACCTCAAGTGCTAAAAGCTCACTTATAATTAGCATCTTAGATTTTTTAACAGCACAGTCCAACTGTTAAAGGCTCACTCCGCATTTGCATTTTAGATTTTTATCTGCAAAGGCCCAAATGCTAAAAGTTCACTTCGCATTTGCATCTTAAACTTTTAACAGCGGAGCTCAACTGCTAAAAGTTCAATTAGCATTTGAATCTTAGATTTTTTTTACACCCAAGCCCTGCTGCAAAAGGTCACTTAACATCTGCATCATAGATTTTTCTCACAGCCAAGTTCTGCAGCAAGTTTTACAGCTAAGCCCTACTGGAATAAGATTTCTTAGTATTTGCATCTTAGATTTTTAACAGCAAAGCCCAACTGCAAACGGTTTTTTCTTTTGCTGAGAGCAGAGAAATGATTAATACATGCATTCTATTTACTATTGCAAGAGGCAGGCGGCTGAAGAGTGCTGAATGGAAGCCCTGGGCCTGGTGGAGTGTGCTGCATGCCTGTGCGAAGGTTATATTTCATACGTGTGTATGATTCTGTCTGCAAGGCAGAGGGCCTCTATACCAATCGGGCCTCGGCTCTGCTCACATGCATGTGTGCGTGCATGCACGTGCTTGTGTTTGTGCCTTGTGTGTGTGTGTGTGTGTGTGTGCGCGAGAGAGATGCTTGCTTGAGTGTGCCTTGTAGTTGCTTCTTTGAGTATGTGGGTCTAGGTGTGTGTCTGCTTGTATTTGTGTTTGTGTGTGTGTGTGTGTGTGTGTGTGTGTGAGATTGTGATAGAAAAACAGAGAGAAACTGAGAGAGAAAGGCAGGGTGTTAGATGGCCATGTCTAAGTCACACTAAGCTTGTTATCTTTTACGTGAAGTATGTGTTGCCTACCTAACTTGTTAAATTGTTCTTTTAGGGCAAGGAGGAAGAATGGATGAATGATGTCCCTCCAGTCCTGTGAAGACCCATCCCCCATGCTAATGGCCGCAGCACTTCAGCAGTCACTACAAACCAACCAGTCAGTAAAGAGCACAGGCAGCCACAGCCGAAATGTGGAATGTGCCTCATTTAAGATCTCCTGGGCAACCCTAAATCACTGTGATTGGGGCCAGGCTGTTTGCGAGGGTTGCGTCTGTGCAAGACATACCCACCCCACCCCACAAAGACCGACTGAAAAGCATTCCATGCGGCATATTAGTTTAGTCAGTAAAGGCGCTGGTGGGGCGGGGGGGGGGGGCAGGTGTAGGGAGTACAGTGTAAATAATTCAGCCGACTCTCAATACGAAAATGACAAAAGAAATCAATAGATACCAAAGGCTGTGCCTTTATAAACAAGCTGTTGGCTCGCAAAATGAGAAATGCAAAAAAGGAGAAGGAGGAGAACCTCTGAAGGCCTCCGAGCTGAAAAATTGATGGAATGCCAAACCGTTCCGCTGTGTAATCTGCCTGAAAGAAAACACCCCCGGTGTATTTGGGGGGGGGGGGGGCAGTTCACTTGCATCATTGTGTCAGTGCCACAGAAGAATTTGTGAACTCTCCATCTCTCTGCCTGCTTCCCGCCTCTCTCGGAATGAATTTCACCTGCAGATGCGAACGGCGTCTGTCTGTCAGCGTGATGGAGCGAGCATCAGTCTGTTTGTGTGTGTGCTGTTTGTGGGGGGTTGGAGAATGGCTTGAGGTTAAGGCCTGTTATATGGGCTCACCAAGCTGCCACTGGACCTCACTGTACGGCGTATTCTCTGCACTGGGTTTCTGGCCGGGTCATAGTGGTTAACAGACTCGGGGCTTATTGTGAAGGGGCAGCCTAGTCAGGATCTGACGTTCTGGTACAGACTCAGCTGAACATCGTTTGCCCCCATATGTTCTCATCTGACACACACACACACACACACACACACACACACACACACACACACACACACACACACACACACACACACACACACACACACACACACACACACACACACACACACACACACACACACACACACACACACACACACACACACACACACACACACACACACACACACACACACACACACACACACACACACACACACACACACACACACACACACACTAGAATTGGACCACGGTAAAGTGTTCCATATACGTAGGGAAGCAAGAACATAAGTCTTCATCTGTCATTCATGGGCTTATCAAGAAATGTCATGTCACAGAAATGATAGGGTTCATGAAATGGTTAAGACAGAGATGTTAGAATGAAACCCAGAAACCAATACGACCCCCCCCCTCCCTCACCGATCTCCAGTTAAAATGAGTCAGGACCATGTTTTTGTGGTCTTACCAACCACAGGATCACTGCCTGCTTTATCTTCAACAAGAAGTGATGTGAAAGAGACCATACTGTTTTACCTTCAACAGGAATTGGTGTCAGCATAAAACATGTTATTTTTATCTATATTATTCCGTGCTTAATGACGATATTTCACTTAATCCCAAATATTATAAAATAGTTTTATGCCTGCTATATATTACAAAGGTGTGATGGTTGTATTTGTGATTAAAAATGTCTCTCCTGTCATCTTCAGTCACACGCCAAAGACGTTTGACAGGAGGCGAGCTCTGACAGAAAAGTCGTTTTTAATGTGGTTTTCCCTTATCCTACTCTGACCTATAGTCGAGATGACCAATAAATTCTTATTACTTTCGGTCACTTGATCGCCTACACTATTGGATACGGCTTGGTAAGACCTTGAAGCAAAGATAACGACCGTGTTCACTCGTTAAAAACCATCTGTCAGTAGAGTGTGAAGAACACAGGTGTGCCGGTGCTAACAAGAGAAGAGCGAGGCGGGGAAAACTCTAATGGGCGGAGCCACACTGCAAAAGCCAAATCTTCACAAGCATTTTAATCTTATATTTAGACTTTAGAATCTTATTTCTGTTAATGTTTTGCTAAACAAGACAAAAAGATTGCTAGTGAGGTGAGATAGTTTTACTGATTTCAAGATTTGCCAGTGGGGTAAGATAATTTCACTTGTCAAGGAAAGCAACTTAAAACGAGCTAATATTTTCCACTTTTGAGAAAAAAAAGTAAGATTTTAAGTCTCATTACAAGACTAAAACAGGTAAGACAGACATTTTTTTGCAGTGCAACATGTGCCGTCAATCATTGAATCCGAATGATCCAATCGTATATGTTATTATTTATGATATTTCTCAAAACGCGATGGTGTATCGTTAGTTCGTCTCGTCACTTGAGCGTCCTCTCCACTCTCGGGGGAGGTGGGCACCTTCTGCCACAGATGTTCGGCATGATCTACAGGAGGTCAACCGCCCTGCTGTTAATTGACTCAGGCGTCCATTCACAGTTGTGTGCGCGTGGGCCTGTTTGCCTGTGTGTGTGTGTGTGTGTGTGTGTGTGTGTGCGCGTGTGGCGGTCATTTGGTCATTTTTATTGTGAATTAACCGCAAGCATATTACCAAAATTATTTTCTCTCCCATGTTGTTCAGTGTCAGATTTCATACTTCACCGTTGTGAGGTTAAAGCCATTTGTCCATTGTCCATGCAGTTAGAGACTGGCTCTAGTTCTGCCTGTGCATTGCAACGCTTATCCGTGGGTTTGTAATTGCTGTATTACTCTATTCTGGGAGGATTATGGGAAGGCTTGGCCTTGAGCACTGCATATGTGGAGCAGTAGGGTAATTTATCACTCAAGGAGACAGTGACCTCAGTTGACTTCGGTGAAGTGCAGCAGGTAAGGGCGTTGGATTTGTAAACCCAAAGGTTGCATGTTTCACTCCCAATGAGACACAGCCATTGAACGGGTTGAGCGCTTAACCTGAAATGCTACGGTACATTTTCAGGCACAAAGGCACCTTCCAAGCTAAATAAATAACCATAGTAAAATAAATAACCATAGCCTTCGCTTAAGGACAAGAATAAAGGAGAGAGAGAGAGGTGGAGTCTGGAGTCTGCAACATCGCTGTCCTTGACATTTTTTTTTTTTTTAAACTGACCGTTCATTAATTACCGTTAAACGTTACACCACTGCAAGAGGATAAGAAAAAAAAAGAATGTTTGTGTTTTATAGACTCTTGCTAATATTTCAGGGACATCATGGCTGCAGCTGATGGGAGGGGGCTGTGTAAATGGGGCGCGTCGCACTGTCCCACACCTGCCGGCGGGCACCTCACTGCGAACAGCTGCTGTACGTCTGGAACGCTGGCCCCAATAATGACTCCATACTGAACAAACAGAAGCTGAGGCACTGCTCATATTTATCCAGAGCCTTCCGGTCTTCCAGGACTGAGATTTCCCACGTTCCCTCTTTGCTGTAAGAGTAAGGCGTGTTTATAAGCCTGTGACCAGACGAAGCGGCCCAACACATTAAAGACCCCCCTTCGCTCGGATTCTCATCTGCATACTCACTCAATCACTCAATTACACCAGAGGTGTAAAATCCAGATTTAGAAAGTAAAATTCCTCCCCAGTATTTTGTTCCAATAACCTGGATTTGCTAAGGAGCACAATTCTTCAGCTGGCAGAGTTCATGGGTGGAAGAAACACATGGCAGGACTTTTACCTTCTGACCCTTGGATTGGCTGATTGACAATCACTCGTTCACTGACTGACTCACTCACTCATCCTCATTCAGCCACGTACTCATTAGCTCCTGTACTCCCTCTCTATCTCTCTCTCTCTCTGTCACACACGCGGTGCTTCTCCACTAGGGGACTTCACTAGAGGCGGTGGACTTTTCTGGACAGTGAAGCGTGACCTCTATGCTTGTCCAGCCTGACGTCGGGCCTCACCACGGAGAGCAGGGCAGTGGTGAAACGATGGAACGTCGTGTGACGGGGATTTTTAGGGAATTTTGTGGTTTGCAGACTGTGGCGTTGGGACCGTGGACTTCCCATGCGGTCCAGATGGCTCATGGGGCAGAGACGCAGCCGGTATCCCGGAAAGCTGGCGCGACTAGTGTCCCCACTCTACAGGAACGTCGTCGGGCAGAGCGTTCGACTTTCGCAGCCGTACATTTATTTATTTATTTATTTATTTTTCCACCCCTCTTCTTGAGTCCACACCCAGGCAGATGGTGATGACGCGTCTGTTTTCAGTTTTTTATTTCTTTTAAATACTTTTTTTTGCAGTTTGTGCAGAGGCTGATTGGGGTTGAACTTTGAAAGGAACACCTTGGGGCCTTAAATCAGGGACAGGGGAGTGAGAGAGAGGATGGGGTGTGGTGTTGGGGGGGGGATTGGGCATTATTGTGTGCCAGACAGCCCCAGGTTCAGGTGGCATCGGTTGCCGCAGCCTGACATATTAAAATAGCAGAGTCTGAGCTCTGCTGGTTTTAATCTGTACACCAGGGAGGATACTCAGAGTACTGCTGGTTTTAATCTGTACACCAGGGAGGATACTCAGAGTACTGCTGGTTTTAATCTGTACACCAGGGAGGATACTCAGAGTACTGCTGGTTTTAATCTGTACACCAGGGAGGATACTCAGAGTACTGCTGGTTTTAATCTGTACACCAGGGAGGATACTCAGAGTACTGCTGGTTTTAATCTGTACACCAGGGAGGATACTCAGAGTACTGCTGGTTTTAATCTGTACACCAGGGAGGATACTCAGAGTACTGCTGGTTTTAATCTGCACACCAGGGAGGATACTCAGAGTACTGCTGGTTTTAATCTGCACACCAGGGAGGATACTCAGAGTACTGCTGGTTTTAATCTGTACACCAGGGAAGATACTCAGAGTACTGCTGGTTTTAATCTGTACACCAGGGAGGATACTCAGAGTACTGCTGGTTTTAATCTGCACACCAGGGAGGATACTCAGAGTACTGCTGGTTTTAATCTGCACACCAGGGAGGATACTCAGAGTACTGCTGGTTTTAATCTGCACACCAGGGAGGATACTCAGAGTACTACTGGTTTTAATCTGTACACCAGGGAGGATACTCAGAGTACTGCTGGTTTTAATCTGTACACCAGGGAGGATACTCAGAGTACTGCTGGTTTTAATCTGTACACCAGGGAGGATACTCAGAGTACTGCTGGTTTTAATCTGTACACCAGGGAGGATACTCAGAGTACTGCTGGTTTTAATCTGCACACCAGGGAGGATACTCAGAGTACTGCTGGTTTTAATCTGCACACCAGGGAGGATACTCAGAGTACTGCTGGTTTTAATCTGTACACCAGGGAGGATACTCAGAGTACTGCTGGTTTTAATCTGTACACCAGGGAGGATACTCAGAGTACTGCTGGTTTTAATCTGCACACCAGGGAGGATACTCAGAGTACTGCTGGTTTTAATCTGTACACCAGGGAGGATACTCAAAGTACTGCTGGTTTTAATCTGTACACCAGGGAGGATACTCAGAGTACTGCTGGTTTTAATCTGCACACCAGGGAGGATACTCAGAGTACTGCTGGTTTTAATCTGCACACCAGGGAGGATACTCAGAGTACTGCTGGTTTTAATCTGTACACCAGGGAGGATACTCAGAGTACTGCTGGTTTTAATCTGTACACCAGGGAGGATACTCAGAGTACTGCTGGTTTTAATCTGCACACCAGGGAGGATACTCAGAGTACTGCTGGTTTTAATCTGTACACCAGGGAGGATACTCAGAGTACTGCTGGTTTTAATCTGTACACCAGGGAGGATACTCAGAGTACTGCTGGTTTTAATCTGTACACCAGGGAGGATACTCAGAGTACTGCTGGTTTTAATCTGTACACCAGGGAGGATACTCAGAGTACTGCTGGTTTTAATCTGTACACCAGGGAGGATACTCAGAGTACTGCTGGTTTTAATCTGCACACCAGGGAGGATACTCAGAGTACTGCTGGTTTTAATCTGTACACCAGGGAGGATACTCAGAGTACTGCTGGTTTTAATCTGTACACCAGGGAGGATACTCAGAGTACTGCTGGTTTTCGTTCCACCCCTCTAATCGGGACTGGTTTAAACCTGGCGTGCCAGGTGAGCATAATCTCTGGCGAATCAGTGACTTTATTGGACTATGGACTATCAGGCTGGCGAAGAAATCAGCAGTACTGTTGTCCTTGAGGGCCCAATTTGAGTATCCCTGCTGTACATAAAGTCACAAATGATTTGCTGCTTTTCCTCTTCTACAAGTTGAACTTGTACTCTAGAAGGCCTATTATTGTACTGCCGTCATTGTACATTTGCAAAGTATATGAACTATACATGGTGCACACCATAACACGACAGATCTGTACTGTTCAGGGGATTAGGGTGCAATGGGGCCCTCAACAAATTGTGCTGTATCTTTTCATGGGGCCCAAAATGCCTGGTGGCACCCCAGGCCGTGCATATTCCTCATGCATAAGTTGATTGACCAATGGCAGGGCTCTAAGAATAACGTGCCATAAAAATTTAAAAAATGCTTCCTGCAGGCCTGATAGAACCATTGCAATATTTGAAGAAAGTCTCCAAAAAATAATTTATTATCTATTTTTATCGTTTTTGTCAGGAGGTCAGTAAATGTCACGGTTAGATTTGGAGTTTTGGAGAAACAAACTATATATTGTGTCAGAGGTGGCTGTGAGCCGATAGTTTTTTAAACTGTACAGCAAAACATGAAAAACTTCCCAGAAGGCCTGTGTTCAAGGAGATATTGGCAAATGCTTATTTTTTTTTCAGAGTGAATTTCCAGCGAGTTGCCTGCTCGTAAGAGAGTGCTTTCTGATGGGGTTCTGTGAGAGAGCCGTGGGGTCAGTAAGGAGAAGCTCTTCTGGGTGCATGCATTATTGGAATCACACTCATTCATTCGGCAAAGGCCGTATAACCCCAGCCATTGACAGACCTTTAACCAAGCCCACGTCTTTCCTTCTTTTAAAATTGTCTGGGATTTGGAGTAGATTTATTGTAATGGGGATGCAACATGCTTTTAGCCGTGTGCTTTATGGTAATGTTGCCTCCTTGACATACAGTGCATCTTAAATGCAAGGAAAACGAGCTCAGATTAAACGTCGCTAGAGCACTGGAAAGGGTAGTGCGATTAGCATTCTGACTCGCAGCTAAATCTTTGCAACGATCTTGTAATTTATTGAAAATCTGCGAGCGGAAGACATTAGTTCTATCTTGGCTGATTGAAAGCCACGCATTTTATTCAAACTGAAAAAGCCCAGAGTCCAGTAGATTATTATCGGTTGTCTTCGACTCTAAATGTCTTACCGGCTTTTCTGTGACGACTAGTGACCATATCAGGCACCCCGGGGCCTAGGGATATATATTTATTATAATAAGTAGTTTATTGATTTATTCGCCAGACTAACAAGGCTGTTATTGCATGATACATGAAGTGCATACCACAACGTGAACGAGAGCAACTACATTGCAAAACAAGCCAAGGTCATTTATTGAGGTCAAGCTGAAAGGCGGGTGCTGTATTGAACACGCAGAACTGCACAAATGGCACACACTCAGACTGCCTGAGAATAGTCGCCCTTGAACAACACGCTGAATTCTCAAGTGCCCAGAGAACCCGGCGACCCTCCCTATGTGCAGTCAGCCACAGCTTCTATTCGCTCTGCAGTCCGACCCGCTGAGCTGCGCAGTCGTTGCGGTCGCTTCGCGTGTAGCTAAAGCTGCCCGTCGACCCTGGAGGAGATGCTGTTAGTAATGAGGTGGAATGATGCCAAACCACACCCACCCACCCACCCAAACCCCTCCTCCGTGGGCATCCCTACCAAAGACTTTAGATATGAGAAGATACGCAACTGGCACTTTTCCCCATTGGATTTTCCGTCCGCACAAGGGGAAGTGATCAGGAATGCGCAGTAGTGTTTTCTTAGTGTTAGCTTAGCAGCTAAAGTTACATAACGTATGCTTAGAGTGGCGCGTAACTGACCGGCGCTAGCCGGATTTAAAGTTGGTTTTCGTTGGATAGTCAACATCATAACGGCTTGTAAGTAGTAGTACTGGGTCCTGACAACCTAGGCATATATAATCTAAAAAGAAAAAGGAGACTTTTGATTTTGTCTGTCTGATAATGATCCGTTTACCAAACTGTTTTGTAAAAACTCCATTGACCTCCAGTCATTCAATGAGTGCCTGTTGTCTGTCTAATCAGTTCCAAATGCGAACGTTCCAGCCCCAAAGTTGGACCTCTTGCTCCACCTACCCTCTTTGTCCCTACAGCCAGCTGTGCTCTGATATGGGGGCCATTTTAGAAGGTTGCTTTTGTGAACTGTGTAATGGTTTCATACCGCATGTGTAGAAGGTGTAAAAAAAAACTTACAGAAATATTTCAGCAGCTCCATCATATTTCAGATTGGCTGGGGAAATGAAAATATTGAATTTCACTCTTCAAACTGATACCCAGGATGTGAAAGCAATATTATTTTTTTAACAGCTTTTTTAAAGTGAAAATCTATGTAATGTAAGGGTTGAAATAAGCTGTCGGAGGATTTTCTTAATTTGTGCATTTATCCCTTCACAGATCTGTTTGCCAGTACCTTTTACAGCCTCAATAACTAGGCTGCGTTCCAATATTCTTCACTCCTCCTCTCCTCCACTCCTCCACTATCACTCGTCTCCTACCCCAAAGTATGAAAAAAAAAAAAAAAAAAAAGTTTCATGTTATTTAATTAGCCCAATCACTAACACAATCTGACAATTTGGCTAATTTATGAATGACAGTTGAAGATTTTTTTTGTCCCTATACGGCACGCTTTGCTGTGATCTAATTTGAGTGAATCAGTTTTTTTTTTTTTTTTGTATACAGCTAGTTGACTAATCAAACCAGGATTGGTGGAAGCAAAAACCTGCATACACACCAGACTCACAGGAACAGAACTAGCTAATCCTGGTCTAGCAGCATTTAATATAGTGTGGGCGGTAGGAGCACCCAACAGATTTAATGAAAAATGATAATCGAGTTCAGCGGCCAATGTGGCTGTAGATGTACTGCAGAGATTTACACCTTCACAGTAACACCTTGCCCGTTAACATCTGAATTATGCTTATAGCCATTAAATCACTTGTTTGTATTCCTGTGCCTCATCATCAGTTTTGGGAACTTTCTCCAACCGGATAACCCTGGAGGAGTTTGGAGCTCATTTCACCCGAGGAGCCGAGCCTTCTTTTTTTTTTCCAGCGTCGCACTTGCAATTTTCAAAATTAGTGTGTGGGCAATTAAAAAAGGTTCAAGTGCATTATAAATAACAGAAAAGTGCTCGGCCAGACTTAAGAACCACGCAAATTTCGAGGAAAGAAAGAAAGAAAACGTTGATGTTGATGCACAGGGCAAACGATTCTGAGCCGGGGAGAAAAAGGGCACGTGTACCATTGGTTTGATTCATGGAATATTAACATGCGCTCCCGGCATTCCGTAATGTGCCCGTTTAATGCGACGCGCTTTATAACAGTAACATTGGGAAGATGAAAGGAACCCATGCGGGTGCTTATGGGGGTAAAGAAAGAGTGCCTTGAACCTCCCTGGAAGTAAGGCCCGGTCTAACTTTTCATTTTTGTCAAAAGCACCAACTGCAGTTTCGCTGCTTCCCCAGTTTCTGCATCTTCTGTCATCTGCAGTATCGTTACTTCATCCTGCAATACGTAACTGTGTTCATATTACACAGGTAAAACATCTTTTAATAATTTATTTTCAGCACGTCCCCACTGACCTGATAAAGAATCAAGTGTAGGCAAAGTATTCCAGGTAAGTCTTCATTTGATGCAAAAATTTGAGGTATTTCAGATTTTTATATTTATGCTGTGTTGATTTCACAAAACAAAAATATTTTACTGGACCAATTAGTCTTTTTAGCTGAGCAGCACAATGTGAGCTAGTACACCATATTGATGGCTGCTGTGCCAACATAAAATGCTTGTCTCCGGAGCACAGCATTTGTAATCCATAGAACCTTGAACCTTGACAGTTGAGCAAACTCAAAAGTGCTCAGTAATCAGTTACTTCATTTTTAATCGGGAGACACAAATATATGCATGCGGTACTGTGTTCACTGAGCTCTTCTTATGGATGGAGGCAGAGAGAATGAGTGCTGAGGCAGGTGCTGAGGAACTGGGTGTGAATTAATGGGAAACCAATGAAAACCGGTCTGTACACAAATGACATGCTTGTGTGAAGGAAAGGGGTGGAGGAGAAATACGCTTTTCTTTTACGTGCATTGTGTTTTCCTTTACTGTCCATTAGCCATCACAACTGCTGCTGTGGCTTCCACAAACACCTGTGTTTGTTGAGTTGGAATTGGAATTGAGGAGTTGGACACCCCCCGAAATGCCTTCGCACTCAACAGGTGAGCAAGCTCACGGGAATGCAGGTAGATGCAACCCCTGGTCTCAGCTCTCTGATGCGGTCACTTGCAGTTACCGGGCGGAACCCTTTTTCCAAGACATATCACATGAACATGCCCCCCTGTTTATATTAAATGTGTAATGTTCCAAAAATGTCCTGCACATTCCTAAACCGACATTCGTTGAGGGTCATAAAGTTAATTGATTAGCCTATTGGACCTAAATATGTGTGTTTGTGTTTCCTTCCCATTACTCCTAAATTATGTGTTAATTTTCCGTTTTCCCATTCAGTCTGTTTTTGCTGCTAAAGTTCAGCCTATCCACACAGTGTGGGCTGCTGTGCTGTCTGTTCTCTATCTGGAAAATACATCTTATTACATGTAGCAATAATAATGCTGATTTATTATTATTATTATTATTATTATTATTATTATTATTATTATTATTACTGCCACATGCTTAGCATCTTATTACAGAAACCTTTTGAGCCACCAGCGGTTTTTCCTTCAGCTGAATGCATGAGCAAACTGAGCATGGAAGCAGGGCATTTAATATGGAAAAATAAAATTCTGGGAAAGTGTTTGGATGATATGCCTGATCTTGGCTTGGCTTGGGTGGGGGGACTCCAAACAACAGTCTTGTTCATTCATCTCTGACTCATCATAATCTATAAAAAGCCGACAACAAACTATTTGTCCATTAGAGGTCTATAGTGCACTCACCATGTGAAATGGTACCAAGTTCACTGTTGGGAAGTACTTGGAATTGTGGATTTCAGTCACAATCATCAGCGGTACGCTGAGTGCATGGCCGTGCCTTCTGTAATGGGGAAGTAACGAGACAGGAAAGCATGTGAAAGTGGAGATATAGAGGGAGGTGGCACGAAGAGAGAGAATTAAAGAGAGAGAAATCGAGCGGGCGGGCGGGCGATGCGAGCGAGAGATGTGGCCGTGCGCACAAACAGCGTCACGTTACGTACGCCGCTGAAGGTGATGAGAGGGAGAGAACGAGAGAGCGAGAGAGCGAGAGGAAGAGGGAGAGGGGAAGCAGGCATGCTCGAGATGATCAGAGAATGTCGCTCCTCCTCGGTTTCTCTGCACGGGCTTTCTCAGATCTTAATGCCTCTTCTGCGTAGCCGTGTATTTGCTGTAAGATCTCTCCAGGGGAAATTGGTAGTCTTGGTAAAATGTGGTCTTTTGCTACAACAAGCATCAGCGTGCAGTCCTGGATGCTGAAATTGGATGCATTTACACAGTTTAGTAATGCACAGGAAAAGACATGAGGCGAGGGATGGGTCAGGAGCGATGACAGTGGTTCCTGAGCCCTTGTGTCTGCTGGTTCTTGGTGTGTTGCTGCATTTGAGTGCTTAATTGAAGTCATTGATTGGCTAAAGAGCACCCTGTTTCCAAGGCCTAATTTGGCTGCTGATTGCAATCGCTAAAACCAGCAGAGACTACGGCGCTCCAGGACTGGAGTTTGAGAACCCTGAAGTATCTCTTCTGATACCCTCACCCGTGAGACAGCGGCCGTGTCCCACACAGTACTACAGGAGACCTAGTACGGACATCACTGTGGATCCCTATCAGTACTACAGGAGACCTAGTACGGACATCACTGTGGATCCCTATCAGTACTACAGGAGACCTAGTACTGACATCACTGTGGATCCCTCTATCAGTACTACAGGAGACCTAGTACGGACATCACTGTGGATCCCTATCAGTACTACAGGAGACCTAGTACTGACATCACTGTGGATCCCTCTATCAGTACTACAGGAGACCTAGTACTGACATCACTGTGGATCCCTCTATCAGTACTACAGGAGACCTAGTACTGACATCACTGTGGATCCCTCTATCAGTACTACAGGAGACCTAGTACTGACATCACTGTGGATCCCTCTATCAGTACTACAGGAGACCTAGTACTGACATCACTGTGGATCCCTATCAGTTCTACAGGAGACCTGGTACTGACATCACTGTGGATCTCTATCAGTACTACAGGAGACCTGGTACTGACATCACTGTGGATCCCTCTATCAGTACTACAGGAGACCTAGTACTGACATCACTGTGGATCCCTCTATCAGTACTACAGGAGACCTAGTACTGACATCACTGTGGATCCCTATCAGTTCTACAGGAGACCTGGTACTGACATCACTGTGGATCCCTATCAGTACTACAGGAGACCTAGTACTGACATCACTGTGGATCCCTCTATCAGTACTACAGGAGACCTAGTACTGACATCACTGTGGATCCCTATCAGTTCTACAGGAGACCTAGTACTGACATCACTGTGGATCCCTATCAGTTCTACAGGAGACCTGGTACTGACATCACTGTGGATCCCTACCAGTACTACAGGAGACCTAGTACGGACATCACTGTGGATCCCTACCAGTACTACAGGAGACCTGGTACTGACATCACTGTGGATCCCTACCAGTACTACAGGAGACCTAGTACTGACATCACTGTGGATCCCTATCAGTTCTACAGGAGACCTGGTACTGACATCACTGTGGATCCCTCTATCAGTACTACAGGAGACCTAGTACTGACATCACTGTGGATCCCTCTATCAGTACTACAGGAGACCTAGTACTGACATCACTGTGGATCCCTATCAGTTCTACAGGAGACCTGGTACTGACATCACTGTGGATCCCTCTATCAGTACTACAGGAGACCTAGTACTGACATCACTGTGGATCCCTATCAGTTCTACAGGAGACCTGGTACTGACATCACTGTGGATCCCTACCAGTACTACAGGAGACCTAGTACGGACATCACTGTGGATCCCTCTATCAGTACTACAGGAGACCTAGTACTGACATCACTGTGGATCCCTCTATCAGTACTACAGGAGACCTAGTACTGACATCACTGTGGATCCCTCTATCAGTACTACAGGAGACCTAGTACTGACATCACTGTGGATCCCTCTATCAGTACTACAGGAGACCTAGTACTGACATCACTGTGGATCCCTATCAGTTCTACAGGAGACCTGGTACTGACATCACTGTGGATCTCTATCAGTTCTACAGGAGACCTGGTACTGACATCACTGTGGATCCCTATCAGTACTACAGGAGACCTAGTACTGACATCACTGTGGATCCCTATCAGTTCTACAGGAGACCTGGTACTGACATCACTGTGGATCCCTACCAGTACTACAGGAGACCTGGTACTGTGGATAGGCAGATCTGGTGCCTTGACGGTGGGGCCATTAGTGGCGATTGAAACGCACCCCACCCCAGGCAGGATAAGGCCTACTGTGTGACATCACTGTGGATCCCTCTATCTGTTGGTTAATAGCAAAGCCCAAGCTCTAACCTACAGTATCTTAGCCGTAGGGCCCATCCGTAGGGCGTGCGGTGAGCGCGTCTACCGGCTTCTCCCCTCCTTTGTTCTAAACGCATTATTAATGCGGCATGCCTTTTTGTCTTCGTGATACCTTGCGGTATCTTTCTGTTTATTTGCATCTCCGTGATGCTGTTTGCAAGCGCTCTTTTTAAACCAAATCTTGTCGTTTGGGCGAGTTGATTTGCGTCGTCTCTAGTTTTTGCCGGGGCCAGTCGCGGCGACGCGTAACACATTTCTGCCGTTCCACCCGCCAGGCCCTGTCGGAGCTGTCAGCATTCCCAACAACGGTGAAATACGGCGCGTTTCCCCGCGGCATGACCCTTTTCTTGAGAGGGAGAGAGATTTTACACACCGACGGAACACAGTGAGTGGCACAGGCGTCTCCGGGGCGCTGCCGGCCGGTCTCCCCGAGGTTTCACACGGCCGAGAGAGCCGTCACTCAAACCGCCAGGCCTTAACTGCCAAATACGAAACCTTTCATTGGTCGCCTGTGCCGTCAAAGGCCAGTGTCAAACCATAATAGCAATATGTATTTTAACTTCTCAAAAAAAAGCCCTCGCTGCTGCTCGCAAAAGCAAGCCGTATGGCCAAAGCTATAACCACAAAACGTGCTTTACGGAGAACCGGCCTGTCTTTGGCTTCAAGGTTAGGCACTGGATACTCTACTGCAAGTGATAAACACATTGATAAAACCATTTCTTTAATAACACTTATTTGTCAAAATGCCACCCGGAGGCGGTTTCTATTATCACCGTTTCAAAATTTTATGGGCCGTCTATAAATACAGCCTACACGTTTGGTGCGGGGCGTGAGAGAGACGCAGAATGCTCCGGCCATTAAAACGTGATGCTGCCGTGTTGCAGGCCTGCTAGATTTGTGTGTAAGACACTTAGAGAGCTAATTTGATCCAACTGCAAAAAAAATAAAAACCCATGTAGCCATTGGGAAAGCCTTTAAAAAAAAAATCAATAGCTTTACAGTGAGTGAGTATTAACTTTCTGTTTAAATGAGATCTCAATCTCATTTCTCAATTGAAATAAATTGAAAATACAAGTTAACTTGTGGGGGAGGGGGACAAACAAATAGAACAACCCTTTTAATTCATCATTCACATCTACGTGTGTTGCTATGGCTACATGAAGTGGCATTGGATTGGTCATTGGAGAGCTATTAAACCAGTCCCCTTTGCTCTGATCCATGGGGCCAGACTAAGCTGTGGGGTATTGGCCTTGTGGTGATCAGCAAGCCGATAAGGAGAATATGTTAGCAGCACTGTTTCATTAAGTTTGCAGGTGCTGACCAGGAGGTAAGCAGGAATGTTACTGTAGGGGGAGGGGCAGGTAAAACGCAGTGGGAGTGAGGTGGGCCGTGCTTTCGTCGAAGCGGGCGCATAAATACCCAGAATACCAAGCGCGGCGCATTAAAAAGAGGCTCGTAAACAAGGAGAGGAACAGGGAGCTGAGGAGATTGGCCCTCAGACTTCATTGTCTCGATTGAACGGCTTTTACAAAGACTCACTATCCGTGGCCCCCAGGGAGGAATAAGGACGAAATAAGCTTTCCTTCCTGGATCCTTCCCGGATTCAGCGTTAGAAAGGCCCATCAAAATCTTTTCTAAACTCAAGTTGTTTACCAGTACATAAAGTGGGTTCTTTTGGGGGGGCACTGGATGAAGTTACTGAGTAAGATACATCTTGGCTTTCTAAGAGGTAGTCAGGAGTCCTTATCTCTGATATGATTATATCAAAGTTTGGTGGGGTGGTAGGGTGGGGGGGTGGGGGGGGTGGGGGGGGGGGGGGGGGGGGGTTGGTGATTGGTAGCTCAGCAGGGTGGAGGGGCAGACTTGTTAAAGGATATTAATTAAATCCATTTAGTGAAGTTTAATCACAGCCAGTTTTGCTGATTATTATTTTTTTTTTTAAGTGTTATTTATTTTTTTTCTTTCTTTTGTAGTTGTGATAATGAATGCTCTTCTCTGGAGAGCTGATGCAATTCCAACATTGTCTGCTTTAATGTAATTCATGTATTGGAAAGAATTACAATAGCTGTGGCTTTGTCTTTGATTATGGCTTCCGTCAATCATACTTAAGAAAATAAATAAATATTAAATATGTAAAAATGTGCCCTTGTGAATGAGTCATGGTGAGATGGCTTTGATCAGGGGTTCTGAAAGGCGCCTTAAAAAACAAAAAATCATTTGAAATCATCACAAAAAAATTAATGCTGAAGATCTGTGAGAGGAGCCCATGGTGCTGTGGAAACAAACCATGCCGTTTTTATAACTTGGAACTTTGTCCCGGCAAATCCTTGGTGATTTGTTTGTCCAGCAAGTAAGAAAAGTTGAAAGGGCGGGATTTGGCTCGCTCGCCGTGGTTTTGTCACCCCATCTCCGCCATTGTTGGAGGACAAATTCCAGCCGCAGACATGGGCTGCGTTCGGATCCAAAATTTATCCTTTCTTCCTGTCTTTCCCTTCCCTTGCTTCAAGGGGGAATCCCGGAAATGCCAGGATGAAATATGGCAGCCGCACCAAGTGGGATTTGGCTCCAATTTAAGGGGAGGGAGTAATTATATGAATATAATTTGTATACTAATTATTTTACCTCAGTTCCCACACAATGCAGTGCTCCATGCAAGTGGGAGGGCACGTTTCAACTCTATGGGGTAGAATTCCTGTATCGGTTGCGAGGGCCATTCAGTTCTGTTTTGTTTTGTTTCTCGTATATCCTCCCTTGCAGAGCACCTGCTAAGTTTGCTTGCTGTACGTAGCAAATTACGTCACAAGACAGCTCACTCGAGTGAAGAGAGCAAGGGAAGGGAATGTGTCAAGTTGGATCCGAACACAGGCCTGCTCAACTCTGCAGTAGCTTACTGAACTGGCCAAACTCCAGAGCCAAGCCAGAGATAATAAGCAAGAGAGAGGCCTTTGGCATCATCAGTTTCTGAATAGAAACCAGAGAAGAGCTTTTTACCAATCAAAGAGAACGTTGGAAACAACAATCTGGTGATTGGTGAATACCATCTGGCTGTGCTCCCTTCAGTGCTAAAGGGACCCCAAAGTATAGCCAGAAAGTGTCCACCAATCACCACAGGGGTTATTCTGTTTCTTCTCACCAATGCACTCCATGATTGGTGTAGACCCTCTGGTTTTCTTTGTGAGAAGTGACGACTTCAACGTCCTGTCACTAGTTTATTGTCCCTGGATCAAACCAGGAAGGAACTCAAAGATCTCATCCTCTCCCTAGTGATTGACACAAACTACAATAGGCAATTGTTATGCAGCTCAGTTACAGAAACCGCCTTATGTTTGTAGTCATGAATATTCACAGGATTTAAAAACATAGTCTGCTTTTGTGTGATTGGCTCTTACAACATTTTGGCTGGAACCAAGATCCGAGTAAGTAACCCTGTTCCCCCAGGCAGCAAACCTAACAGTCCTCCTCTGCCTCAGCTGATGTGTGATAAGTGTTTTGGTGCAAAATGGCTGCTGTGATCTAATCTGTGATTTGATTTTTTTCAGGAACGTGAGTGCAATGAAAGGTCAGAGGGCTCTATCTTACACCTGGTGCTAGGCAGTAACCCAGACGCAAATGTCTTTGCTAGTTTCAGACCGGCGCAGGTGTCATGTTAACGTCCAGCACTCAGGTAGTTTAAATAGCGCATGAATGTGCGCCCATAGCAAGTGAACTGAGCGGATTGGTCTTAAGATGAGGTGTGGCCAGGACATGGGCGCAGATGGCACTGGGGACGGGGGGGACATGTCCCCCCCAGATTTATAGTGACCACGATCCGTCCCCCCCAATTTTGTGTATTTACACAATATAACCAATTGAGTTGGAATCATTTGCTGACAGCTTGGTCCCCCCCAGTTTAAAAATCCCATCTGCGCCTCTGGGCCAGGATAATTTCTGGCGTATTGCTATCTTGAGGCAGCATTAAGCACTTGCGCTAAAACCACCACAAACCTGGTCTTAAGTCATGTTGCAGTTGTTTCAATGTGCAATATGAACATATTAGCCTAATATGTGTCTACATAGGCATGTGCACAATGCACGTACACCCTCCTGTCTGTTACACACACAGGGGCATGCACAAACATGCATAAAAATACTAAGATTACATTGTGAAATGGGGATTAATATTTTCCCCCAAAATAAAACATTTTCTCTCCCGGCATAAACGCACGTTGTCCCTGGAATCGCGGGAATGTGGGCTTGTTTTAAGGCAATGACCAGTAAAAATGCGTTGGTCATATTCTATAAGCGAGAAGATTTAAAACAAGGGAAAATGTGTAAAGCTATGGGTTCCCAACCTGACAGCTTTAGTGTATTTAGTGTCATCATTAAGGCAAAAGAACACAATATACGTATGTTATTAATCTATATTAGAATGCACGTAATATGAACTTCGGATGAAGTTTTGCTAGCCGAAATTCATTGCCTGTGATCTGTCTGCTGTGAGAACTGCCTCGTGGGCCAGGCCAAGGGGAGGTTAACATCAGTAGCAAAATTTGAAACATTATGAAATTACTTCCTATCTACCTTCCTGATCTTGAAGCCAACATTCTAAGGTGTACAGAAAAAAAAGTATTGAATTATCTCTCCTAGATAAATAAGTTATGGGCTTTTGAATCCATTGGGGTTGACGAACTTGAACAGATGCACTTTCCCCCTGATTCTATCATATCACAATAGTCTTACTGAGCAATCATTTTTAATAAAGTATGAATAAATAGCATTTTTCTAATGATGATATGAATAGGCATCCCAGTAGAGTGAATGGTTTAGGATAAAAAGTCACAGAATTTCTTTGACAAGGTATTAAAACATTTCTCGATTCTCATTTCGGCCTGTCCCTCCGTTACCAAAAAACATTGTTTTTCAATTAATTTTCTACTTAGAGAGGGGAAACATTCCAAAAGAAAGCTTAATGGAATGTGTCTTGATAATGTTGACCTGGAAATGTACCGAAAATACAAGGTTGGGTTACAGCAAACAAACAATCATTTAAGGCCAGCCTAATTGTTGCTTTTCACATCATGATGTAATTATTGAATTAAGATTTAAAATAAAATATGATTAATTTAGAGTTCATTTTAAAATAATTTAGGTTACATTGGAACATTTTTTCACATAGCATCCACTTTCATCAATTGAAAACTTTATCTATTTAAAGTGGTGCAGGCTCAATTTTAAAGCTGCATAAAATGTTGCCAAAATATATTTAAATACATTAATTGATGCAAACAACTGGTATATGATGTATAATTGCTGCCTGAATAAAGTGAAAATGTGTCCCTCCGTTACCATTTCTCAATGTCCCTCCATTACCATGACCATCTGACTTTAAACCTCGCATAAAAATGCAGCACAAGTGGCTTACCATTTTGCCTGTTCATATTTAAGTGGTAATAGTACAATATGAAATTTATGAACAATTTCACCTCAGGAACCATATGATATGCATGTCTGAAAAAAGTGCAAAAAACAGACGTTAAGTTTGCGTCCCTCGGTTACCTCGGTTTTTTATAAACTTTACCCCCAAGAAGTTGTTTGCCCCCAAACTTTTCCCCCTCAGTTTGTAGTCTAAGGTAGCCTTTATATAATGCCAGTTCTTATTTTACTCAGCCTTGGATAGAACAGGAGTACTAGGGCAAAATACAGCAAAAGTGTCCCTCCGTTACCGCTTGGCCTGGCCCTCATGGAATTGATGTTTGACGATGTTTCATTGTATAATCAAATGAAATTTGTTAAACAAGCAGGCTAATTTTGCGTTTTCTAAGCTGAGAGGGAAGCCAAGTTCTGGTACTTATTCTCAGCTGCTGCAGGTGTTATAACAAAATTAAACCGCATATATTTTGTAGAATAACATTCCTTGTGTAAGCTAATGGAAAAAATGTTTCCTGTTTTCCCGTTATTATATTTCTGGGAAATAGTTTGGTCGGAACCCGTGCCGGTGTTAAACCCTAATGTGAAAGATTATTATTGTGTATATCAAAACACGTACATAATGTTTAGTCCAAATAATATTTATCATAATATTGATCCATTTAGCCTATTGCTTGCTCGCACGGTTTAACTACGCGCATGAGCATGTCTGTTTTTGCCAGCTGTAAATCACTGTTTTCACAGTCTTACTGTACGCCATAATATTAGCAATCCACCGAGATGCAAATGCAGGTGGCTTTTAAAGGGAATGAGATATGACGTTTTAATTGGTTTATTGCATGTTACGCCCAAGACACACCTATAATTAATGAACAGACCCATTTGCACCTTGCGCTGTACTTATCACTCAAATAACACGCCGTCTAACTAGCAAAAGTGGACTTCGACACGCCCTAAAAGCACTAGCACCATGAGTTTTAGACCATGCTCTAAGATCGTCAAGATAGAGCCCAAAGACTCTAAGCATTCTGACTGCCTAAAACGGGCGTCTCAGGATTGAAAACATTACGGCAACATGTTTCGGAGTAGCACAGGATGGTTACATCCGCCTTATCCATATAATTAACACTAAATCTGAGACAGCATTCACTGTACAGTAATTATACATAAAGCATACTGTATTTGGCATATTCACGTTTTGTGATTGTAATGTTCTGTGAGTGTAATGCTGATTGGGAGATGGTTTAACCGGGGAGAAGTTTCACTAAATTGCCAGATTTGGTGCAGCCACACAACAGGAACAGCTGTGTAGCAAATAATTGGGTGATGAAAGTGTGATTTCCTTTAAAGCTCATATCCTCAATATCCTCTTCTGTGGCTTTTCAGGGCAATTTATTTTAATGACAAACCGTGGGTGGCGTCGGTTGCGATGCTGCTTGTTTATTGGGTGGCGAGGGAGGCGGGGAAATCTGCAGCTTTTGCTGTACGTGCATTTTTCCGCCTTGCGAGACTTATTTCAAAAGGGGACTATAAATAGTCTTCCCTTGCTTTTGAGGGCGCAAGGCACTTTATTGTTATTTAATGACTGAAATGAAAGCGCGCACGCTTCGCTCCTCCTTGGCCGTAATTTCCTTCTCTATTAACCTGTGTTCTTTTGAAGCCCACAGAATCATTAGCATCAGACATTAAAAGAGCTTAGTTCACCAGTAACAACCCGAAGGCCGGTTCTCCTAATGTACATCAGCTGCATGATTGTGTCCCTTGGCAGTGCCATTGGCAGCGAGAGCTTGCAGCATCTTGGCTTAAAGCTTAAGAACCATAGATAATGTTTCTGTCTCCCGTTCACTCGTTGGCTGACAAAAACAACAGGTCCCACAAGTCAACACGCAGTGCCTTAATTTCACCACTAGGGGGAATTATTCAATCCGCCTACACAACTGCAGCCTTCTAACAGTACCTGGTTTGGTGTTGTTATCTGGTTTCCTTTCAGTTTGTGCCTCTAAGGATACAGGACTTTTAGTGCACTGGCTTTTAATTGATAGTAGCACTGTCTGCTTACTTGTGGCAGTCCTCTGCTGTACCAGTAGAAGAGAAGGGACAGTGAATGCAATTCATTTTGATCACCCCGTTTTTAATTTCTGCAAATATATTCTTGAATGCTTTAGTTCAGTGGTTCTCAACCCTGGTCCTGGAGTACCCCTGTGTATGCTGGTTTTCGTTCCCACTCAAAATACCAGAAGTTTAACAAGCCGATATTTTTTCTTAATTAGGTGTTTTTAATGTTTAGAGGGATTATTTACCCTCTTAAGCCACATTATATTAGGAATAGCTATGCATGCCATGAAGAATAAAAGTCCAATATTCACATTGTGCTGTATTGTAAACAATTAAAAAGAGGTAAAAACTGTTTTAACTGATCAAATTAAAGACTGAGGTGAATAAATAGGCTCATAATTGGTGAAATTGTGGACACATGGCCACTAAAACTAACTGTTTGGTAAATAATGAAGAATTCAAAGGCAAAGCAAATGATATAACAAGTCAAACCTGCATTGTGTTAACAAGTTTAAGGAAAAAATTATGAAGGAACTTAAAACTTGTGTTCAATTACCTAATTAGGAGCCTATTCTGCTCAGTTGTTACCTCTTCTTTGTAAAGGTTTGCAATATAACACAATAAGCATTATCAACATGAACATAACATTTTAATTAAGAAAAATTAACAGCTTGTTAAAATTCTGGCATTGCAATTGTGGTTGGAACAAAAACTAGCAATACACAGGGGTGCTCCAGGACCAGGGTTGAGAACCACTGCTTTAGATCAATGTAAAGCTGATGGCCATGTGTGTTAGATTTCTTCTTTTTTTTTGTTGTTGAAAAACCCATTATGTCCAATGTGAAGACCAGGTATAGTTCGATATTTGATCTCATACAGCTCTAAGACCAACAGCAGAGTGCACGACACATTTGACCACAGCTTGCTTTGTTGTTTTGCCTTGAGGCTTCCTTACCATCTCACATGTGGAATATATAAGATGGCATGTTTGAAGGTGGAAATCAGAAATAATGTTTTCCAGAAGTCAGCTTTCACAGTAGAATCTCTTTTGATCACATGAAGTTTGCAACTGGCTATGGCATATTTCATCAGGGGTCAGTGTTTCATAATCAGGCTCTGTACACCACTCTTAGCTAAAGAGGAGTTCGCCAAGCAGACTCCGTGCCTCTGGTTTGCGTTTAAGTAGCACAATACTTTAGCTACTTCTTGTGTATAATTAGTCTCCCGGAAAGTTTCCGAGTCACTTTTCAGACCTTGTGCCTTCAACAGGAAACCCAAGCCCATGTAAAACAAATGCCGCAGTTAAACGAGGAGAGCAAGTGATTAGAAAAAAAAGGTTTGATTGCAAACGACTTGACATCGTGACTGGTGGGCTGGGGCTAGTAGGACAGAGGGGTGGGTACGGCTGTCAGCTGCATTTTGAAGATCGGCTCAGCAGTGATGAAGCCCTGGAGGGTCGCGGATGGGTTCCCCCGCCCCCTCCCGCCCCGGTTTGACCACCCAGGCCCGTAATCCTCCTATTCAGGTCTGTCGGTGCGGCCGGCCTCAGCCAGTACTTCAACGAGAGCACCCTGCTGTAAGGGGGAGGCGAATGGTTCGGAGGTCCAAATGCAACTAAAGGGATTCTTTAAGTGTCCAATAAAGAACACCAATGAGACGGACAAAATCCGCGAATAAGGGAGAAAAAACAGAAAGAATAAACAGCTCCAGCTCTCCCAGCTGGAGAGCAATACTAAGGAGACTGACAAAAAGGGAGAAATAATTGGGCGAGCGAGACTCGTAGGCTCGAAAAAAGAAAAATAAGGAAAAATGCCTCTCACTCTCGATAGAGAGAACACAAGGAAATAAAGAGAGGTACAGAGCAAACAGAAAGAAAAACTGTCTCAGAGAGACCAGAGCGATAGCAGGAGCGAGGGACAGAAAAAGCAAAGGAAATGTGTTCCTATGTGTCTAACACACAAAAAGGCAAGTCCCTCATAACTCCAAAGCAGGGCAATGGAGGAAAGAGGTCTCCTTAGAGTGCCTACCTATACCTTACCGGCTTTAAGTCAAAATGAGCAAATGACAACCAAGCACCGGAAGGAGGAAATCCTAGGCTTAAATAGAAGCAGGAAATCCGCAACAGGTGCACTCACTAAGTGCCGGAAAGAACGGAAACCCCGGTGTGGAACACCGAAAAATCCGATAGATTGCCCCGTCGAACAGAAAAGGACAAACGACCGCAGAACAAAGGAAAAGCAGGCGCAAACCATGACACCTGCAGGCTGGCGTCTGCATCCTAAACAGCCAACGGAAATGGCTTCGTAAAAAAAAAAATACAAATAAAAATTCTTTTTGAATTCTGCAGACATCAAAGGCATTCCATTGAGTAGCTCAGGCACCCTCTATGTGCGGACTCTTCGAGCGCTCTGACCGTTGCTGGCGGAATGACAAATTATGCCGCTTGTCTCCTACATCCAAGTCACCGGGATCGTGATGTGATTGGCCTGTCTGTCACGCCTACAGCCAATCAGAGGGAGGGAGAACCTGAGCAATGGCCCCTTATGCCCAAAGGTGCCCTGCTGAGCCAGATTAAATCACAAAGAATAATGAAAAACATTTAATTTGCGATGGAACAGAACAGACAGGCGCAGCTAACGTAATTAGCCATTACTTCTAATCAAAGCTTGCGAAGGCCCACGTACGGCTTGTCTTTGCTTCCTTTTTTTAATTGTGACCCTGCTTATTGATAAGGAGACCGTATCTCTTGTTTTAAGGAGATACTGTATCTCTTCGGGGAACTGGCAAGATTCCAGCTGATTACAATGAATGACAGAAACGCCTGGGTGAAATTAAACCTGTCACTCGATGCTAAACAAAACAATGTGAATTGTACCTCTTCACTGGATTCTGTTAAAGGAGGAATTACGAGATGGTCTTTTGAAATGCACATTTTCCGGCCAGACGTTATATTCAGCAAAGTAATACAAGGTTAATATTTCCACGACCACTTGTAATGCAATAAAGTCTGTGTGAGTCATCGTGTCCTAGAGCGACTGCGGCCTTGCCCCTGTCCCAGTTTCCGGAGGCAGCCGGAACCTTCCGGAGCCTGTTACCGTTTCCCCCCTCTCTGACAGGGCGCTCGCGGTCCGTCACCTTCAAACTTGGCAGCAGCCCACGTCACATAGCCCTCCGTCCCCGATGTCCTAACGTTCACCCTGCAGCCGCCGCGGCTGTCTGCCAGCTCGCTGCCGATGAGGTCACAGAGGCGCAACCGACAACAGCCCCCTGCAAACGCTACCTCCCCGAGATTAGCCCAGAGAGAGGTCTGATCATTTTATTTATTTATTTTTCTGTTGTGTTACGTCTCTTCATGGGGCTTTATAATTATTTTGATTATCTGCAAGGTGGCAGTTTAGGAGGGGAGGGAGGGAGGGGTCACACCTCCTGAGAGGCCTGTTAATGGCGGCAGGGCGGCACTGACCAGGCATGGAGGAAGAACTTAGGCTGTCTTTGAGGGGAAATGGCTGAAACGCGTCTGAAACATGCCGGCAATCTTAATACGCCAGGTGTCGAGCTTTTCACACCTAACGGCGTTTAATGGAAGGGGGTTGATCTGTTTTTTGGCCCTGTGTGCGTTGGGACAGTGACGTCACTGGTGTGCGAGACGGAAAAGGTGTGAATATGACTGTAGATAAAGAGCGTTTCCTAAATGTCCAAACCCAGTCGTACTGAAATATCCCAGAATCCTGGTCGTAATGACATAGCGCAGACTCCCACTAGCGCGTCTAAGCTAAGCTAATCGGGAGCCCTGAGGGCAGATTCTTGGGTAATTTCAGGGCGGTCGGCTGTTTTGTTATGTGCATCAGGTACAGAGTTAACAAGTCCCATCTGTATAAAGGACTCTCCAACCAGTCAAATGTGACCACCTTTCTCCCTTTAACTTTGGGCAGGAATTTCAGACTGTTGTGTTTGAATTATTGGTGTGTGTTCCGTTTCTACACATAATCATTACGTTACAGGCATTTAGCAGATGCTCTTATGCAGAGCGACTTCCGCAACTTTAAAAACATTTTTTTTTCCCTTTTCTTTTACATAGTATCCATTTATAGAGCTGGATATATACTGAAACAGTTCAGGTTAAGTAACTTGCTGAAGGGTACAACAGTTCTACCTGGGAAGTGAACCTACAACCTTGGTTACAAGCTCAGTTCCATACCCATAGCGCTGCCCACGAGTTATAAAAATCATGCAAAAGAATCATGCAAGCATGAAATACACAAATAATGACTCTTTTGTTGAGGATGAGACGAGGTTTTTATAGGTTCATTCACAGTAGGCCTTGATGAGTAAATGGGAACATTTTCATTGTAAAGTTCTATTGAATTTGTACAGCCTGTAGTGAATCAAATTAAACAACACAAATGCTATATAAAGTAACGGTTACATTTATGATGAATTGGCCTGGTATATCACATAAACACTCTTTTGGTTTGCGTGTATCATGGAAGTGTTTTTTTATTGTTGTCTAAAGATTTAACATCTTATGAAGGGCGCATGGCAGCTACTGTGAGCAGTCGTCATGGGAACCAAATGTCTTTTCCTTTGTCAGGTGGGAAACGACTTGCTCTCACTTGATGAGGAAGCTGGAATTGACACAACAGAGGCATTAAAATATACTTGACATGAGTGACATTCGCTGACTCTGATACCCGGATCTGATCATGTTTTAATGTTTTCTGGCATAAATGGGACACTGAGATACTGTACTTGGATCTTCAAATATACAGTGTGTCCTAACCTGTATGGGTAAACAGGGCTCTTTGATCTGAGGCTGCGTAAGGTTTATTTTGATTTATTTAACTTTTATTTATTTAACCTATTTAACTGGGTAAAAGTGATTGAGAACAAATTCTCAATTACAACACTGACCTGGCCAAGAAGGCCCGTGTCAAAATACAAGAGTTCATACAATTCATTCAAAAGTACTAGGTGCAGACACTGCATTATCAAGGATAAAAAACAAGTTGAATAAAATCACATTAAATCAGTACACAAAGAACAAGGCAGGCAACAGTGGTCCCTGTGGTAAGGTATTCTCACCTGTATGGGTAGCCATGATATTTGGATCTGAAGATGGAGAGTAGGAAGCTGAAGAAGAACACCACTAAACCAAGCCCAACCAGGCAAAGAACTGAAAAACAAGGACAATTCAATTTAGCGTGTACGTGCGCAGGATTTCAGAGACAGCACCAACATGTTCATAACAGCGAGTGTGCACAATATTTCTTACCAGCCAAAAGATTACTAAATCAAATCCCATGAGCTTCAGATTCTGTAAATATTGAATTGGAGCAAATAATTCAGAATAACCAATTGTGAGTAAATGATCTCAAAGAAATGACTGTACAACAGTAACCGAGAAACGATGAAACGATGAAAAAATGTATTTCAATTGTGTGATGACGTTCTTAAAGTGATTATTTACTAATGTTATCACATGCTAAACCATTTCCACTGTATTGTATCTCAGTTGGCTTGTTCTTTATAACTTCTGGCCAATTAAGTATTTGAAGTTGTAAGCAAAGCGCCTAGCGCCACAACTAAATCAGACAATTAAAGTAAATTAAACCGGGTAGTAGCTCGCTTGCGCAGTGCATGCATGCTATTAGCGAACAATTATTCCGTTGTAGCATCTACCAATGACATTCATCGTCTCAACAATATTGCCATCATGTACAGTACATTACAAGGCAGTTGTTAGAGCGACGTAACACACCGATAAAACTAATTGAAAGTAATGGAGGCAGCTGGTGCAGAAACTAAGCACCGACCTCACCTTAATCAGTCCCGTTTAACCTCTGCTGAAAAGGCCAAGTCCAATTAGGACTTAAACCTCACTTCTTAATTAGCGAAACGAGTCTGTGAGAACACGCAATACTGTACGCAGGGCTGATGCTGTTCGACGGCGGTGGGAGGACAGAAGCAGAACAAAGAACAAAAAGTCCTTTTTTATTTTCTTTTTTAAGTCTTGCAAAGTGCTTTGAATTTTAAAGTACGTCCGTTTGATTATATATCAATTTGTCTTGTACAGAAATGAATAGTGCTCTTTTTAACAGCGCTACAGTTCTCAGCACTCAAGCCACTTCTGCAGTGCTGTACGGTACGCTACGGTACGTTCCCCTTGTAGAAATGGCAGAGGCGCGGCCATGCCGGAGACTGCCGGCGGTGAAAGAAAGCCCACCACTCTCAGGGTTGTCTCGTTTTAACCGCCGGCGAGTTAGTTTCCTCTTTTTTTGAAGGCTCCAGCGTCTTGTCTCTCAGCAGCCGGCTTTGTTTGGGAAGCACAGTAATCACGGCTTGAGGAAATGTTCTCCTCCGAGTGAAATGGTGAGAAAACACAACCGCAGTGGTTTGGCTTTTCTTTTTCCTTTTCTTTTTTGTGGTGGGGACGCTAGAGCAACAGCTAAGGTTGATACACTTATAGCTGGGCCAACATTTCTATTCTTCCTCAGAGAAATCTGGCAAGGGGATATGGCTGCGGCACATGCCAATACACGCCCAAACAATAACGAGAATACAGGCTTCTTTTTTTTTTCCATAGATGCTGTTCATTGGTTGGTTTCCCTTCTAGCAAAGTGGGCTTCGGCAGGCTTCCGTCGATCCGGCATGGTGATCTGATGTTTGTCGTGAGCCCAGAGGTACTTCACTCTCTATAAATGAGTCCCGATGTCACATTAATTAGCGATGCTCCCAGCAGCCAAGGGGCTCACCCTGGGGCCTAAATTGGGAAAACTCGGCCCGGTCCGGCCAATTCACATTCAGCGGGTCAAATCCCCAACCCGGTCTTTCCGGCGAATTACACGCATACCGTCCGTGTTCTGGGTGCATGCGTCACGGCACACGCCGCTGCCAGGGATGTAGTGCGTGTGACACGGCTACAATGTTATAATTGGCAATTAAAAACAACGTGGAAGGGAAAAACTGTCCTCCTTGTCACCACTTCATTCTACGAAGCGGCCAGGAAATTTCAACCTGGACACCCCTCGCTACGTATGCCTTCAGTGTGCACATCCAGAAATGTGTGATGAAGGAAGAAAAAAAGACCATCAGAACACTGTCACAAATATGTATATAGCCCACATATTGCATGTGTACCTGACAGTTGTTAAATAAATAAAAAAAACACAACTTGCCTGCAATTCGATGTGACCTTTGCATACCAGTACATCTTTAAAAATGAGCGTATACCATCCAGTTTCATCATGTTAACAAAGTGTGTCTTTTTTTTGCCAAGCGGAGTTATTTTTCTGATAAAGAAAAATACCAAGCTACTAGAAAAAAGCTGCTATTTAAGTAGATTGCTGTCCCCACCAATTTTGCATTCAGCTAATTATAAATGGACATAAATCTATAAATGTCAAATAAAAATAACCTGTTATATACAATTTAAGGCCTGTTTTTTTGCATTATGGAAAGATTTCTGACTGTTAATCAGTGCGATTTAAGGGCATTTTAATTTACTAAGACATGTAGCATGTGCAAAAACTTTTAGCACACACAAAACGACAACAACACAATCAATGATTGGTTCAAAACAAATAACATGAAAAAAATAAATAAACAATGCCTGGCATTTATATAGCAGTTTTCTCACACTCAAAGCACTTTACAATGTTGAGGGGGAAACTCGCCACCACCAATGTGTAGCACCCACCTGGGTGATGCAACAGCAGCCATTTTGTGCCAGAATGATCACCACATATCAGCTGAGGTGGAGAACAATTTTTAGCCAATTAAACTGGGGTATGGATTAGGTGGCAGATTGGAAGAGGCAGGTTGGGAGTTTAGCCAGGACACCAGGGAAACCCCTACTCTTTGCAATAAGTGTCATGGGATCTTTAATGACCACAGTGAGTCAGGACCGCGGTGTAACATCTCATTTGAAAGACCTCTCCTAAAGCACAGTGTCCCCATCACTGGGGAATTGGGGTTTATTTGACCAGAAGGAAGATTACACCCTACTCGCACACCAACACCACTTCCAGCAGCAACATTAGTTTTCCCAGGAGGTCTCCCATTCAAGCACTAACCAAGCCCACACCTGCTCAGCATCAGTCATTCAGCAGGAGCAGAGTGCATGGTGGTACGGCTGCTGGCTTGAAGTGGTCATGTCATTGGTTTTGAGTGTGCTAAGAGGTATTGCACATGCTAACTGTCTTAGTAAATCTGGCCTTAAGTGCATCAATATTGAATTGACAAAAAATGTCCTGCCCTTATGAAATGCATGGGATCCTGTTACGTTTTTGAGAAAAGAGAAAACGCTGTGACAAATGGGAGACATATAAAAAAAAAAAAAAGTTTTTTTGTTTGAGAAATGGAAAAAAGAAAAAGAAAAAATGTGCCCAATCCTCAATTACTTTGAATTGTTTCACTGGGGCGCACTGGGGCTAAGAATTATATAATGTTTCCAACAGTAAATGCTGCACTAATCAAAAAAAGCACACAGGACAAAAACACATTTTGAAAGAGATTTTAATCTGTTCACAGACCAAACAAACAAACCAAAGTACATTAGTGCATCCTGTGAACAAATTAAAATCTTTCAAGATATGTTTTTGAAACCTTCATAGTTCTTTTTTGCGAGTGTGTTTTTTCCCCCCTTATTGGATACTCACAAGTTAACCCTTTCCTTATCAACCTGACACCGTGCTGTAGGGGGAGCTGAAAAAAACATAAAATTTAAAGGCAACACAACTTTATTTATAAAAGGACGCTTACTTCTCCTCTTTCCCACATCTCCTTTGGAGGTGGCGGCTTCATTCAGCAAGACCATCCCCATGGTGATGGCAGCATCTGTAGTTGTCGTCAAGGAAACGCTGGGCTCCATGTAGCCGGAGGAAGGCATAAAGGGAATCTTCAAAAATATATTTTTTTTTTATGTTTCAGCGAGCTGTGAAGTGGCGAGCTCTTCATTTACATAAGCGCTGATTGTTTAACAAACGTTTAATGCCAAAATCACTTTTGTAGATGCACCCCACCCCCACCCCCCCCATCCCCCACAATGCATGATTAGAAGCTGGCTTGGTAAAGAAAAAAATAAATACAAGACTTAAAATACAGGCTTGTAATGCTTACACCCAGAAATATACCACATAAAATGCCACAGCTCTGTGGACAATGACGGGCCGTGCCTTTACATGCACACCTTCCTGTTCTAGTACGGGGAGGTCAAAAGCTTGCAGCACCTCATCACAGAACATACACACGTGTGTGCACGAGGCATGTCTTCAGCTTCAGTTACTACAGTGTGACTGGATTACTGTGGATCACTTGTGAGGGATAATGTCTGAAATGTGATGTTTGTCCTCAATAAAAGGCAGACATGATGGCCTCCCATAGGCTGGCTCTGTTTGTGCTTCCGGACAGGTGAGCAAGGCAAGGTGCGAACATGGGAATGCGCACGTGGGAATGAGCACGCGGGAATGCGGACACGGGAGTGTGCACACGGGAATGCCCACACGGGACTGTGCACACGGGAATGCCCACACGGGACTGTGCACACGGGAATGCCCACACGGGAATGCCCACACGGGACTGTGCACACGGGAATGCCCACACGGGACTGTGCACACGGGAATGCCCACACGGGAATGTGCACACGGGAATGCCCACACGGGACTGTGCACACGGGAATGCCCACACGGGACTGTGCACACGGGAATGCCCACACGGGAATGTGCACACGGGAATGCCCACACGGGAATGTGCACACCGGAATGCAACTCATTTTCACGGTACAGCGTGTCCCCGAGTTATTTTCCTGGGATCATTACATAAATCAGTTTTATATACAACTTGGAAATAAATGTATAACTATATTTTCAGTTAGAAAACTTTTGTAAACTGCAGTCCCAATGCAGTTTTTACAGAACAAAACAGTTGTAAAGTAATGTTACAGTTGAAATAAGAATTGCTTAATAAACAGACAGTTCAATATGGAATAAATATTGTATAAGTAATAATAAAAGTTCTGGGAATGCCTTATATCAGACATACGTATATATATATGTGTCGAGTCGCATTGCCAGATTTTCTGTATAGTAAATATATCTTCTTATATTTAATATTTTTCCTGCACATTGACATATTCCTTTTTGTTCAGGTTGAAACAAGCCAAGAAAAGATTCAGTAAATAGTCCTGCATAAAACCAGCCATCGCCAATAAAGTTGAAATGAAGTGTCACCAGAACGTTATAAAAACATTGCACGTTGACAGACTCTGTTTTTGTTCGGGATGACTCAAGACAAGAAAATTTGGATTTGAAATTCTCATGTTTAAGACCAGCTATTGCCAATAAAGTTGAAATGAATTCACCAGAACGCTATGAGACAAAAAATGTTACGCGATGACCTGTGAGGTTCTTTTTCTTTGCTGCCATAAAAGGTTTACAACTTAAAATTCATCCCATTTTCTTGCCAGCTGCAAGGATGCTTTTTTGGCAGCGACATGGCGCTTGCTTGGGGTAAACCTTAGGGTAATTCATCTGGAATGTCTACAAGCAGCTGGAAATGTAGGTCACGTGGTATAGTGCGCGCGTGTGTGCGTGCCCGCACGGGCAGTGTGTGTGATTTATTTTTGTGCGTTCTGGAACAATAAATCTGCTTTATGAATTGATGAAAGATTATTTCTCCTCATTTTTAGTTAAGTCAAATAATGAAATAAAGCAATGGGGATTTCAGTGCTTTTAAATTGATCGCTGGCGCCGTAGGACAAGCTCAGGGTTGTGTAATTGTCACGGCAGCAAAGGCCGCCACGGTGTTGTAGAGTGGCTGCTGGCTTGATGCCCTGGTGGAGGCACAGCCTTCATTGGCTTCAGATAAAATATCCAGCTGTGTAGAATGGATAACAGAGCTGCTGTGGATAATAGGATAGGAAATAAAGAGACCCCAACCCCGGGCCGCCACCCCCATTCCCGCACGCATTACAAAAGCAAATGCAGCTCTCCAGTTAAGCTGAACCCGCTTCCCCTCGAGTAGCAGAAGCAGCGGACGGCCAAACAATTAGCTTGCAATTAATTTACACCTCCTTTTTTTCCCATTGGCTGCATCTTCAACGAGACAGGCATTTGTTTTCGCTCAAAAGTCTTGTCAATATTTACGCTGGACGAAGAGGCAGCGTTACTGGCAGACGCATGCGGACAGTCGCGGCGGCCAATGGAAATGAGCGGCCTCTGTTCCAGTTTCAGATTTAGCTTCCCTCGCATCAGTGCCCACGTTAGCGGCTCTGCAAACTCACGGCAGGGGAAGTGGAGGCGTGGCGGGAAAACACAGGCCCTCGTTAGCACCATGATTAGGGTTTGATTATATGTTTGGAGCGACTCTCTCAGTCGGAGCTACAAGGCCCGTTCTGAGCCATCACTGTCAACTGCGCACAACCACATGAACCGTGTGAGTGCTATAGGTCTTGCCCTTTTCCCAATTCAGTTTGGTCATTTCATTTGGTAGCCAATTCAACCCTGTACTATTCAATTCCCCCCCCCCCCCCGCTCTGTGTGCGACGAGTTTCATCGAGTCCCTCCCTCCACCCCGGGGGCAGCCGCCGGTTGCCGCTCCCTCGGGCGCCAGCCATGCTCGGATCTGGCGGGGCCGGGGCGCCAACCCCGATACTCGGAGTACAACTGCACTGACTGAAAGTCGGCGCTTTTACCGCTGTACCACTGCGGCTGCTCTCTAGGGTTTTAAAAAGAGGTAAGACAGGCTGTAAATGGAAGAGATATAGCTATGCAAAAGCGTTCTGGGTGTGTGTTCTGATCTGAGGCAAATGTGTGTGTATGTCAATCTCTTCAGCAGCCCCTGTTTTAGCCACACTATTGCTAGTGTAGCCCTTCAGGGTATGACTGATTTGGGGGCATTTACACCATGTCTACACTCAGTGTCTTGAACAGGACCGCGGACTGTGTCGCTGTCTATGGAAAGTCGGTGAGAAACGGCGGGATTCTTGGACGCGTCTGCGCCGCGTGGGCGGAGCCTCCGGTAACCGTGGGAGACGGAAAGGATACTCAGCAGGAGGATGATGTGAGACTCCGCCACAAACTGGGCCTGGCTGCTTCCGTGGATGTAGCTCTGTGGGAGGGGAGGGGAGGGGAGGGGGGTAACAGAACCAGGGGCAGATAGAGTGAGAGGGGGAGAGACAAGAGAAAGTTAGTGTTAAACAAATAAAAATGAAAATCGACACACTGCGAGTCCTCATTTCAGGAAGCCATTACACTCGTCCCCTGGGCCAGGATCAGGCCTCACGCCTCCACGGCGTTACGCTGACAGCGCCACCCTGCCGGGCTCACGCAAAGGGTGATTCTGCCCATTATCCGCCAAAACCAGAGACGGGAAACCCGGGGAAAGAAATCACCTTATTCAACAAACACCCACTCGCTCCTGAAAAAACACTGACTCTTCTTACTCCAGTCTCCTGATACGACTAATTGGCATCACAAAATGACAATGGCTCCCAACACGGACCCCTATGTTTAGATCACCATTCTTATACAAGTTGTATCATTAGTCCCCATAGTCATATTCTACGTCTCATCTCTGTACGTATCGCTATCCTTTAAAGTTCATGTTCGGCTTCTCACGAGAACAAGCCACTTCCCGGAGTCCCAGTTATGAAACGGGCTGGAGTAATGGGACTCTGTTTCCCGCGCTGCTGTATAAATGGGTAAAAGTCCACAGGCTAACAAGAAAATGCAAACTTCAACTTGAACACTGCCGCAACACGTCATTTCTTCCTTTGAAAGAGTTTTGGGTTTTCTGTCCTTCTGGTGGAAGAGCCCACTACCGTCAAATTGGGAGGAACTGCCTCCGGCTGCACTATGTTTCCCAAAATACAACAGCGCATTCCCCGAAATAATAAAAAAATTAAAAATTTTTAAAAAGCTGGAAAAGTGTGTACATGGGGGATGTGTGAGACCCTACAATGTCAAATATTAAACAATGTCAGTTGCCCTGGATATGAGCATGTGACTGGCCAGAAACAATACCATATCCTTGCGAAATGGCAGCACAGAGGTTCTTTTAAAAAAAAAAAAGAATTGTACAAAGCAAAAATGTTGTAAATGGCATGAATGGTTATTCTGGGTGTGAGCCTCTCCTGCCGCTTGTGTGGGAGTTTGGTTGAGGAGGCAGGTGTGTTCCTGCGTATGCGCTTATTTGCTGCAGTGGGATTGTGTTTGAGACACAGCGGCAGTGTAGCATAATGGTTAAGGAACTGGACTTGTAACCGAAAGGTTGAAGGTTCGATTCCCAGGTAGGGCACTGCTGTTGTACCCTTGGGCAAGGCACTTAACCTGAATTGCTTCAGTATATATATCCAGCTGTATGAATGGATAAATGTAATAAGACGTAATAAGAAGTTGTGTAAGTCGCTCTGGATGAGAGCGTCTGGTAAATGCCTGTACTGTAATGAGACAGGGCTGCTGGGTGCGTATTTCTCAGCCCTTCCTTTTTTTTGTCTGAAGTATTTGAGATAATTTTCATTTAAAATGGATAGTTAGGTGCTGATGAATATGACCTAATTAAATGTAATTAAAATTATACCTAAAAATGTAAAATGCATATTTAAACCCTCGTCTCCCCAATGTGGCAGCGTCTAATTATTCTGCTCTCTGTACCAGCGCGCCGGTCGCCCCCACAGCGCTCCGGGATCGCGATGTCTGAAGCTTGTGCGCTCCTCTCATTCACCTGCCCGTGAGACAGGAAATGGTCAGAGAACTACATCCTGAGCTGACCAGAGGAGGATGGGCTCCCCCTTGAGTCTGGTTCCTCCCAAGGTTTCACCCTCCACCCAGGGGCTTTTACCTTGCCACTGTTGCCTTTGACTCACTCTCATGAGGGTTTAGGCTAGGATTTTTCTGTGAAGTGTATCGTGACAATTGTTTGTGAAATACGCTGTGTGAATACATTTTGATTTGATTTGAATTGGACTTGTAACTTGGAGGTGGCTGTACTCTCGAGTAAGTACTTAACCTGAACCGCTTCAGTAAATATCCAGCTATATAAATGAGACGTGGAGGGTAAGCTTTGTACACTGCTCTGGATCTGCTAAATGGATAGTTTAGCCCCGCACAGCACACGCAGTACTACAGGAGAGAGCTAGCGCCTGTGGGAGGAGAGATGTTTCTGTTACCGCTGACAGCTGGCGACCCGCTGGCCCTACGCTTTGCGTTGTTGGGAGAAACTAATGTAGCGGTTTTCAGGGGCCAGTGCTTCTAGTGCATTCTGGATCCTCCAAGTGGAAAGATGGAAGCGATGCCTTGAGAAAAAGGGCAGAGGAGACGGATGCAGCGGCAGGAAATAAAAGAAGCGACTGCTTTTTGAACCCGAACGATGATCTTAGCTTGCGCTCAGGGCGCATCGCACACGATCTGTCAGCTTCAGTTCTTCTCCCTTTGTGGAAACTGTGGGGGGGAGAGAGACACAACTGGCCAACACTGCCTCAGTCTCTCACTCTACTCTCTTTAAACCAGACGGTCCGCTGTAAAATACGTCATCGTGAAATAAATTAATAAGGCGAATGGACGGACCGAATGGTCTCTTCCCGTCATCCTGCATTCTTGAATAAACAATCCCTTCTCCCGGTCCAGAACTGAAAGTCCTATTTTCCTATTTATGGGGTTCACTATTTTTGCTCCGAAGTTCACCCAAAAAATATCAGCTGTACAACGTGCAAGCGGACGCACGCTTGGAACGTGCGGCCTCGCTGAGGGGAAAAAGAAGTGGTGTTTGCAGACGCACAGTTTGTGCGTACGGCAGAGGAAATTCCCGGGAAAAAGACGCCCAGGAATGTTCTTCGCCTTTTTTGCTTCGCCCGGGCAAACGGATGTGTGCGGCACCTCCTCCTGATCATCCATCTGAGACGGGCCCCGCGGGAGCCCAGCAAAAAGTGCAGCGTTTCCATAAACTATGAGGTATAAATACACCGCAGGACTGATTGTTCCCGCGCTTTTCCCCCTGTATTAACTCAGGTGATTGAGTCTGCGGAGTTAGTTTGGTGGCAGGTTGTAGCATTGCTTTAAATCAAGACACAATGGAAATGCGCAGTACAATGCTGTTTGTGCAGTCAGCATAAAAATGCCTACAGGCATGTAGGTACATGTATTCCTGGTGAAAAATAAAACTGTTTTATGTGACCGCGAGAGTTTACAGAGGCAGAAAAGCAAGGTGCCACAGCACTCATATTGCCCTGTGTCATAATGACACTGTCCTACACAAGCCATTTTTTTCTTAACAAGCATTTTAGTCTTATACTTAGACTTAAAATCTTATTTCTATTACTTTTTTTTTGTGCTAAATAAGACAAAAAAAATTGGGGTGAGATATTTGTACTCAGTTCAAGATTCACCAATGGGGTAAGATACTTTCACTTGTTAAGCAAAAAGTAACTTAAAACAAGATAATATTTTCTGGAAGAGAGAAAAACAATAAGCTTTTAAGTCTCAATACAAGACTAAAACAGACATGTTTTGCAGTGTACTGTACTGTACGTGACTTCGTCTGACTTCTTTAACCGTGGTCACCCCTCAGCTAGTGAGTATAACTGCGGTTCTTTGCTGAGAATTCAAGCATTTTCTCATTTATAGTGATATGATCAATGTAGTATAAACATACCACAGACCTATAGTGCCTATCTGAATGGCGAATCGTTATTGATGGTATGGTACGGCTTCATGGATACCCGGAATGGGTTGAGATGATGTGCCATCAATATCACACTTGTGTGAAACAACAAAAAAAAAAACTGTCTTTGCCCTCCAATGGCAGTACACTTCGACCTTTAAATCCGAGTCACTGAGACATTATGCGTAGCTCTGCCAACACTCCCCATTTGTACTGCGTCAATCATAAGATCGTAGAAAGGGTGGGGGGAAAAAATGATGCATACAACTGGTTTCTAATTTCATTCTAATATAGATAATCTACACAAAGTGTTTTTTCCTGGCGTATTAATATAACCGCCTTTTATTTGGCAAAGTGGCAGTTTCTTTTAGTCGGTTTGGATTATTGAAGACCATTAAACCACTGGCTTGCACTCGAGTTGGATCTCCATTTTGCCATCTTCATAAATACATAGGAAATGTCTCGTGCTAATTGGCACCTTGGAAAAATGGATTTTAAAATGCTCATTAAGCGTGTAAAATGACAGCTGTCCTAAAGGAGCTATAAAGCCGTTAGGAAAGGACCAGTTTTGAGAGTTTTTTTTTATCTCAGTTCTGTTCAGTATGATTCATTCAAAGTTAAAAGGAGAATACACACTGGCTTTTTAATGTGCTGTTTTGCAGGTGCATAAAAATGTGCTGTTCGGCAGCCACATTAAAAACGTGTTGTTTTGCAGGGACATTGGACAAGACTAACAAGGCAAATGTTGATCTCCAAGGCTACGTACCGTACAGCGCATCGACACGGTTGTTTTCTAATCCCGGTCCATTCAAACTCGTTGGGCGTTTGTGATATTTACCTGGAGTCCAACTCTACACCCCTCTCCCCTCCTTGAAAAGACGGAATGAGGTGATGGATGATGTAACATTTGGGGAAGCGTGACATTATTTTCCCGCTCACTCTCTCTAATGACAGGCCTTCTCAGGGGCCCACTCTCCGTCTAATAGGCCTGTGCTATGCCCTTTACGAGTGATCTTCTTCATTGTTTTTATTCAGTGTAATGTGTTAGTTTTTTTAACAAGGTTCCGTCTTAAAAGGTCAAAAGGATTTGCCTGGAGGTCCTGATGAATGGAACGGTGCTACGGAAATCACGGTGAGTGGGAGAAGAGAGAGACCCTTCCCGTGGATAAACGAACAGAACGCAAACCCTTGATTACGTGCTCTTGAGGGATGAGCGAGCGCTGCTCTCCCAGGCTAAGCAGACTCACAGGAAAAATCACATTGAGATTTACATCTCTTTTTCAAGTGCGCCCTGGCCAAGAAGGCAAACTATATTCATAAAAACAAAAAAAACAATAAAAGACAACACAACACGAAACGTGTGTAAAATCAGAACATCGTAAGAAGCATAAAACAACAAGACATTAAAACAACAGATTTTTAAAAAGTAAATAAAAGCGAGGTAATAAGGGCTCTCTCGGTGCAGCCTAAAAACGTGCGCCTTCTGAAGTCGACAGTCCTGCAATCTAGGTTTTAAAATCATCAACTGAGATAAAATGGTCAAGTTTTAAAACCTTCTGCAGTGTTCTCCCGGCTGATGGGGCAGCATCACTTAAAGCTCTTTTTCCTAACTCTGTCTTTGTGTTTGGAATGTTATATAAAAGGCAATTTTGGGATCTCAACCTGTAATTTCCATGGTTTTGTGAGGTGAGCAATGGGCTAATACATGTTGGTAGCTGACCCATGATAGCCTTATAACTAAAAAATGTTAAAATGTGTTTGTCGCCTTTCAGTTAAAGATGGCCATCCTGTTAACTGATACAGGGTACAGTGGTGCGTTAGGCTTCTCATATTAGTTACAAACCGTAGCGCTCTATGATATAAGGTGTCTAGCTTTTGCAGGTGAGATTTTGGGGCAGGCATGTAAAGGGTATCGCCATAATCTAAAACAAGTTTTTTTTTTTTGCTTGAAGGGAAAAACAAGCCTTGGGTACAACTAAAAAAATTATGATTCCAATGAAAGCAGAACAGAAAAACAGTGAAAACGGCTACATGTAGGATGAATGGGGCGAATAAATACAATGTGAGAAAACAGTACAATAAAAGCTCGCCGGGAAACTGAGCAAGATACAAAGCTTTGAGTATGATTGACGTTTGCTTCAGAGTGCAGTAAACACCTGGTAGTGAGAATTAGCAGGGTTTTTTTTCCACAGCCCAAAACGAGAAATTAAATAAAAATTAATTGTTTTTAATATTATGCATTTCAGTGGTACGCAGGTACAGAAAGACCTAATAATAAAATGTAAGTCCTGTTGCAAACCGGCGCTAACTCCTTGTACTATAAAAAACTGTCAATTTCTGTCATAGCCGGTTAATATAAGTGCTAGGTCAGGGCTAAATGAAAGATCATCAGCGATGTAAAATCCATGTGATTGCCTTTTAAAAAAAAATGTACAGACTGTTAGAAAGAGAATATTAAGTAATAATTTAACCTGTAGACTGAGTTGAAACTACTCATTCCTGTTACAGCCACCATTATAGACACAAAGTAGTACTTTTGAGTTTTGGGGGGCGGGGGGCTGTTTTCACAAACTTCTGCAAGGCCCTACATTTTTCTTTGGAGTGAAAAGGAATGCAATAAAGTTAAATAAACCGAGGAAATGGTAATGTGTTGCCAGGAATATAAATATCACGGTTAATATAATATTTCACAACCCCAAGCCCCAGGCTATGCTGAAATTGATATATTTGTCACACAGCATTGGGGTTTGATGCGTTTTGATAAGCTCAGAGAACAGTCTCCATGCCACATTCCAAGTGTTAGTGCTGCCGACACAACATGTCCACCCCGGCTTGCATCGTTCTATATATTTGCAGTTGATTTTCTTTTTGAAATGACATCTAATCTGCAGTTACACTTTTAACCATCATTATCATCACTTGCAATGTCAGAAATCTCCCGGCTGCAATGTGTGAGATTTGGACAGAAATGTGTTGCCACAGAAAATGTCCCGTTTCACTGTATTCCATTATTGATATGGGCACACTTACAGGTGGGGCACATACCAGGAGTGTGTGTGTGTGTTTGTGTTTGTGTGTACATGTGTGTACAAGTGCATGTGCCAATACTATTTTTAATACAAATGTAACTGATGTCAATCTATTGATGATAAATTGACATTAGTAACATTTATACATAAGATTAACCAATTCACTGGCTTTAAAATGTTCCTTTTTTCATAGACATACACTTCAATTAGACTGTTCTCACCGATAGTGTTCACCCAAAGTATGCAGCAATTGCAGGTCAGTGTGGCATAGTGACAGACGTTTGTGCTTAATTGCAGGTGTGTAAGAGCGCGCTAAAGCGAGGCATGACTGGACATTGATAGACAGGGTTCCTATTTCACATCACAGTGAAGGCCTTTGCATCCTCATCCTCAACTTTGATACGAGACCGAGCATTCAGACCCCCCCCCCCACCTGCATATTGTGAGGACAGTAAAATTTAAGCCCACTTACAATCAACTCATCAATTTGTGATGAGCAATTTACACAATTGACAATGCTACAAATTACAAAACGAAAGTTTTTATTTTTTTGTATTGAACACATAAAGATTAGGGTCTTAAGATCTTAAGGTTGACTCATGAGTAAACGCAGATGTTACACTTGCTCTTCTCAGGGCCAGTCTAGGACAAGTCCGTATCGCGGGGTCGCAGTGCCACAAACTAGAGGTGCCAGGCCTGGCTGTTCAGTCATCATCCACAGGCTTGTCAGTCGTCCTTCTAATCGTCCAATGATCTTGGAGCAACATGGTTGAATGTCATGAGTACCGGCTTCCCTGCTGAAATGTGCTAACAGTTATCTGTGCCTTTTAAATTTGGGGTGGTGGGGGGGGGGGGGTCAGGGTGTGGCACGAGAGGGCAGTGGTACAAGTCCTTGTGAGGGGTGGGGTATCATAACTGTTCTCTCATGGCGATGCTGAATTAGGGTAAACAGTCCGTCATTGTAGTACCAAAGCTGAGTAACTAGTCTGCTAATGTGGATTGGGGCTAACCAGCCTCTCGTGGTAGCATGGAACTGCTCTAACTACTAGTTATTTATGGTAGGAGGGAATCGGGGAAACTAGTCTGTCATGGTAGTGTTGAATTAATCTAACTAGTCATGGTAGTAGGGAATCTGGGTAACTAGTCTGTCATGGTAGTGTTGAATTGATCTAACTAGTCCCTTATGGTAGTAGGGAATCGGGGGTAACTAGTCTCTTATGGTTTGGCAGAACTGATCTAACTAGTCTCTTATGGTAGTGTGGAATCGGGTTATAGGAACTAGTGGGGAATAAAAAGTAACTAACCTCTAATAGTGGTTGTATTTGTTCTGTAGTATAAAAAGTATAAAGAGTTTTATCTTTTTTTTTTTTTACACCTCACCTGATCAATGCAAGCACTCTGTGAAGTTTAAGACCTTGATTTATTCAGAGAACTGCCATCTGCGGGGTAGTCACATTTATAGAAAGTGATAAAATGACTTGCTGTGATCTAAGGCTTGTCTTCTGAGCAGGGACCACACATGCAGGGAAAAAGGTATTCTGAGTGGCATGTCAGCGTGGCGTTAAGACACACACAGGGACAGACGTGATGCTAAGGCGCACGGTACTCTGGGAACAAAAACCACCGCACAAGCATCATCCTCTGGCCACTGTGATGGTCGTGGCGGGGGACGTGCCATTGTCTTATTGATGAAAGAAAAACATCTTCAATACAGCCATACCCAGATCAGAAGGCCCAAGCCCTCTTGACTGACTTTGAATTAGTATGAGATTCACAGCACTGAAATGGCTGGTAACAGAACCGGGTTTCATCTGTAAATCTGTGGTGTGGAGAGGGAGGGGGGATAGTCCTTAATAGTGATAATAATTATAGCCTTGCATTTATATAGAGGTTGGCAAGAAGGGCCCTACAAGTTTATGGATATCATGTCAACTTCTGCTCTTAATTATTCAATTATCCCAATCATATGTATGACGTGACATTTTAGATACGCTCATTAATAAGCTGATATCTTTGAATGACAGCTGATAACTATATTTGTGTACAGATATTGGCAGTTTTAAAGATATGTCGCAGTCTAATCTACACGTGACCTGATGTTGGGGTATACAGCTAAGTATCCACCTGAGCCAGGGTAACTGGTGGACACTAAAAAAACGCATACCCACCTATCCTCCAGGAATGGAGGTGCCTATCCCTGGCGGCTACTTTATGGTTGATGCTAGATTGGATAGCCCGGAGGGACCTGGGCGGGACCCTAGGACACTATCTTAACAGTTCGGGCATGAGCCCAAGTTACGTGAACTCCTGTGAGGTTATGTTTAGGGGTTGGGAAAAGGTTGATGCTAGATTAACAACCAATCACAGCAGAGCGTCCCGCCCAGGTCCCTCCGGGCTATCCAATCTAGCATCAACCCTACTTTATGGAGAGGCGGAAGCATGTGGTGGCGTAAAATATTGCCCGTTTGAAATACTTTATTTAGTCTTAATACTTTAGTTGTTGGCCAAATCTTTAAACCCTGAGAATTTTTAGTGAAACGTGCTCCTAAACAAAATGTATAATCATACGAAAGAGCTTCTGCTCCCGTGTCTCATTTTGGTGAATAGAACTAACACCACATTTTTGTAATGTAGTTTTATGCATTGTGTTGCCGTTTGTCCATGTAAATATTTTCACTGTTGCTCCAACACTGATTATATAAATGTTTCACCTCCTAGGAATCATGGGATTACCCACCATGGACAAGAACTAAAAGATGACGTGGAGGTGCGATTCCAAATCTGGCAATCGAAATGACCCCACGCTGAAGAGCCTACTTCGATAAAACGGTCAACGTTGACACGTCTATCCAAAACCCACTGCAGGCCGCAAGCCATTGGCCGCTTAAGATAGTACATGGGAGCAAGTTTCATGTTTTCTTCTAGTACTTTGTCAAAATTTGTAAGATAGATGTACCATGGAACTACCGTGTTCAGTGGTAACAAGGGTTTTATGCAACAAAACGTTAACCGTAAGTTATTGGCTGGCCTGTCTATGCATTTGTAAATGCAGCCTTCTCACGTTCCTGGAATTGCTGCTTGATTACAATGTCCAGCTGGGAACTTTCATTCTCATACTATGAGTATAGATGATACTTCCTTTTTTATTTTTCGAAAAAAGTGAGCCTTGTGTGCCTCCAGAGCATCAAGTAGCAGTCGGAAGCTTGTAACATGATGAGCAGTAATTGGAAACTATGGACTCTTTTTGGTGAACAGCCTCAGGCAAAGGTTTGTCTGCTGGTTTTTTCCATAAAATTGTCTATTTACGTGAGTGTGACTCATTAACATTTAAACGGCCGTCCTCCCACTCTTTGCTCTCATAATATTGCTTTCTTCGCACTTTCTCACTATAATTAAATTACCCGTTTGCTACACAGATTCATTTTTAATCGTCTTTGCCCCCCTCATTCAGAAATAATGACCCTGGGAAAAGTCCTGAAAGTCTGTGCGTTTATTTCTCAGCTTAGTTCATAGCTCCGTCTGCTTAATACACGCTGTGGAGCAAATACCCTCGTGCTAAAACCAAATTATTGTAATTTGTATTTGCAGGTATCATAAGCCAACAAAATAAGAGAGCAATGAACCTAGAACTAGAACAATGAAACTAGAAACAGAAACTACAAACCCCAATTCCAAAAAAGTTGGGACGGTATGTAAAATGCACATAAACGCAGAGTGATTTGTAAATTCCCTTTGACATATATTTAATTGAAAACAGTACAAAGAAAAGATATTTAATGTTTTACCTTTTATCAACTTTATTGATTTTTGTAAATACACACTAATTCCGAATTTGATGCCTGCAACACGTTCCAAAAAAGTTGGGACGTTCAAAAAAACACCTGTTTGGAACATTCCACAGGTAAACAGGTGATGCTATCATGACTGGGTATAAAAGGATATCAATATATTTTATTTTCAGTTACTCTTAGAATGCAATACTATAACCTCTCTGCATTTGAATGGATCTCTATGGGAATTGGGGGGTGGGACTAGATTAAGATGTAAATTACACGGGAATAGTATGGAACCCATGGCTGGCTAAATGGCTGAAATGGCTGTAAGTCATCAAGTGTCTGAGGTGTCAAATAAGCCTCAAACCCTCACTCTGCTGCCAGATATGAAGTAGATATGGATGGATCACTTGGAGGGTTGTTTCTCCTGACTTAGAAAAATGTCTTCCTTTCCTGTGAACCATGTGTAAATAATTTAGCCACAATCTTCCTTAAGGTATATGAGAGGCCCTGCCATGTCTCCCTTTAACTTCCTCTAGCCTTATGGTTGAGGTTGGGCGTGGTTAGTGCCTGGACGGGGGACCTCATTGGACAATTAACTGCAAGAATGATTTTTTTCTCCACAAACACACTTTGGCAAGTTTCAGCAATCACAAAAAAACAACTTGCCAAGCTGGGTTTGTGAAGAAAAACTTTTGACACTTTGCGTTCACTTGTAAGTCAAAGTAAAGGACGAATGTTGATTGAATACGGGCTGCTGTCTTTCGGATGATCAAAGCTAAATCACGGCTGACTCAAGGTTGTCATTAATGATCCCGTGGCGCTGACCAGACCCTGCTATTTCCCTGTAAAACTTGTACAGAACATTTGATTTATTTCAAATTGGCACATCCAAATGTATGAGACCGCATTTAATAACCTATAATTGTGGGATTTCATTACCATAACCGCACAACTCAGCTGAGAGCAGGTTTTAATTTACAAAACAGGTTGTTAAAAACACACAAAGCAATGCAAGATGGGAAAAAAACCCAAACAGCAGCATTTAATAAACAAAACTAATCAGAATTGAAAACAGCATAAAATTCTCTTTGCTTATTGCATCTGTATGGGCCGTTTAAAAGTCATTTCAGCTAACTTCACCGCTGCCTTATTTCTCTTGCGATAAAAAGCAAAATGTTCACGTCAGTTTTTTTCTCCCTGCGAGCACCTGGCAATTGTAATACTCTTGTCACCAGCCTTGATACTGTGGCATTTGAAAGGCCCTGGTTTGCTGTAAAATATTCAGCGTATCAAACACAGCTTATGGCGGTGGCTTGTGTTATATATGCCTTTGTGTAAGCTCGTATGATCCCAATTGGGAACACAGGCGCTGAGGTAACGCCAGATTTAAAGCAATGCTGTTCACTACACAACATAAGAAACCTTGTACCGATGGTGCATATTATAGATAATAATAATATCAATAATAATAATAATAGTAGTAGTAGTAGCAGCAGCAATAGTAGTAGTAGTGGCAGTAGCAGTAGTAGCAGCAGTAGTAGTAGTAGTAGTAGTGGCAGTAGCAGTAGTAGCAGCAGCAGCAGTAGTAGTAGCAGTAGTAGTAGCAGTAGCAGTAGTAGCAGTAGTAGTAGTAGCAGTAGCAGTAGTAGCAGTAGTAGTAGTAGTAGTAGCAGCAGCAGTAGCAGTAGTAGCAGCAGTAGTAGTAGTAGCAGCAGTAGTAGTAGTAGTAGCAGCAGCAGTAGTAGCAGCAGCAGTAGCAGTAGCAGCAGTAGTAGTAGTAGCAGCAGTAGTAGTAGTAGCAGCAGTAGTAGTAGTAGTAGTAGCAGTAGTAGTAGTAGCAGCAGTAATAGCAGCAGTAGTAGTAGAAGTAGCAGCAGCAGCAGCAGTAGTAGCAGTAGCAATAGTAGTAGTAGTAGTAAATATTCTGATTACTGATAACTGCTTATACTTTCCAAAATGTCTCTCAGCTCAAATTTATCTGCAAATGTCCTGCTCCTCATTTTCATCATTGCTTTTTTCCCTCCCTGCCACAAATAGGTTGCTGAAATGAGCAGGAAAACTATTACTGTACGCAGTGCTCATGGCTGTAACTTCACTGTGAATAGAGTAGAGCTTTCCTATTTCTATTACAAAAACAAGGGGCAGAGAGTGCGGGCAGATTGCGTCCGCCCCAATTCACGTTTTTATAACCGGACTCTCGAGGGTGCCACGTGGCAAGCGAAGTCAAATGGGCCCAGTGTTGTAGAGGTCCTGTCAATGACTATACAATCAGGAATGCATTGCTTGGGATGCATGCTATTTTAAGATGATGGTAATTGGAATGTGCGTTACGATGTGACAGTCATTGTGTTTGTCTTTGATTGCTCATGTCGTACATTTGACCAATCAGACTGGCGTGCCGGCCTGTTGTAGCTCTTTCAAACATGTTTACCAGAGCACACAGAACTTTTCTCTTTTTTTTTTATTCCATTGATCTGGATCTTTATATTGTATCTACTTTTTTCTTTTTGTGAAAATTCAAACTCCGATAATGAAATTACGTTGAGGAATTATAAAACGCGTTTTGGGACAGAAAATGTAATTGAAAGCTAGATGAGGTAAATTTACATTGACTACTGCAAACTGTGCCTGAATCAACTGACTGGTAATAATTAAAACAACTCAAATTTCTAAATTACACAATAGGTACAGGGGATTCACCCCACAGTCATTGAGCTCTTTAAAATGACATTTAATGGGGCTCCCTAGTGGCACAGTCAGCAAAAGCTGGGCCCTACAGTCACAGATCCAAGCCTCAAATTCGTGCCGATAATGAGCGGTGCCGATAATGAGCGGTAATCTGCAGCGGGGACACCCGTTTAGCTTCTTCCCGCCAGGGTTTTAGCGGGCTTAAGTCAGCCAGAGCTCTGCCCAGGGATACGTGGCATTGAGCCTGACCAAAGACCAACGGTGGGGAGAATGGCGACGTGCATGGTTGCCGTAGCAATGAGGGAGTGGCAGATTCAGTGGAATTCATGTGAATTTTGATGTCACTTTTTTTTTTTTTTTGTTCTAGCTCTATTGCCATTGCTTTAAGCTTTCTTAAATACTTGCACAGTCATATCGCATTATCTTGGGCCCCTCAAGGATCTTAGGACCCCCTCGAAAACGAGATGTGACATCTCAAGGGGCTTATCCTGCCAATGAATAATAATAAACTTCTATATATATGTGAGAGGAGAATGGTTATGACCAACTGAGAAAACTATGAGGTGGGGGGGATGACAGATGGATTGTTTTCCATTTTATTAAAATGAGGGGGGGGGGGGGGGGGGGGGGGGCTTTTCACCAAGCCAATCACATCCACTTCTCTGGCAGGTGTGCCTGCCTCAGCCACCTTTTGAAGTTATGAAAACAACTTTATTATGCTCTTGAAGGCAAACAAAATGTGACTATAGCACTTTTTACTAAGATGGAGGGTGGGGGGAATATCATTTCATGCAAATGTTGCATTAAGTTCAGAAATCAAGGTTGTTTTTTTTTCTTCTTTTTTTTTTTTTTTTTTTTACTTTTAATTTCACACACGGATGCACAGGCATAACTGTCGACTGCAAAATCCTCCACAGCGACGCACTGCCCTTTTTTTTTTGTTGAATATTTTTGCGAAGTGTTCGTTTAACAGTGGCCTTTTTCCTCAGTGCAACAGAAAGATAAGCACTCTAGCTTTGTGTCTCCTGTCCATTTTAACATAAGATCTTATTTCTCGCTACATGAGCAGCACTACAAAATTAAATGCAAAATTTATACACGTTAAATTGTTAACACTGTTTTGCACAAGAGTCCATTTATTTAGACTATTTTTAAAGAAAAAAAAAAAAAAAAGTCCAACATTTTCCCAAGCTTCCCCAGCCCTATATAATGAAGGTTCTGCATTGTGCGTTTTCTGACAAAGACGTCTGTCTGTCTGTCAGTCAGACTGTCAGACTGAAGCTTCTGCTTGCTACAGATTACAATTCCTCAAAGCAAATAAATGAAATTACAGCTTGCGTATTTGCTGATGCAATTCAGATTATGTGCCTTGCTTGAGAATTTGAACCTCCAGCATTCTAGTTTGGTTCTGGTTCCTTAGCCTCGGCACTGCGAGTGTCGCCCCCACACCTGCTGTAAGGTGCCATCTTTTTCACCACACAGAGAAACATGCTATTTGACCATTCTTACAGTTTCCTGTTCAGCAGCTTTCTATGGTATTTCCAATGGTATTTGTAGGCTTTATCACTGCAGTCCACTGCTGAGCTGCGCAGTCATAGTGACATCACTACAGTCCACTGCTGAGCTGCGCAGTCATAGTGACATCACTACAGTCCACTGCTGAGCTGCGCAGTCATAGTGACATCACTACAGTCCACTGCTGAGCTGCGCAGTAATAGTGACATCACTGCAGTCCACTGCTGAGCTGCGCAGTCATAGTGACATCACTGCAGTCCACTGCTGAGCTGTGCAGTCATAGTGACATCACTACAGTCCACTGCTGAGCTGCGCAGTAATAGTGACATCACTACAGTCCACTGCTGAGCTGCACAGTAATAGTGACACCACTGCAGTCCACTGCTGAGCTGCCCAGTCATAGTGACATCACTACAGTCCACTGCTGAGCTGCGCAGTCAGAGAGACATCGCCTGACTGGCCAGTGCAGTGGCTCCTGCCACATTCCAGGGTTAGTAACCTGACGGAAACACTCCCTTTGTGGGCGAGGCTAGGACTGATGTGATGCCCCTTGTGGCAGTAGGCATCACTGCACAGAGAATTATTTCTTTAGCAGGACAAGCTCTTTCCTTCTAAATGTGTAAACAGAGCATTTTTCCGAATCTGTTTTTGCAGCCTGGCGCAAGTTATTAACAGGGTTAACGCTGGCTTATCCCACAGTGTTGGCAGCAACTGTAATATGATTTTACAAAGCGGTGCATTTTTACTGGAGTTAAATCAGAAGACAGACTTTAGGCACCGAGTTCCTTAAGTCTGGGAAAAGTGAGAGAGCTGGGGAGGGAGGGAGGATGGGAGGGAGGGAGGGAGGGAGGATGGGGTTTGATTGAAGTGTTTAAAATCTTATAAGAAGCTAAAAAAGCATCATGCTGAGCCAAGATAAGCTCTGTTTAGTCTCTGCGGACACAACTGTAGGTTGCAGGTTGAAATGAGATTAAAGGAAAAGATTTACATCGACTGAGGAAAGAATTTTACTCAAAAGAGTTACAAACATACTTGGAAAAACTTTCCTGGATCTACTGTATGGGCAAATACTGTGGGACCTTTAGTGATCCAACTGGGCTCTCTGATGGAGTCATGGAAGGCCATGGGTGTATGGTGTGCTAACATAGGGGGGAAGGCCCTGAATACAGACATTACACATTTGGTGAGCGGATTATTTGGCTAACTGTGATGTGATTAGCCTAGCACAGGGGTGTATGTCAAACTAAATTCTACCCAGGGTGCCACAGTGTCTGCAGGTTTTTGTGGTTTCCTTTCAATCAGCTGCCAGTTAAGGGCTCGAGAACAAGGTGTGTGGATTCTTTAGCCAATCAACAACTTAAATGAACCACTGGTGCCGAGAACACCCTGGAAACCGGCAGACACGGCGGCCCGTCAGGACCGGAGTTTCACACCTGTAGCAGGTCAAAAGGTGCCACCAGCTGCCTCATATCACCTGTCACAAAGTGAGCTTCCAGCAAGTATGGGTTTGACGGTTCATATGTGGGCCACCACACTGCAGCATCGCACCATTTCTGTGTCTACAATACTGGCTTAGTCCTGCCTGAGTGTGATATCGGTAACTATGGGAGGTACTGGTTTCCTCTTATAGTTTAAAACTGAGGACGGCTATTTGTGGATATCGTTACACTACAAGGATCTCTGGAAAAAAACAATGCAGGTGAAGAGAAGCAGGAGAAGAACCTTGCGTTGCGTCGATACTCACACCTCCACTACAGGGAGCCGTCTGGACTAAAAGATAAATTCACAGAGCAGAGGACGACTTTTACGCTGGGTGTTACTTTAACAGCATTCCTCTGTGCGTGCGTGTCTGCTAATGCGCGTCTTATGCAAATGAAGCGGTGTTTATTAATTTCACAGTCTGAGTGGAGGCGTGTGTACCATGTTCTGAATTGTACAGATTACTACATGTGTGATGGGTAAACAAGCAGATGGGTGCTGAATTAATCCCTAGTGCTCAGTGAATCATATACTGTTGAAAAACAAGTCTAAGCCGCTCTTAGCGTTAGATGTTAAAATGTGTAGTAAATGTTTGAAAGTGCAGTTGCAAGAGCAGGCCTGAGTATTATTCAGCCTCACGCAATGCAACGCTCATACATTTATTAATTTACATATTTATGCATTTGTACAGGGTGTGAATTATTCATTATTTTGCCTAAGGTCAGTTAACTTCCTCAAGAGGACACTACCCGTAGTCCAAAAATGGATCCTTTCGTGGGGCAGAGTGGGGAGTGCATGAGAGGTAGAGGGAGGGGCTGCACCTGGGGGTCACGGGTTCAAACTGTTGAGATGGCGCTGGTTTTATACCCTTAGGGCGGGGAGTCTTACCTGAAGTTACTCCAGCGGAAATTCGGCAGCATAAACGAGCCGCGCGGTGTGAAACTAAGCCTGCCCACCGTAAAACCGCCATGAAAATAAACGCCATTGTTGCTTCTGGATTTATTCCCGCACCACACTGTTAAAACATTCAGCCTTTCAAAGAAAGAAACAAAGGCAGAGGTTACTTTAGAATCGAGGTAACTTGCAGAACTTCAAGGTCTAACTGACTTTTTCTTCCGGTTTCATGCGGTGCGCCACTACAGAGTCTGGAGGCACAGTTAATGAGTCTGGATGCACGTACCTTCCGCAATTAAAAAAGTTAAAAAAAACAAAAAAACAACAACAACAACTCCGGTACAGAGGCTGGTCCCCTTCAATCGTGGATCCAGGGATATTGTCAGCGGTTTGTTTGTATCTTGGAAGATCAATGCTGGTGGCTGCATTATTCATAAGAACCCCAGTTTTGCTTCAGGGGATGTGATCTGGGGGATATTACCCCCCCCCCCCCATACATCACAACACCACACTGATAAAGTTCACAGCTCATGAACACCCTTCTACCCTCAACCAAATCACGCGTCGTAAACAAGCCACACTTCCTGTTTAACAATTTATTACGCATTCTTCTTTCCAGACCAACTGTCACCCCCGCGATACTTTCCTCATCCTTAACCCCCCCCCCCCCCCCCCCCCCCATTCTGTTAATATTGCTCTTGCTCTGTGGTTTACTGTGGAATCTACAGGTAGAGGATCTATACAGAGGGATTTGTTCTCACATGTGAGCTGTGGGCAGGTCGCTGCCTTCAGGGGTATCTAGCGTTCGTCTGCGAGGGGAGAATCACTTCCAATGAATATTTAACAAAACCAATTTGGAGCTCAAAAGTCACAGTTCCCCATCGGAAACAAAGAAACATCCATAAGTATTCGGATGTATAACTAAATCCATAAGTATAACTAAATCTGACGAATGCATTCGGTCTGATGGGCCTATATTTACAGACCTGACGGAGAGAGGAGCAGCAGGCGGGATTGTAGAACGGTTATGGAAACCGGGCTGGGTATTGCGGGTTGAATCCCAGTCAGACGAGACAAAGCTCCAGTACTCTTGGGCACGGTACTTAACCTGGATTACTTCAGTAAATATATTATACAGCCGTATAATTAGATCTCATGTATAATTCATAAATACATATATAAATGAGCAAATAAAGTAAAGTATGCATGGTGCTCCAGATGAGGGAGAAATAAATAAATAATAATGTCCCTACTCCTGAGAGTAAGGTAGAATATCGCTGCATAGGCATGGCGTAAGAGCTGTAGGGTCCCTGAAAATGTGAAATTTTTGCGGGGTGGGGGGTGGAAACCTGCCCCCCCATCACTAACGACAGGCCAGCAGCCACTGCTCCACGCTTTTCCGTTTCTCACGGTGACTTTATAGTCCACACACAGCACCAGACTCCAGTACAGCTGCTGAGAATTATTATTGGGGGGTGATTAATTTCCCGGCAACGCATCCTCGAACCGGCCGGGGGGGGGGGGGGGGGGGGGGGGGGGGGGGAGTGGGGCGGCGGGGTGGCAGCACGATTCCGCTAACGCCGCCGCGTCTGAGCGACATGGGGTCTCCCTCATTAAGGTCCAGAAATGATCGTGCTGCTTGGCGAGAGCGCGTTGGCACGCGTGCAGAATGTCCCCCCGCTGTCAATAACACAGGACGCGGCACAGGTTGAAAAGCGCGCTGTAAAATCAACCATATTCCGTCTCTCTCTCTCTCTCTCTCTCTCTCCACTCTGGCCCACAGCCCCCCTGGTCTTTGAAAGAATAGCGAGAAAATGAAGGAACAGCACGCCAGCGCCTGTTTTTTCTTTTTTTACAGCGGGAGAGTGCGGTGTGAAACGCAGCTGAATGAGTCATTAAGGCCTTTTTTTACAGCTGTTTGGAAGGGGGGAGGGTGTGTGTGTGTGCGTGTGTGTGTGTGTGTGCGCAGGGGCATTAAATAAAAAAAAAGCCTGCAATCACTCAGCTCAAAGTCAAGGGCCTTCAAGTCATGGGGCGCACCACTGCCGCCGGAGGGGACGCCCAGCCACGCTTTCGGAGAAAGAGACGGAGCGCGTGACCGAGGGCCGTCAGAGAGAGGACGGCGAAGGATTACTCACTGACAGACTCTTTATCCCCTCCTTATTATTTAGCATTCATTAAAAAAAGAAAGAGGAAAACACCTTAATTTGATTAAGATGGATTGTTGTATTGACTGCTGTGGCAGCCTGATGACTGTTCCCTGTGTATAGGGAAGACTGCTCATCTTCTCTCTGTACAATGAGCCATTTATGTCTCTTATTCCCCTGCAAGCAACGTCAACCAGTTTCAAATAATTAACCACAGTAATACTTGAGTTATGCTTCTGTTTTTTCCCCCAGTCCCTTCTGCATTTAAATAACACTTACAGGCAAACATACACACATCTCCATACATAGTATTTTAAATATATTAAAATTATTTTTCAACGTGTTTTTAAGAATATGCAAATATTTAAATGTATTGAATATTTGTAAAAAAATTATTACTAGAAATGGTAGTGAATGAGCATGACCTAGTCTTCAAACAAAGGAGACCCATACTGACTTAAAATACTTCATTCAATTCAAATCAATTATAACCCATATGAAGTCCGAAATGCCTTTATTTTTTACATTTGTTTTTCTAAATATTCACTCTTCTAATTTTTCGAATCCTGATTAGCCAGGATGACAGACCAGTTCTGTTGTTGTCATTGTCCCCCAAACCTTGACATTGCATAAAAAGATGGATGGAAAGAGAATGAAAGAGATGGAGAAAAGAGGAAAAGAAAGTCTGGCCCAGATGGAGGAAGAGGAGGAAGAGGATGACTCACCACCTGTCCGTTCTGCGGGTTCTTGTGCGCATACGGGGGCCCGCGGATGTGGTTCCACATCTGGCCTGAGGTCATGGCGAACACCACACACTGAGGAGGAGGAGGAGGAAGGAGGAAGGAGGAAGGAGGAAGGAGGAAGGAGGAAGGAGGAAGGAGGAAGGAGGAAGGAGGAAGGAGAAGGAGGAAGAAGGAAGAAGGAAGATGGATCGTATTGCTACAGGTGGTGAGATTCCACTGAGCCCTACAACCCCATCACTCCACCTGCAACAAGAAAATACTACACCCCCAGAAATAGTATGCAGGTACATTCTGATGCCATCCGTAATACACAGCGCTCATGCTTGCAATGCTAATCACTAAGGAGTGGCTTAATGCTGCTTATAGTATCACCTTGAAATAGCTGTATGAACATGCCTTCATGAACATGAATTACTTCTTTAGTGTTCCTAAGCAAATGGCCTATGAAAGAGTATGTAAGGCATGCTACGCGATTCTGAATTCACTCGTGTACGTTGTTGAGTGAACGCTTTCATTTTAAAAAGAACCGTTGGTTTGGTTCGGGCCCGCTGGGCTGCGTGCTGTCCTTACCAGGGCAGCCATGGCCCAACCCGTCTTGTTGTAGATGAACTCCAGGTTGTTTCTCCTCAGGTAGAGCAGACCGCCCACCAGTGAAACCAGCAGGGCCAGGGCGATCGTGCCAGAGTAATTGGGCGGCCTGAACACCCGGATCTGAAACGCAGACAGAGTTTGTTCGTTTGTAACCGGTGATGCTGAAGTTGCCATTCATGACTGAGGGCCGTTCTAGAGAAGGATGAAATCCTCAGACGGACGCGGTCATCAGGGGAGGCAGGGTTTGGCCAATGATTGCAGAGCGAGCCCTTAATGGGCGGAGCTACAGTACTGCTTTCATTCATTTACTCACCGGTTTGAATGAAAATCTTTGCCATCATCAAAAATCACTTTGGTGACTAACTGATGACTCATTTCAGGGTTCATTAAAGCCTTGTCCTAGTTAGTTTAGACCTAATGTTGATTCATTGGACATAAAATTCCTGCAATATGGTTTTTTCGGCCGGCTGTGACTGAACAGAAAACATGAGTACGGCTGAGGGAGTCTTTCACAAACATTGGTACTGCGAGTCATCTTTGCGCCGGTTACGGGGTACCTTATGGTTTGGGAGCACCCCTCATGTGAATTGAGTTGTCAGCAGTTATGTTAAGCCGTCTTAGAGCATACCAAGGTAACCTACAGAGAACAAAAAACAATTTCCTTCCCTGCTGGCTTTGTTTGGTTCCTGGCCCCTGTGAAACGGCAGTAAATGTTGGAGGCGAATTAGTCTTCGGTCCGCTCGATTTTTACGAGGAAAGAAGCCCTGGACCCGAGGCCCATAAAGATGTTTGTGTCTTTGCCGAAGGTCATAACATCGCCTGTGAGACCCAAGTGCAGAGATTACCTTCCTCGCCTTCCGTCCAACTGGACTACCCCACGTAAGGAGGAGAACCATACCCACAATGCACCTCACTCAAACACAGGCAGGCCGTTTCAAATTAATCTGTCGCTTTGTGGCAATTGCGGAGTGACGGGGATACTGTTGCCATATGCAAATATAGTTATGATAATGTGGAGTAGGTTGCGTAGATCAGAAATATTTATCCCTTTTTAAAAAGGGTGTCATAATTTAAAGTTCTGTGGCAACAAATGAGAAAACTGCAAAGGGCCTGAAGTAATCACTGTCCAAGACTTTTTTTAAGTTTTTTTTTTAAAGAATGTCTATCTACTACTTTCGTTTGACTTTAGAATTTAGAATGGCCAATGATATTCTTAGGCCCCTCCCATCACACGCCCCTTCAGGTCGACAACGTCAGTCACGCCCTCCCTTCGTTTTACTCTGCAGATCACCAGTTGAGCGGAGCAGCCATTTCTTTAGAGGAGTGGACTTCATGCACCACTGTTGCAGGTAGACTGCAGGCAACCAATCGACCAGAGGAGTCGTGCCTTCCTGACAGGAACCAGCCGTCTCGCTACGGCCAATTATGCCGTGCCTCGCAGGCCACAGTCAGCAGGTCACTCTGGATTTAATACAAGAGAGTTGACGAAAGTTTGACCATGAAGTGCTTTAAATTGCTGGTTCTGTGCTTTGGTGGGAGTAAATTTAGTGTCTTAAGTTAACGCGGAATGCTGAGTTTGATAAAGGAAACGTTTGCATTTCCCTCATAATAAACCCTCACACAGTCCAAGGAATGTATGTTGACCGAGATTCACGACAGCCATAATCTTAAAAAAGCATGTTTTAGGACCAAACTGTGCCTTCTTGTGTATCGCAAATGCTCGTGAAGAGAGCTTTCGCGAAGCAGAAAAAAGACGATTTTGTTACCACTTAAGAGCGAGTACTTTAGCAAAGTGCTTTTGTCTTTCTCTCCTCCATGAATCTGTCTCTCTCCAATAGGAACTGCCGATGATTTAAAAATATAAGCTAACGACTGAAAAACACTGCTCAGTGCTATTAAGCAAATAAATTAATTGTTAAAATTGACTTACCCTTTACAAAATGTCAGATGATGTCAACAGCAAGTCCTTAGATATGGTTAAATTATGGTTATTTGTTCTGGTAGCAACGCAAACATCAATGAAGATCACGACCACAAAGAGAAGAGGCAAAGGGGGACTGTGGAGACGGTCCATCTCCCCGTCCTCTGCCCACGCCACGCCCCGCCCCGCCCCGGGTTACTTGCCTGCACGTCTGTCCTATCGGCGATCCACTTGGCCAGCTGCTCTGAGGCGAAGCCGATCCGCTGGAGGTCGAAAGTGTCCGCCCTCTTGGGTTTCCCCTTAGGGGGGAAGTGCATGAACGTGGGGGCAGAGTTCATGTTCAGCTGGAGGGAAGAGAACCCAAAAACGTTAATGGATATTTGATTGGTTTGTAGTCTGTGATTGACAGCACCTACTATCCCCGCCCATTCTGGAGTATAAAAACCTCACTGTTCCCTCAGCCCGTGCTCATTCCGGCTAGGTGGTGTGCAGGTAGTGTTTCCCTTAGTAAACGATCCTGGATCAGAATCGCTCTGAATGGTTGTTGGGGTTAGGTTTGGTGGTGAGCGCAATGGCATGTTGTCAACACAAACCCCTCCCCCCACCCCCCCACGCACAACACACAACACACACAGAGTCACTCCACAAACTTTAATTGATGCTGCTCTTCAAAGCGAGGATTGCAGTAATCATTTGGGCGATTAACAATGAGGGCTGTATCATGAATGCTAATGGCAGCCTCTTTGTACAGTCACCTCTATTCCTTCCCCCTTGTAATTAAAATCAACAATAAAAAGCCCCCGCCACTCTAAGGCGGCCTCATTACCAGTTTACGTATTTTACTTGTACCAAATGAGCTTCCACGCAGGTCTTGTGTTACGGGTGAGATGTCCGGAGTAATCTCGCATTAAGAAAAACAATTCAAAGCAAGAGTGCGTCTGCATTTAATTACGCGTTATTTCAAAGTTCAGCCGTAATTATATAATAGCCTGAGAGGGGCATTTTACCTTGAAAAATTTTAATGTTAATGAAGCATGTTTGGAATCGCATCTGTTTATTGTAATGCAAGGCAGTGGAGCAGTAAGGCCAAAGTCTTTGGCACAGAATTCTTTTCAAGGTAATCTGTGTTTAAAATGAGTGTCAGGGTCCAGCAATGAAGGGCAGGAACCCATCTAAATTGGTCCTTAACTCTGACTTGTGATTAAACGCAAGCCTTTCTTCACAAACGCAGCTCTAGAGAAATGAACTTACCAAACTGCATCTGCAAAGAAAACAACTTCACAATGAACTTCAAGTCAAAATTCAGCACGTAAGTTGATTGAAACCTGAAACAAGCAGCTGAACTTGTTTTGTTCAAGTCCGTGTGCGATTTCTCTGAAACGGTGAACCCAAGGATGGAGTTTAGTTGGCCCCGGTGAGTATTCAACAATCAGCTTTACGTGCACGTCCACCAGACTGTAACAGAGCAGGACGGAACAGAGCGGCTCAGGTCTTCCTGATACGGCAGGAGAAGCTAACTGGGAGACTTCAGCCCTCCAGCCTCCTGCTGTTGCAGATACCAGCACACTGAAACCTAAGTGGTCTCATTAAACTACGAAGGCAGCGGTTGGTTGGCGGGACCGGTCCAGGAGTACACTGAACAGCGCTGAACCGTGCCAACGAGCTTCCCGAACAAACACCTCTCCCCGGTCTCCCCTTCAAATGTCAACGACTTTAAATCAATCTCAGAAGCAGTGCGCTTTCTGTTGAATGATAATGTACAGAACAAGGTAAAAGTGCTGATCATTTTTTACATTTTTATTCCCCCTCCCCTACGCGGCAACCTTTGTTGGCCTGGAACATCTGCAACATCTCTGACTGAATGAGTGACGGGGACTCGAGGGAGCGACTGCACAAGGAGAGACCTGACGAGTCTACGCTTGCCAGCGATCCGGGCCTTTCATCGCAAGCACAAGCCAGAATTAAGCCTGAGTGTGTATTCAACGCGATAAGTGCCTTTCATTGTCAGTCAGACGCATTGGCGGACTTGGTACTCTAAGAATATATCATTGACAGGCGGCTTGCGACTATTCAGAAAGGAAATGAAAACAGCAGATGGAACGTGTCTTAAAACATGATGGGAGACGGCAACTCAATGACAGTCAGTCACCTTGGGTATTCATAGTTCTATTACCCCCCCCCCCCCAATGCATTCTGCCTGCTAATTACCACATAGCCCCCCTTTGAGAAGCCCTGACAGGAGCTGGCGTTCTCGAGAGACGGGCGGCGGCTCACCTGCTGGAAAACGTCCACCCCTTCGTCGTAATCCACCACGGTGAAGAAGAGTTTGTTCGAGAAGGCGGAGGAGTACCGCCAAGAGTTAGCCAGCACCTGGTATTCTTCATTAGCCTGCCTGTGAGGGAGGAGGAAGGTAAGGGCATGAGGAACGTGAATAAAATGAATGAAATAAATGAAAACGAGGGAAGCTGTTAGATGCCGGCCGTGCGAGGTTTAATAAGGTCGATAGTGCAGGCCACGCCGGCTCAGCTGCCAAAATAAGCTAAATAACGATGCATCCGAAAATGCAGAATTTCCAGTGTTGTTTTTTTTTTTTTTTTGTAAATTACCGGTGTTGTTGGGGGAAAAAAGACACACTCTTGACAGATACCCACTTATTTCACAGTTGAAAAATAAAGGAAAAAAAAAACAACCACAACCTAATAGAGAGAGGTTTACTTTACTGGAGAGACCATACTCTAATAATACATTATACACTGCCTGGCCAAAAAGGAAAGTCGCCGTTGCACCCGTCATGCATAGTGCCCACTGTACAAGCCTCTGGAGGCAGTGTTATGATCTGGGGTTGCTTCAATTGGTCAGGTCTAGGCTCAGCAACATTATGCAGCAATAAAATGAAGTCAGCTGAGTACCTGAATGTACTGAATGACCAGGTTATCCCATGAATGGGCATATTCCAGGACGACAATGCCAAGATTCATCGGGCTCCTGACCTTAACCACATTGAAAGTCTTTGGGATGTGCTGGAGAAGTCTTTACGGAGTGGTTTGACTCTCCCGTCGTCAATACAAGATCTCAGCCAAAAATTAATTCAAAATAAATGTCAATGTAATGTTGTTCAAGGTTGTTGAAACAATGCCACAACGAATCAAAGCTAAAGGCGGTCCAACAAATATTAGAGTGTGCGACTTTTTTTTTGGCCAGGCAGTGTAGTAAATAATTACATTACATTCATTTGGTAGAGGCTTTTATCCAAAGCGACATACGATAAGTGCATACTAAAGGTCATATAAAGAATATACAAACAGTAACATTCTGTCATAAAATAGCAGCTATCCAAAAGTCAGTAAAGCTATGGCTAAATCTTAAGGCTAAGTCAGTAAAGCTATAATGGCTAAGCACTATTATAAGAGACATGATAAAAGAACTACAGCATCAAGATTAAGATACAAGTGCTACATAAAAGTGCTAGAAGATCAAAATACAAGATACAAGTGCTATATGAAAGTGCTACTTGATTGGTGGGCAGCCCTGCTGAGAAGTGTAGTGTGAATGTTAGTCAAGGTGGCACCTGAGGAAATGTGTCTTCAGACCACAAGGAAAAATAGGCAGTGTTTGAGCAGCTCGTAGAGGAATAGGGAGTTTGTTTCACCACTGGGGAGCTAGGGTGGAGAAGCTCCGCAGCCGGGACGGGCGGGGAACCATTCCAACCAAGTCGGCTTGTGGCAGTGGAGAGTGCAGTGCTGAATTATGTCGTGTCGGTAGGAAGGGGCTGTCCTGTTGGCTGCAGTGTAGGCCAGAGTCGAGCCTGACCCTGGTGGCGACCGGCGGTCAGTGGAGTGACCTCAGCAGGGGAGTGACGTGTGAGAACTTCGGAAGGTTGAAGACAAGTCAGGCAGCCGCATTCTGGGCGGTACGGCGCAGGGTGGTAGGCTTCCGAGAAGGGAGATGCAGTAATCTAGACATGGGATTACCTGAGCCCCACTGTGGCACAATCATGGTGTTTTTTTGTTTTTTTTTTAAAGGAAAGGGGACACGCCACACGCCACACGCCTCGCCCTTGTGCGCGGTGTTTTTTGAGCTACCACGACAGTGCTGAATTCATCATCATAATAATAGCTATTATTAATTTATTACATTTTGTGATGTCAAGTTGAACGAAAGCCAGGTAGGAGACTTTGTGATAAGCACAGAGGAAGCTGTGAGTGTACGTCTGTATCAGTGCTATTAGTTGCACCTTCATGTCTACTTAGCCTACTTATTACATCATGTGTAATTGCGTATCAGTTTGTATTGTATCATGGACTTTTCTACACAGTATTTGAGTAGCTTGAGTGGCACAATATATCCATTTTATTTGTGTGTGTGTGTGTGTGTGTGTGTGTGTGTGTGTGGGGGGGGGGGGGGTTGGGGGTGGGTGTTGATTTTTTTTTGTCTGTTTTAATTAGTTTTTGTTCTGAAGCCAAGAGGACCAAGTTAAGTCTAAGTTTAGGAATTCTCAGAACTCTCATTCCCACTTCTGCTGCCAGCTCGATCCCTCATTCCGGCTAACAGCCACAACAACAAAAACACCCTGCAATTACATTAGACCGGGGCAAAAAGGTTGTCTTCTGAAATCTGCTAAAAGAGAGGTTCTGTTTGAGAGCAAGCTGACAAGAGAGTGTCCTAGTGCCACCAAAACAAACCGCACACATGAATATTAAACGGGCCGCTCAAAAAGAAAATAATAAAATAAAAAACCGTGATACAAAAACGCTCTTATCTGTTGGGATTGCAGGCCTTTAAAATTACATGTCAACATGCATCAATCTTTCATTTTTACATTCACTATTCATGTGCTTTCATTATGAATGGGAACAGTGTTACTTCAGACGCAGCGGGGGCCACAAAATGTGGACGCGACACACCGCGATGACATCTGTAATTGCCGGGTACCCCTGGAGTGACCGCGTCGCTTTTTAAAAAATGATAGCGAACGCTGGCGAGGCTCTTCGGTGGCTTAACATCGGGCCGAGGACGCTGTGCCGCGGAAACTGCGATTGAGGGAGTTTTCGCCCTCCCGCGACACGCCGGGTTCCTCGCGCCCTACGCCGTGGCACGCCGCGACCGCATCGCTTTGCATAAATCTCGTCTCCCGAAAATTCGAGAGACTTGTGACATTACAAGGAAGCGTCTCGGAGTGACATCTCGCTTGAACGGAGAGCGCGTCCCCCCCCCCCCCGGTAAGATTAATGTGTTTTTAAAAGCACGTCAGGGCCGGCGCGCTTTAAAAGGAATCGCGGGTACATATCCAACGGGACGGCGGACGATTAAAACGCCATTATGGGTCATGCGATGACAAGCCACATAAAGGTTCTCCCAGATTGAATTAACTTTCCTCCACTTTTTTTGTCATTTACATGTTAATGTCCCACATAATCTTAATTCAATATAGATACTGGGATCTGTGCTCTGAAGGAACCCCTGTAATAGATACGCTCCAGAGGTCAGTGAGTTCCACGCTGCCTTAAATGGCACCTAGATGAGTCTTTATTCAGTCACACTGAGAAATACTCACTCTCTTTTTCTTTCTCCCCTGTTTGGAATGTACTACACTGCAAAAAATGTCTGTCTTAACAAGCGTTTTAGTCTTGTAATTTTCCCCCTCAAAAGTGGAAAATATTAGCTTGATTTAACAAGTGAAATTACGAATTACGATTCTAAACAGAAATAAGATTCTAAAGTCTAAATATGAGATTAAAATGCTTGTTAAGGTTTGTTTTTTTGCAGTGTATTGTAATTTAAATTTTTAAATTTCTCACAACACTCAATCCCAATACAACCAAGTAATTCCCACACTATACACAACAGCATGTACTTACTTCATTACTGTGCTATTGTAATTACCCAGCATTGCATCGCTGTATCGTCAGTAAACGAGTGCAGTGGAATGTGTGAGCTCTGAAAGGGTATAAGGACCGCCCTGCCCTCCCGCAATGGGCGTGGCCCCGGGGCCCTGGCGCAGGTGTACGCTACCTGCAAACAGAGCACTGCCTCTGGGGCCCTGGTGCAGGTGTACACTACCTGCAGACGGAGCACTGCCTCTGGGGCCCTGGTGCAGGTGTACGCTACCTGCAGACGGAGCACTGCCTCTGGGGCCTGGTGCAGGTGTACGCTACCTGCAGACGGAGCACTGCCTCTGGGGCCCTGGTGCAGGTGTACGCTACCTGCAGACGGAGCACTGCCTCTGGGGCCCTGGTGCAGGTGTACGCTACCTGCAGACGGAGCACTGCCTCTGGGGCTCTGGCGCAGGTGTACGCTACCTGCAGACGGAGCACTGCCTCTGGGGCTCTGGCGCAGGTGTACGCTACCTGCAGACGGAGCACTGCCTCTGGGGCTGCAGGGCGGTGAACATCACGATGACAGAGTAGTTCCTGGGCAGCGCCTTGACGAAGCGCCGGAACTTGTCTCCGTTCATGCGGACGACGGAGCGCCGGGAGCTCCACTCCATCATCTGCTCCACCTTCTCCACCAGCATGTTCTGCCCAGAGAGAGAGAGAGAGAGAGAGAGAGAGGGGGGGAGAGAGAGAGAGAGAGAGAGAGGGGGGGGGAGAGAGAGAGAGAGCGAGAGAGAGATAGAGAGGGAGAGAGAGAGAGGGGAGCGAGAGAGAGAGAGAGCGAGAGAGAGAGAGGGGGGGGGAGAGAGAGCGCGAGAGAGAGAGAGAGAGAGAGAGAGAGAGAGAGAGGGGGAGAGAGAGAAAAACCATGAGCGAATATATCCCCCTGTTTGCACCTCTGTCTCACCTGACCCTGCCCCTATCCCACACTCCACCCTCCCCTGTCCCACCTGGCCCCACCCCCCTGTCCCACCTGGCCACGCCCCGGTCCCACCCCCATCCCCCTGTCCCACCTGGCCCCACCCCTGTCCCACACATCCCCCCCAGCCCCTGTCCCAACATCATCCCAGGCCCACCTGGCCCCGCCTACAACAAAAGCATCCTGTCAAAGGGAGAGAGGAGGATGAGAGAAGGAGGGATTGAGTGAAAGCAAAGCGCATGAGCGAACACCCCCCCCCCCCCCAACAGCTTCCTGCTCCACTCTTAATTAACTCTGCTGGTATTATTCATGAGGCGTGTTGCACATGTGGGTCCACGCTTTAGTGCAGGCATAGACGTATGGGCGCGCTCAACGCCACCATAAATCCTCTAATGATGACGACAATGACACACACACACACACACACACACACAAACACAAAGTTGATGCATAATTTTTTGTGGTCCCCGCGGGTCTGTCTGCACGGACTGTCCATCCACGTGCGTGTCCGCTGCCTGTTTTACACACTCTGTAAGGACCTTTACACTCCATCAGCTGAGCTACACACCCCCCCCCCGGGGCGGAAGGAGACCACAGCTGTGCCTTCATAGACGGAGATTCAGTTTCACCAGTGCCACACAAGGGCCCATGGTGACATGCTGTCTGCCATTCATACTGCAGCCGCGGTTAATAAGAGGTCATTGAGCAGTTATGAGCAGTTATGCAGCGCAATAGCTACTCAGCACCTCCACTTAACCATTAGCAAAGTCCGTTATTTATTTATAAGTGAAGCTTGGTGCCAGTGACTCGGTTGCTGTTAAGATATTACCTTACTGCTCATGTCCTATTCCATAAGATCATTTTATGTTTTTAGTTTCTTTTTTTTAAAGTTTAGTTTAGATTTTCCATTTGAACTAAAACATTCCCACAATGTGAATGTTTTTTTTTTTATGTTTTACATTTTGGTTTTAGGATGTGAGTTCAGACCATGGTAAATGGGATTACTGTGTGCAGTCCGGAAGGCCTTAAATCCTTGCTTTGCAGAGAAAAGGGGTTTGCTTTTGAGGCGAGCTGGAAAATCTGTGATCACAGCTGAATTTTCCACAACACAAGCTAACGGCAGGTGGACCACACAGGCACACAACGCATAGCATGATGGCATGGCCCGATGAAATGCAGCTCGGAAATCCACACTCTCTCCTGATGCACTGATTTGGGATTCGTTTCAGTTTCACAGCCTGCTATCCCCGGCAGCACGACCTGCTGAGAGACCTAAGCCATGACCGAATCAGTGCACTCGCCTACTATTGAGTATGCCAGTTGAGTATACTTTTTAAAAAGCTGTTCTGAAAATGAAGTGTTCTTAACATCCCCGGATGATATACTTATTTCCAGGTTTTCGCTGATAATAGTACGGAAGATATTTTTTGCATACTGCATGTCACTAAACAGTAAGCAGTATACAGTATGCTAGTACACAGTAAATAGGACGCAGTGGACAGGGCTCTGATTCGGACACAGGTCTTGGTGCTAATGCTGATTGCGGTGGTAGCGCATAACTGACCACAGTGTAGGGAGGGTGTTTCGGTCAGTAGGCCTGTCCTTGTCAGTAGATGATCTGCCTCCCGCAGCCTGTCTGTGCATCAAGTCCGCTCCACAATGAGCTCTGAGACTGATTTGCCGAACCCATGACCTGTATTATGGTTTTAAACACCAACAAAGCAAGGATGGGCCCGTGGGCCTTTTTGCGGCGGCCGGTCCGACTGTATGCGCGCAGAAGAGACGCCACCCTGCCTGCGAGACCCGCTGGGTTGCTGCTTGTCTCCGCTGCCAGGAGTGGCCAGCTGGGCTGACGCATTCAAGAGCACCAAGCGCAAAGTCTCCATCCACGAGGCCCCTCCAGGAAGCAGTTGAGAGTGACAGTCCCGCAATCACCGTGCGTTCTGCTCATTCAAAAAATAACGCCTTCAGACTAAACTCCAGGCCAACTGTCTGCTTCACCCCAGTAGACCTCCGGTGCAGGCCAGCTGCTCAGCAGACGATCACAAATGCTTCCGGCCAACAAATCATGAAGAAATCGAACGTACGCATATACTCTTAAGTAGATCTGATTTCATTATAAGAATAGTCCTGGAGTATTTTTTTACTGTTGGTAATGCATGTCGACAAAAGGGAACAAATCCAATGGCGGGATCTGAACGGTGCAGTGACAGCTCTGTTTATCCCCGTGTGGACTTTAAAAAGGCTCCGCTAATGTGAGCTGCGCGGAAAACAATGCCGAACCAGACAAAGGATTCCAAGGTGAGTCACAGAGCCTTTTTGTTATTCAAATACAGGGAAAGAAATCAGGAGGCTGCCCTTTGCTTCTGATTTTTTTAAGGAGTACTGTGGAGTCTTCTGTTAATCGTCATAGCAACAGCCAACTTGGGCATTACTTGCCTGAAATCTCTAAGAAAGGTTCTTAGAGAAAGAGAAAGGGATCTCATGAGAAAGTGTTTGGTTACTTTGTAAATAGTAATATTGTTCTTGAAGACCCAGCGATACCCCCCCCCCCCCCCACCGTAAACATCAGCACAGAGCACTGTACCAATGACCGGGCTCTATTGCGGAAACAGATTGATCAAACTGGCAAGTTTTCACAGGCAGTTAATTTCTCCGCTGTTGTGAGTGCTGCGATTTTAAGGCCACTTCTAGAGACATCAAGACTGCGGTTCTGCTGAATTGCTTTTTGTCGCCGAAAAGTCCCTCATTACTACCACTGCCATTGAGCCTGACTGTGGAGGCCTGTTAAAAGAAACAGGGGCTTTAACTGCTACGAGATAAGATTAACATGCAAGTATAAGAAAGGATAAAATATACTGTTTTTTCCCCCAAGGAGACAGCCCATGGACACATTCTTTAAAAAACAGAATATGGATTAGAGGGAAATAATTAATTTTTTATGCCTTTGCTGGAAATATGGCCCGCTGAACGCATAACGATCCATTCAGCGCTATATGTTTATTTGGATCCAACACTATTTTTACAGTTTCTGTCTTCTAAGTAGGACATGAATAAACTCATTAGTGTCAGGCCACATCAAACAATATGTGTGATGTGCAAATGTGGCTGGTGTTAATCTCCACCTTCTCACATCAAACAGCCTGAGCTAGTATCGACGAGATCTCTGAAGCCCAAACCCCACCTCTTCCCCTGCTTCACTTCCTCATACCGCAGATCAATTTACCCTTCTACATCGACCCGTACAGGGCTTCAATTCAGCTGAAACCAGCTTAACATTAGCGATTCTTTAAAGGGAAAATGGAACAGCAAGCTTGGGAAAACACCATCGTTTCTCATGTTTGCTACGTTGTAAAGGTCGACACGAACCCGTTCAGTGCCCTCGGAAGCAACTATCAAAACTGAACTCTTCCTCTGAACCATTACTCCATTTTCTGTAGTTTCCCCATCTTTTGAGAAAAGAGGGATTTCACCCAACCAACAATGGCAGGCTTTCAGGCCTGCGTCAAGTAAGGCTGCATTAAATTCCAGCGAAAAAAAACAACAACTTTGATTGGATACTCAGCAACTACAAGTTCGTTGGACAGCTTCCCGCTGCAATGCAATGTCATTTTAGCAGCTTGAAATTTCCTTGTCAGCTGAAGGTAAACCCTTCATATTTAGACGGGAGTCAATACTTACTTTAAACTATGTTCCCTATTGAAGACGGACGCAAATAAAATACGACAAAATCAACCTTAGGTTTGTGCCCTGCCAATTCAGGAAAATTTTATTTACCAGTGAAAAAAAAAAAAAAAAAACGATGCATCGGAGATAGTAAGTTTTTTTCTCAGACCTCTATCCCATAAACCAGGACTAAACCACTATGGAAAAAGAATATGCTGCAGTATATTGTAAATATATCAAAATTATCTTCACAATATATTTAAAATATACTGCAGTATATTACATTTCCATAAGGGAAGCAGCTCAGACATGAGGAGAGAGATGCTCATATTCAACATCCCGTTCCCTCCATTGGGTCGTTAGTTCTGGTTTACTGTGTACACTTGTAAGAGTAAAACCTGGCATGTTGTGCGTTTTCACTAGTAGGGAAGGGGGCCCCACTTTCATTCTGGTGAGACTCCAGGTGTTAGGAGCTGGCGGAGCTACCTAGAGCAGATGTCTGTGGGGCAATCTGGCCAACAGGTAATTTAACGGCTTTGGGTCGCGGGCCGACGTGATGCAATGCACCAGGCTGGGACTGACGTGTGGTGTTCCACCAGGAAATACATCAGTTTCCAGTAAGAACGCGTCACGCTGGAGATGAATGCGACTTTTTATTTTACCAGATAGTAAGCTGGACCAGTGTAACTCTGGCAGTTAATGACCTCTCCTTCTGCAGCCATTCCTCTCATGTTACTATACAGAGACCTCTTTCTCTCCATCTTTCTCTCTATCTTTCTCTCTCTCCTTCCCTCTGCAGTCTCTTGCTGTTTCTCTTTAATCTAGTATGAGTGTAGCCCGTTTGACACCTACTCTAAATTTCTTCTTTCTTCCCGTTCAGTTTGTGGCTTCAGGCTCATTAAAAAACCCACACCAACAAATTTCTAACTTTTCTTGATAAATATTGAAAAAAATTATAAATTTTCTAAAAAAACATTTTTCAAGAAAAATTCTGAAACATTGCTCGTTTGAAAAACTAGTAATTAATTGGAGAAATCCACTATTGCAGTCCTTGTCATCATCACAGTGACCCTTTGTTAAAACTGAACTCAATGTGAGGTCAGAATCAAACAGGAAACCCACTGATGTTAGCCCATGGCTAACATGCTATTGACATTTTCTCAACAAGTCGGTCAGCGAAACCTCATCTGTTGGCACGTGCTGCTGTCCACGGCTGGCATCCGTTCAGGTTTTACTCTCGACAGGCCACTGCTAGCATGTCTATGAAAATGCATTTAAATGTCCAGTTTATCTGAATTATAACATGTCAAAAAGTATACACAGCCAGCAGTGTAGTGTAGTGGTTAGGGAACTGGGCTTCTCACTGGGTTGCGGGGCAAAATCCCAGGTTTGGCCTTACCATGGAAACCCTGAGCAAGGTACTTAACCTGAATAACTCCAGCTGTAAATATCCAGCTGTAAAATATATTAAAAGAAAATGTAAGCTGTTTAAGTCGCTCTGGATAAAGGGGTCTGCGAAGCAAATAATGTAATTCAGTGCACATGCATAATAGAATTCCACCATGACTGTGGAGCATAAGACGCAGTGCATGCTTGGATGTGTAGGCCTTCAAGTAAACCTTCCTTCTGGGCTTCTCGCAGATCTGCGGGAAGCCACAAGCGGACACATGTCACCAGAGAAGCATCAAGCCATCGGGTGTGGCAGGGAGCCCACACCCAGTTGAGGGCTGTGGGATGGACGCCCGCCAGAGTCCGCTAGGTTGACACCACTGGGGCCCAGGCCACTGGCATGAGGAAAAGGCAGAGACATGGGGGATATACTGAAGTTCCCTTGCGGGAAAATAAAAGTTATTCTATTCCACGACCCTACAGGTCCAGTTCCCGGTTCTGTGCTACAGTAATGCAGGGACGTGAGGGGTAGAGCAGATATCGCCCTGCCCGGGTCTGGATTGTGGACCCGCGCGGGTCCCGTCTCAAGAGGTACGGCATTGCCGTAGAACCCAGAGCTGGGGGAAAAAAAAATAAAACCGCTTTCTGGCTGATCGTCCTGTTATAAAGGGGCGGGTTTGTAACCGGATTAGAGGAACTGGAAATTGGCGGTGCGGTAAAGGAAGACTGCGAGCGCGGCGGCTCTAACTGCCGGCGAGCGATAAGGCCAGACGGAGCAAAGCAGCCTTCTGGAGGCACGGCTGGGGCAGCAGGGGTCCTTCTCCCGCAGACGGGCCTCCTCGCTCCGTCATGCTTAAAAGCCTGTCCTGAGCTGCTCTCTGGAACTCCATCAGCAGTTTTACTTCACGCGCATATTCTGCTGCAAGTTCAAAGTCTTCTTTTTTTTTTTTTTACATTATGCCTGATTATAACATTTTTTGCCGTGTTTTTTTCCCCCCTAGTTTTTAATCAATCATATGGCGACCTGTTTCAGCGCTCAAATGTCCTTTGTTAAATTCGGGGAGAGTGCAGATGAGGCCACGTGCGGCCTTTTGTGAAGGGCGTCCTCTGAGCGGTCGCGGTTATTGCGACGGACGCATGCAGCGCACGCAATCAGCCTGAGGGGCGAGAGGAGTAAAGTCAGGATTCGACGGCGTCAAACGCTCAAGCCCAGCGCTTTAGAGGATAAGCCTCTAAATGAATGCGTTTCAACAGAGAATGCCCCCTCTCACCCACTGCCTGCATCCACTTGTCCGTGTCTCAGAACCGCACTCGATGCGTTCGGCTGGGCAACACCATCGGAGAGCATGTTTGTGCCAGTGCCGCGTTAATTACAGTCTGTGGATGGTGACAAACCCCCCATCCCCCATCCCCCCATCCCACCTCATCTCGCTGCTCTTGTGATGTTTTTACATCCTCGCTGTGATGGGACATCTGCCAAACATACTCGTCTCCTGTGGTGGGGCTCGGGGCCTGTAAATCTCCTTTTTTCTGCCTTTTCCTTTCGCGTAACGTAAGGCGCGAGCTACGATGTATATCACGCGCGCATGCCACCTGTGTGATCAGGGCGGGTCGCTTTGCAACGGGATTTCGATACGTTTCTACATATGCGGCAAATGTAACGGCCGCCCATCGCTCTGTTCCTGTGGACCGGCGCGATAACGATCGCGGTGGTGAATTGATGCGCCACCCGTGGCCGCGTTTACCGTGACACAGGTCTCGCACCTCGGCCATAACGGAGAGAGAACCGGCCCTGTCTTCTTATTGTTTCTCTATAACATTCATACCAAATATTTACAATTTAATGCATTTTAGGAATAATTATGGGGGGAGAGGGGGGGTATGTTACCGAGGACAATACGTTGATAATGGATATTCTGTCCTTGAATGTGTCTTCTGGAGTATTTATGAACTGTAAATTAGCACTGGAAACTCCCGTTACCAACCCCGGGAACAACAGAAGCTGGTCCATCTGGCTATAATAGAGAATCTGTCGTAATCGCCGCGAATGTTTTCATATTCATGTTTTGCCTCCTTTTTTTTTTGCATTTGGTTAATTGATTGCGCTTTGATGATAATGAATGTCCCACCTGCATCTGTGGCCGGTCGATATTCCTCATACGTGCATAAGAGATAACGACGGGGTTTCCGCCGTGGCGTAGGATTATCCGAGCCGTGACGCACGCACAAAACAAAAAACTGCAAAAAAAAAAAAAACCTGAACATAAAATAAAAGTTCAAAGGCCAATTATTTTCCTGGGATTTCATGTAAAATGCATTATGCATACGCAGCTGCAACGTTGGTAATGATCTCGCTTTCAATCAAACGCTGTTCCCCAGTAAGTTGTTGGTGGAGAGCTGCTTGACATTACTACAATGCCCCCCTCCACCGCTCTTTTTTTCCTTTTCTCTTCATTTCTCAGTTATTTATTTACTCATCGGTCCTTCTCTGTGAAGGAGAGTGAAGCTTCATGAACCCCATAATGGGTGGAGCTAATGTAAGCTGTCAATCAATGATTTGTATAAACCAATCAGAAAACCACTGTGGTTCAGCACTTACATAGGCTGACCAGACGTCCTCTTTTCCACTGATGTTCCTTCTTTTTGGGACCGAAAATTATGTGTACAGGCAGGATTTATAAATTCCTTAAACGTCCGGGTAAGTTATGCTGATTCCATATACCATATATAAGCAAACAAATAGCCTAGTATTAGGTTCATAACGCCCTCCCATCCCAGTCCTCTTTTTTTGAAATCCAATGTGGTCACCCTGACTTATACCTTATCTGCAGTCACAACATTCTTCACTCCTCACCTCCTTTCCTCCACTCGTCTCCTACCCGGAAGTATGCAAAACTGCCTGTACTTTTCAAGTACAAATAGTTGCATGTACTGTATACAATGTGTCTGATATTGCGGTTTACGTCGAGACATTAATTCATATGTAACCATTAATATATAATTAATGTGTAATCAGCAACATTAGATTAGGACACAAAGATCGGTTTCTGGAGCACGGAGGAGAGGAGGTGGTAGTGGAGGAAAGCATTTTTTGAGTATTGGGACACACCCTAGAGCAGGGGTTCCCAAACCGGTCCTGGGGGACCCCTGTGTATGCTGGTTTTCGTTGCAACCACAGTTGCAATCCCAGAATTTTAAGAAGCTGTTAATTTTTCTTAATTAGGTGCTTGTCATGTTTGGAGGAATTATTCACCCTCTTAAGCCACATTATATCGGAAATAGCTATGGATGCCATGTAGAATAAACACCCCATGTTCACATTGTGCTTATTGTGCTATATTATTAAAAAAGATAAGAAAATTATTTAACAGATCCATTTAAAGACTGATTTGAATCAATAGGCTCCTAATTGGTGAAAGTGTGGACACATGGCCACTAAAACTAACCATTTGGTAGATAATGAAGAATTCAAACACAAAGCAAATGATAACGAGCCAAACCTGCATTGTGTTAATAAGCTTAAAGAAATAATTGAGTTAAACACATGTGTTCAACAACCTAATTAGGAGCCTATTGATTCACTTTACTCTTTAATTTGAGTGAAAATACATTATTTTGTAACCTCTTTTTATGTAATTGTTGCAATATAGCACAATAAGCACAGCGTGAACATGGGGAGTTTGTTCTACATGGCATGCATAGCTATTTCTGACATAATGAGTCTTAAGAGGGCGAATAATTCCTCCAAACATGAAAAGCACCTAATTAAGAAAAATTAACAGCTTGTTAGAATTCTGGGATTGCAACTGTGGTTGCAACGAAAACCAGCATACACAGGGGTCCCCCAGGACCGGTTTGGGAACCCCTGCCCTAGAGTGCTGGAAGCACACGCTACAACTCCCTTCCCATCTTCCTTTCAAATCCCTGGGTTTATTCCAATCCATTCCTCACTCCTTAGCTCCACCCAACAGAGGACGCAAGGAAATAACGCAAGGATGAGATACGAGGACAGAAGAACCGAGGCAACATGCATTAGGCAAATGGAACAGCCTGGCTCAGTCAAGTGTCAGTTTGAACCGATGTCAATTACTAATGATGAAAGTGTTGCACACATTAAATACAAAGTTTTTTTTAGCCTCTTTTTAAATGAATAAACTTGGCTTTGGTTAGCCCTAAAGAATGAGTATCATTATGGATTAAAGCACTTATAATAAATGGAAAGGAATGGAAAGAATAGATTTGTGTGGGGGTGTTTCCGTCATGTTTCAAACTGTGACAGATGTGGAGAGGTGGGTCATTTATAGCCTGCTGTTATGTCCACTCCCTGAATGACCGCAACATAAAAAGGCACAGAGACATGAGTTGCAAATCAAGAAGTGTATTAAACAAGGGGAAAAGGGATAGAGAGCGTATGGATGCGTGAATGCAGGTAGGTATATGTGTATATGCGTGTGTGTGTGTATATGCGAGTGTGTGTGTGTTTAGAAAAGGAAAAATGTCAGTTGAAGCAAAAATACGAAAAAAAAACCACGTTCCAGCCAACACATAAGGTCGTAGGCCATGAAGGAAGAAAAACCGTTGAACTTGGAAGAAGCACAGAAACAAAATAAAAACAGCAACTCCAGAGAACTGGGCAAGCCAGGATTTTAAAGGCGTGGGCCCAGGTCACTCCAATCAGTCAATTAGGGTTCAATCATTCAATCAACTCTGGATGGGGAAACAAGACAGCACAGCAGACCAGGCGAGAGACAGGCACACGTAACGTGATACGTTTCGAAAAAAGACTTCTGCAAAGGCTACATTGTGTATCCTCACTGAAGCATCCTCCGGGAGCCTCCTTGTTTCTTGCTCTTCGCTCCTCCAAGGAGCATTTAGCAAATTGGAATGTCCTTAAAGATGGTGGACCTGGATCGATTTCCAGGCCACGTAAGGACCACAGAGACATAAGTGAGACACACAAAATAAGCGTTTGGAAAGAGCCCCCCTATGTGCTCCCTTACATCCTCCTGTCACTTCACCTGTGTCTCCTACTCACAGTAACACGGTAAAACTCATAAGAACTGTCCATTTGCTCTGGGAAAACGATGCACTGAGGAAATTCGGTGTCTTACCCAGTGTAAGGTGTTGTGTTTGTTGTATATATATATATATATATATATATATATATAATATCCCGGTTTCACTCTGAAGCATTAACCTGATTCTGTCTTTTGGATGCATGTAGTACATGACTTAATATGAATTATGATAGCAATATTAATATGATAGCAATGTTTTTTTTCTAGCTGAACCTCACTGTAAAGCATGCTACATGTTAGATATGCAGTTATGGCACACCTAAAATCTAGCAATAATGAGTACCAGGTTTGCGGGGCCAAAAATGGTGCCGTTAAGGGTGAACCCCAGATTCAAAGCTACAGTCCTCAAAATCCCGCCCTGCACTGATACAACCTTCCTGAGGACACCTGGCCTGGCTCCCTGGCCCTCCTCTCTCCTCCTCACAAGTGCCTCCTTTCGCCTCCTTTCACCTCCTGAGAGCCGGCTGCGGTATTGGGTTTGTGTTCCAACTGTGGCTTTCAAACCCCTATCGACTGGAATCCACCCTTTCCTCATTTTGCCTGGGCGGAATTTCCACTTTTTTTCTCTCACTCGCACACTGCAGCTCAACAGAGCGCTACAGTCCGTCTCCAAGCTTCCTTTCTCACACTCACCTCTCTGCATCCTCCAAACCGCTACTTCAATTACACGCCCAACAAGTTATGATATTATGACTATTCCACTCAAATGCCCAACAAGTCCCAGCATGCTTACAACCTTATTTCACATCTAGGCCAAACTCCGAACGTTCCCCAAACTTTATTTCACATACAGGTCTAACTAACAACATTCTCCCAATCTAATTTACACATCCACCCGACTCCCAACATTCTCTCACCCTAATTCTTCATGTAGGCCCTCCTCACAACATTCTCCAGCGAGAGGATCTCATGTATAAGTTCCTACATTCTTCTGACCGTATTTAACTTAAACATACAACAAGCTCCCACATCCCCTTGTCCTAATTTCTCACAGAAACACAGCACTTATGAACACAGAAACCCTGCTTTCATACTCCTCAATGTCAGTTCATGTTCTATTCCTAGTTCATAACCCACCTGCCTGTGAAACCAGTTTCATATGAAAAATACTAATAATAGACTATATTGTCATAATGAAATATGACTTGCTTGCACATTATTTATTGATTGCACATTATTATGATTGCACAATTGATTGCACATTAATTATCAAGGAACAGAATTTAACTTTTTTACCCTAACAATTATTCATTTTCCAAATTAATAAAATCAATTTCAATGCTTTCAACAGAAAAGTATTCTGCGGCACTGCCCTCCCATTGAGTTTCTGTGTGCACGGGAGAGGGTAACTGGCCGGAGAACATGTGGATGTGAGAGTAAAGCTTTATGATGGAGCCACTTTTCTGTCATTACGAGCCCACTGATTAAAGCAAATGAGTTTCATTGTATCCTCCTGGGGGGGGGGGAAATGAGCGGTCTTTTCCAACTACTCTGATGAAAGGAGGAAGTCAAATTGAGTAATGAGGTCATCTTTGAATTTTGTACTTCTCCATCTCCCAGGTAGCAGGGACAAGAATGCGTTTTCCTGCTGACACACGCCAGGATTTCGGATGAGTCTGTGTTGTTTTCTTTCCCCTCTCTCCCCCGTGGACTGACATGTTGCCTAAATCCATTACTGCCCGCAGGCATATCTTAATGCACACCTGTGGCATTGATGCTTCTATGACTAACGGAGGCCGTGTCCCTGATGCAGGGTGTTTCCACGTGCGCGTTATTGCAGGAGAAAGCGCTTCCCGCTGTTTATGGGATCCCCATTATTGCCTATGGTTGCAATAAAAGTCACAGGCTGCAGCCTCCTTTTATTACTGGCCCATTGATAACAAACTCAAAGTGGAGCTACACTCAATAAACAGGGCGTTTTGACACCCGCAGACCTTTTACGGAGGACGGGACCCGCTGCTGAAGAAGCACGTCGATCGTGTTACATCGACCGGAACGGCAGAGAGAGTGGCGGCAACGTGCTGACCGCATCGACACTGTGCTCAATACCGTCAATTCATTTGGGATTATTTTTAGGGATTTACTGTCAAATGTGGGCAACGGAAACACACCCATTTAAGGGGGGGGGGGGGGGGGGGGGTGTTGCAGCTGGCTTCGCTGGTCTTATTATGGGCTTGTCACTTTGTGCTGCTGGTATGGTAGGCTGCTTGGTTGGTTAGTTGGTTGGTTGACTGCCTCCACCCTATCATGCTCAATGGATAAAAGACATTATGGAATACCTGAAGTTAGAGAATATCTGACACTCACATTCGGTCAGATGATCCTGGGGGTGAATTTTTAATAATCTAGAGGGGAGCCTGGGACCCCTTCCCTCTACCTCTGCTCCTTTTTATTTGTATTTTTTTTCTCCCTCCTTGATTTATTTGAATTCTTAATTTGTTTGTGTTTGTTGGAACGGCTGCTTAGTGGGAGTGGCTAGGACTGGTTTATGGTCGTGGGACTGCGTCTGACGGTTAAGGGGGGCGGTAGTCATGGGAGACGTGCCGTGGGGTGTTGTAGTGTGAAAACATTTAAATGAATACAAATATTTTCACCAGAAAGTGGGTGCCACAACAGACAAGGCTGACAAAATGAAAATATAATTAGTTCTAAAACAACTTTATGCAAATTGCAGTCGTACATCCAATTATGATAATAGGCCATTTTTAGGGGTGGTGTCGGTATTGTCAAATACCAAGAAATTCCAAAGCAACAGCTAATTCCTGTATAGATACTTAAGAATCTGTGTTCCGAGATTGCCTTGGAAACCTGAAAACCCATCTAATGCATTACAGGAGATCAGAGCTCTGACATTTCCCATGGGAGTAAATAAGACTCCTTTACTCCTTTTCACGCACGTCCAGATTTTGCCGAGTCGTCAGCAACCTCAGGTCAACATCAACTGCCCCGCCCCAAAATATTTCGACCGCACCTCCTCAGTCGTCACAAATCAATAAGCCAATCACCATCTTTAACCGGGCCACTGGGGAAAAGGGAAAGAACCGCCAATCTACCGATTCAAATTTTCCCAAAACGTTCATCACATAGTACAGGTAAGTACATTTAGACTAATCTTAAATATGTGCCGTTTGCTTATTATATGGCATAACTTAAATATCTGCTATATCTTAATATAGCTGACCTCCCGGGCCAACTGTTAGCTTTATTTCTTTTATTAATCTGTTTATATTTTAACATTAACAATGCAGTAATTCAGGCAATATAATCTTAGCTAGCTAACGGAGCTAACAGAGAAGCATATTAACTTTAACTAACGTTATCTGGCGAAGCTTTATGAACGTTTAGCAGCATTTTGAATAGTTTAACTAACGTTACAGTAACGTTACAGACAGGGAGCGAGAGGTGGCGAAAGGTTACAAAAACAGTACAGCTGAATTCCCTGATTTAAAATACGAAAATGGGGAATAGTGAATTCACCTGTGGCGTTGTCGTGACATGGGAGGGACAGACGAGGCAAACAACAGCGCTAGGCAAACAACAGCGCTAGGTTTAAGCCCGTAGCTAGGCGTATTTATTAGAAACGGTGCATGGAAGTAAGAATATACGTTGAGGAAAAGCTGTGTGTAACTTTAGGCGAGGGCAGGACGGGGAGTCCCCGGGGTCACTGAAAGCCACACGTTTCGTTCTTAATCTCCGGAACCATGAACAGAAACAGCCGGCAATTGGGAGAGGAGACAAGTGAGGCTTTACCGGTTGAGGGTCGGGGCAGATGGCTCCAGCACCACAGTATACAAATCTGAAACAATTGATAGACAGCTAGCTAATTTAATCTACGTCGCGAGCTAGCAACATGCCATTTTATTCGATGCATGCACAGCCATGCTAGTAGTTAAAGAGAAAGTTACACACCTCATTCCCCTTAATCGGTTGCTTGAATGCATTTGTCAGGCATCAAGTGGTTTTATTCGCACTCAAGTGAATACGCTGACATTAACGTTAGTTGTATCCCACAAATACAGCGAGATAATTTTACTACGTGTATGAATCAGATTAAATAATGAAGTGAATTTTACAAGGTAGCTATTTGCTTGTCAGTTTCATGTATATAAGCCATCCTTTCATTATTATCAGCTTACTACTTGATTGTTGTCTTCTGTCCATCTTGCTATATTGTCCTCAGTCACTTACTGTTATCCTCAGCTTAAGTGAATTAAATTGTCCTTAGGCATATTATCTTAGTTGTTTTCCTCAGCCTAACATAATTAAATTGTCCTTAGGCATCTAACCTCTTAGTTGTTTTCCTCAACCTAACATAATTAAATTGTCCTTAGGCATCTAACCTCTTAGTTGTTTTCCTCAGCCTAACATAATTAAATTGTCCTTGGGCATTTAACCTCTTAGTTGTCCTCAGCCTAACATAATTAAATTGTCCTTAGGCATCTAACCTCTTAGTTGTCCTCAGCCCAACATAATTAAATTGTCCTTAGGCATCTAATCTCTTAGTTGTCCTCAGCCCAACATAATAAAATTGTATTTAGGCATCTAATCTCTTAGTTGTCCTCAGCCCAACATAATTAAATTGTCCTTAGGCATCTAATCTCTTAGTTGTCCTCAGCCCAACATAATTAAATTGTCCTTAGGCATCTAATCTCTGAGTTGTCCTCAGCCCAACATAATAAAATTGTATTTAGGCATCTAATCTCTTACTTGTCCTCAGCCCAACGTAATTAAATTGTCCTTAGTAGGGTGTCACGATTCTCCAAATCCGCGATTCGATTTGACTTTCGATTTTAAGGTCACGATTCGATTCGATTTTTTCCCAGCACTATTTTTTTTCCCCAGCACTATAGTCTAACTAATGGCTATGCCATTGTTAGACTATCGAGTCTTGATTTGTAAAGAAAAATACTTGTTTCTCAATAAGTAACTTTTATTTGAATAATAACAATTATAAATAATAACAAAAATATGAGAATATTTAAACACACCTAAACAGTTAAGAGCTTTATCAAAACTAGACTCTAGAACAGGGGTAGGCAACCCTGGTCCTGGAGAGCCGCAGGGTCTGCTGGTTTTTGTTTTCACCTTAAATACAGCAACTACTTAAACCAAAGAAACCAGGTGAGGTGAGGTAACTGTGTAATCAACTGCTTTAATTACTCAATTGAGTGGCGAGTAACAACTAAAACCAGCAGACCCTGCGGCTCTCCAGGACCAGGGTTCCCTACCCCTGCTCTAGAATAATAAACAGTTGAACATTTACCACGCTATTAACAATTTACACATTGGTTTTATGCCCTGACAACGGTCATTTACATTTTCAAATTCTTCTTTAAAAAGATGAGCGTGTTCACATTCTTTGAACAGTTAACAGCTTTAACAAACTAATATCGGAAATAATAAACAGTTGAACATGTACCACGCTATTAACTATTTACACATTTTTTTTCATGCCCTGACAACTGTCATTTACATTTTCAAATTCTAAATGAGAATGGAAGAGTTGCCTGTGTCAATGTTTTTTTCCCAGTCAAATCTATTTCTTTGTGATGCCTGCGAATGTGTCGTGCCATATTTGACGTGTTGCCTGAGGTGGTGTATGGTACTCGCGTGTAGCATAGCCGACAAACTGTCGTTTTTTTGTCAATGACGGTTGTTTATATAACTCACGGGGAAGGCAAAATGTTGCCACACCGGTGACTTGAGGGAAGCAGGAGGATTTTCCAGTTCTGTTTCTCCATCTCCGACTCCGGCAGTGGCCATGGTGTGTCAAAAAGTAATGCAGGCTACTGGTAAGCTAACGTTAACTAGCAGCTGTGTCTTCTTTGAAATATCGTTGTTGTTTTTTTTCTTCGGACGCACGCCTGCGTGGACGAACAAAATGCAGTGGAAGGAGTCAAGTTTCGTTTTGTCGGAAACGCTTACATTAGAGATGGCCAAGTAGGCTACTTTTTTTTTACATTTTACCCATCACATGAAAGGCTAAGAAGAGCGCGGGGGGGGCGGGGTGGGGAGAAAAAAAAAAACTGGGAGAATCGCGAACCAGCTTGTGATTTCGAAGTTCGAAATCGAACGCTCATTTCGATCGATTTTCGACTTCGAATCGGTATCGTGACACCCCTAGTCCTTAGGCATCTAATCTCTTAGTTGTCCTCAGCCCAACATAATTAAATTGTCCTTAGGCATCTAATCTCTTAGTTGTCCTCAGACCAACATAATTAAATTGTCCTTAGGCATCTAATCTCTTAGTTGTCCTCAGACCAACATAATTAAATTGTCCTTAGGCATCTAATCTCTTAGTTGTCCTCAGACCAACATAATTAAATTGTCCTTAGGCATCTAATCTCTGAGTTGTCCTCAGCCCAACATAATAAAATAGTATTTAGGCATCTAATCTCTTAGTTGTCCTCAGCCCAACATAATTAAATTGTCCTTAGGCATCTAATCTCTTAGTTGTCCTCAGACCAACATAATTAAATTGTCCTTAGGCATCTAATCTCTGAGTTGTCCTCAGCCCAACATAATAAAACTGTATTTAGGCATCTAATCTCTTAGTTGTCCTCAGCCCAACATAATGAAATTGTCCTTGGGCATCTAATCTCTTACTTGTCCTCAGCCCAACATAATTAAATTGTCCTTAGGCATCGAATCTCTTAGTTGTCCTCAGCCCAACATAATTAAATTGTATTTAGGCATCTAATCTCTTACTTGTCCTCAGACCAACATAATTAAATTGTCCTTAGGCATCTAATCTCTTACTTGTCCTCAGCCCAACATAATAAAATAGTATTTAGGCATCTAATCTCTTAGTTGTCCTCAGACCAACATAATAAAATAGTATTTAGGCATCTAATCTCTTAGTTGTCCTCAGCCCAACATAATAAAATAGTATTTAGGCATCTAATCTCTTAGTTGTCCTCAGACCAACATAATAAAATAGTATTTAGGCATCTAATCTCTTACTTGTCCTCAGCCCAACATAATAAAATAGTATTTAGGCATCTAATCTCTTACTTGTCCTCAGCCCAACATAATAAAATAGTATTTAGGCATCTAATCTCTTAGTTGTCCTCAGACCAACATAATAAAATAGTATTTAGGCATCTAATCTCTTAGTTGTCCTCAGACCAACATAATAAAATAGTATTTAGGCATCTAATCTCTTACTTGTCCTCAGCCCAACATAATGAAATAGTATTTAGGCATCTAATCTCTTAGTTGTCCTCAGACCAACATAATTAAATTGTCCTTAGGCATCTAATCTCTTACTTGTCCTCAGCCCAACATAATAAAATAGTATTTAGGCATCTAATCTCTTAGTTGTCCTCAGACCAACATAATTAAATTGTCCTTAGGCATCTAATCTCTTAGTTGTCCTCAGCCCAACATAATTAAATTGTTTCCAGGCATCTAACCTCTTCGTTGTTGTCCTCAGCCCAACATAATTAAATTGTCCTTGGGCATCTAACCTTTTAGTTGTCCTCAGCCTAACATAAATAAATTGGACTATGTACAAAAGGTTCTATAATTTCTAAACGGTGCGTCCGGTATGGATGAAAATACCCTAAAGCTGACGTTCTCCACTTCAACATTGTCATTTTATCCTTTCAAACTCAGTGCTAGAGTACAGAACCAAAATAACAAAAAATGTGTCACTGTCCAATGAATTATGGAGCTCACTGTATGGTGTCTTCAGGCCATCCTTTCTTTATTGCCTGCTAAATAGCCCTGTTTGATTGTTGTCCTCAGCCCAATGCTACAATGTTGTCTTCAGGCATCTAACTTCTTAGATGTTGTCCTTAGGCATCTCACCGCTTATTTGTTGTCCTCAGCCCAATGTTACTATATTGTGCATAGAGATGTAACCTGTTATTTGTTGTCCTCAGCCTAACATTAGCCGCAGTATTGTCCTCAGGCATCCAACCTAATAGTTGCTGTCCTCGGCATATCATTAGCCTCCACACAGCACCTAATGTCTTAGGCTAGTTGTCCTCAGCCCATCATTTAGTCTGTAGCCTGTTTTTATATAAACTAGCTATATGCATTCTTGAATGTATTTATGATAGAATGCTATGTTAGTTCAAGATAGGTTATTGACTGGCATCTGTCTACAATTTTGCAGCACCTTTTCACTAAATACTAGATTTGGAGTCCAAGATCTATAGTATAGGGAACATAACAATAGATCACAATACACATTCAATGATATTGTCTTCTGTATCTGTATCTCATCATTTTTTGTATATTTTTGACAGATATTGACCAAAATGGAACATTACATTCAGAAGTCAGTCTTTAAGGAGGAGAGAGGTAAAGGACATAAAAAGAATAGGGTAATCGAAGTCCATGTACTGAAAGCAGATGAGGATGAAGAGAAATTCATCATTGACAAGATAACAACAATAAACTCACTGGGAAGTGGAACCTTCAGAAAAACAAATTCTGCAACCCCAAAGGACAGAAACTGGCTACTTTTTATTTTCCTGCACACAATCTGGGAAAAGTAAGATTGTCTGCTTCACACACGTATCTTAAATGTATGACATGCAATCTGCAATAAACTTTTCATGAAAACTTTTGGATAATCATGTATATAATGAGATGAAATATAAAAGGTCGCTTAAAGTCATAAAACATATGTGCAGATAATTATGCTTGGTACTGCATTAAAAACAAGGAAAATACAAAATTTGACCATTTGATTTATAACCCCTATCCTGACATTCAAATTATCACCATAATTTAATTCCTTGACCTCTCAAACATATAAATTCATACCAATTTCAGCCTGGTAGATTAGGATTTGGGGAATATATGATAAAATACATTGCCACATCCTCATTTGGTAAATCTTTGCCCCCCTCCCCTGCAAAAATGCACCAACTAATTTTTGTTATTACTTTTTTCCGGCTGTTTCTGTTCATGGTTCCGGAGATTAAGAACGAAACGTGTGGCTTTCAGTGACCCCGGGGACTCCTCGTCCTGCCCTCGCCTAACGTTACACACAGCTTTTCCCCAACGTATATTCTTACTTCCATGCACCGTTTCTAATAAATACGCCTAGCTACGGGCTTAAACCTAGCGCTGTTGTTTGCCTCGTCTGTCCCTCCCATGTCACGACAACGCCACAGGTGAATTCACTATTCCCCATTTTCGTATTTTAAATCAGGGAATTCAGCTGTACTGTTTTTGTAACCTTTCGCCACCTCTCGCTCCCTGTCTGTAACGTTACTGTAACGTTAGTTAAACTATTCAAAATGCTGCTAAACGTTCATAAAGCTTCGCCAGATAACGTTAGATAAAGTTAATATGCTTCTCTGTTAGCTCCGTTAGCTAGCTAAGATTATATTGCCTGAATTACTGCATTGTTAATGTTAAAATATAAACAGATTAATAAAAGAAATACAGCTAGTTGGCCCGGGAGGTCAGCTATATTAAGATATAGCAGAGATTTAAGTTATGCCATATAATAAGCAAAGGGCACATATTTAAGATTAGTCTAAATGTACTTACCTGTACTATGTGATGAACGTTTTGGGAAAATTTGAATCGGTAGATTGGCGGTTCTTTCCCTTTTCCCCAGCGGCCCGGTTAAAGATGGTGATTGGCTCATTGATTTGTGACGACTGAGGAGGTGCGGTCAAAATATTTTGGGGCGGGGCAGTTGATGTTGACCTGAGGTTGCTGACGACTCGGCAAAATCAGGACGTGCCCTTTGCACATAGTGGTTAAAATGTGTAACCCATTCTTATACTCACTCAGAGAACCCTGATCACTTAAGCTGAAGCTCAGACATGCACACATGAATCTCTCTCTCTCAATTCAATTCAACTCAAAATGCTTTCTTGGCATGACATATGACTCTCTCTTTCTCTTTCTCTCTCTCTCTCTCTCTCTCTCTCTCTCTCACACACACACACACACACACACACCATCTCTCTGTCTTTCTCTCTAACACACACACTATCTCTCACTCTCTCACACACACACTCTCTCTCTCTCTTCCCCCCATCTCAACCAGAAACAAACACAAGCCATATTTAAGCGATTAAAAAGACTGGCATGTGTTCAAACAACCCACAGAATAATACGGCTGTTCACACCCACCCGGTAATCAGGACAAGATGATAAAATAATGACTTCCATCCAAGGCCTGATTTGATCCAGCGCCAAAGCCTACTAGTGGCACACCCTTGTGATGGAAACCATAAACACATGGTTGATTGTATGGAGATTGTAAGGCCTTTGCAACAGGAATAAAAGACCGTCACATTAAAACTGCTGGATCCCAGTTAACAATCTGCAATTATTGCCGGTAATTTAGTGTTCTAATTGGGTTTGGGCACAGGTGTGAAACACCGGTCCTGGAGGGCCACGGTGGGTAGACTCATTTTGCAAGCGGGAGGCCTCTCGACCATGACCGGGTGGGCGTGTTCTGCACTCGTTTTTCACAAAAAGCAGCCGCCGGGCGTCGCCGCTCTGTCCGCAAGAAAACAAAGGGGAAATCAGCAAAGCACATGTGAATGACGTCAAACGCTAACGAGTGGTTCCAAATGAGCCGTGGCGGTTTTTGGATCTTTTGATTTGCATATGCTGCACGCTGCCGATTAGGGCGCCCGTTTATACTCCATTCCATGAGCGAGCTCCTCCTTTAGCTTGAGATGGTCAAAACGAGTCAGCCCAGTGTCCGCTGGTTTTCGGTGTGTTCTCCGTATCACACAAACCCTGTTTTCAAGGCCTTAATTGGCAGCTGACTGAAAGGAAACACTGCGGCACCCTGGGAATTTAAATTGACACCCCCCTGGGTTTGGGCCTTATACACAAAGGAACTCACTTGGTTGCCAAGTTACAGATATTTTTGGCAGTTTAAAAAAATAAATAAACGGGCATGGTAAATATCATTTCTCCGTCTCCCGAACAATGAACAAAAGAACATTAGAACGAGGACTTGGGGAGCAGTAACTGACATCAATAAATTATTGCAAGATCCAAGAGTTTCATTTGATTCTTGTGAGAGTAGACTGGCTGTCGTTGGGAGTTTCTACAGCTGAGCAAGTTTAATTCTGCGCCAAGAACCATTCTACACCCTATATATTATTATTCATGTCCATATAGGGCAACCCGGAAAGATATGCCACAAAGACTCGGGCCTTTTTGCTTTGGGTGCACTGTGGAGTGTTTAAGTGCGTTTGGTAGTGGATGCTACCGGTTACCATATAGTTGCGCTAGCATTAGCAATGTGTGTATGTCCAAAAGAAGGGACAGCATGGAATTAGCTGAACATGGTTTCCATCAATCAACTACATCATGGGTAAGTCGTAATTGAGACATTATGTCCAAAACTCCAAACTATCCCTTTAACATAAATTTGTATACATTTTTCCCCACTTCTTAGGCTGATAGTCTGGGATGTTTCTGGGCATGACACTCTTTTCTGTGTGTGGAGGGGTGGGTGAAGCTACAGCGCCTGTGGGGAGGGATCAGGTTTCGGCAGAGTGTTTGTAGCTAGCTAGCGACTGCAATGGCGGAGGTGAAGAATCTCAGGTGCGGCAAAGACAAACAGCAAGCCGACAGCGCGCGTTTGAGAAACAGTCACCCTAGGGTTTGCTTTTCCTCAATGGCAACAGCTTAAGTTTAGGGGATGAAAAAATGATGCAGAGTTGTGTATTCTGTTGGACCTGCGACTGACATTACCTCTAGCTATCCAGCTAGCTACGCGAGGTAGTTAGATGACCAAAGTCGGGCAGCGTTGAGGATGGAGGACGAGATTTCTTTGATTGTAAACATAGGACCACAGCAAGGCTAAAAATACTGCACAGTGCACCTTTAATCCCAGCACTTGAACTGTTACATGATTCCTGAATAATCTGTGCTCCCAAAAAGGGGGAGGTGGGGGGTTATGTTGGCATTTCTGAAACTGGTAACAGGTCTGCATTCAGTTAATAGTCTATGGACTGCACAGTGGAGAGCTGCCCCTTTGTTGTCCTAATTAATATTGTTATTATTATTTTAATATAGACTTTAATGTCTCTGTGTAAGGCTGTCGTGGTCGGCGTCTGGCCAGAAGCTGATAAGAAGAGCTTCAGGACCCTGTCTGACCAGCCTGGTCCTCTCAGAGCTTCTTCTCACACGTCCACTGACTGGATCATCCATGTCCTCCTAACAACAGCCTGATAACAGCCATCAGAGACACTGAGCGTGGGAGTGAGGGCAGAAATGTGTGTCTGTGTGTGTGTGTGAGAGAGAGAGACAGAGTGTGTGTGTATGTGTGTGTGCTGGAGAGAGAGAGAATGTGAGAGAATCTCTAAGCACAGCCTAGGGCACTGAAAGATGACATCCTCGTTTCACACTGCTCAGTACCCAACACCGCCAATCTCTTCACAACAACAGTACCCAACACCGCTAATCTCTCTACAACAACATTACCCAACACCGCCAATCTCCCCACAACAACATTACCCAACACCGCCAATCTCTCCACAACAACATTACCCAACACTGCCAATCTCCCCACAACAACATTACCCAACACCGCCAATCTCTCCACAACAACATTACCCAACACCGCCAATCTCTCCACAACAACATTATCCAACACCCCAATCTCTCTACAACAACATTACCCAACACCGCTAATCTCTCCACAACAACATTACCCAACACCGCCAATCTCTCCACAACAACAGTACCAAACACCGCTAATCTCTCCACAACAACATTATCCAACACCACCAATCTCTCCACAACATTTCCCAACACCGCCAATCTATCCACAACAACATTACCCAACACCGCCAATCTCTCCACAACATTACCCAACACCGCCAATCTCTCCACGACAACATTACCCAACACCGCCAATCTCTCCACAACAACATTATCCAACACCCCAATCTCTCTACAACAACATTACCCAACACCGCTAATCTCTCCACAAAAACATTACCCAACACCGCCAATCTCTCCACAACAACAGTACCAAACACCGCTAATCTCTCCACAACAACATTATCCAACACCACCAATCTCTCCACAACATTTCCCAACACCGCCAATCTATCCACAACAACATTACCCAACACCGTCAATCTCTCCACAACAACATTATCCAACACCGCCAATATCTCCACAACAACATTACCCAACACTGCCAATCTCTCCACAACAACATTATCCAACGCCGCCAATCTCTCCACAACAACATTACCCAACATCGCCAATCTCTCCACAACAACATTACCCAACACCGCCAATCTCTCCACAACAACAGTACCGAATACCGCAAATCTCTCCACAACAACCGTAGCCAACACCGCCAATCTCTTCACAATAACTGTGGTGCAGTGCTGTGGCAGAGCTGGGCAGACAAAAACCCTGTACTGAACACTAACCCAGTATTCTTACTGCCCATCCTTCCTCCAATGTAACATCTTGTAGCTGTATATTGGAGCTCAGAGCGATGGAGTGTTTTTTTTTTTTTGTTGTATTGTGCAATTTTATTTTGTTTTTTACATTTTATTACTGTAAATATTAAACATTAATAATAATTTAAAAAATACATACTGATATTTGGGCTCCAAGAACCACGTAATATACCACGTAATAAACCATGTATATAATCAACAGAACACTATTTTTAAACTGCACGATCTAGCAGGACAGCAGGTGACAAGAGTGACTCACTGTACAATGGCAGATGAGTTTTCACTCGCACCTTCACACAAGGGAACACATAATATCACAAAAGCATTTTAATGCAGAGCTCTTAGGCTCTGTCATGAATATGTATGAGGGGAAAAAAGCTAGATGTTTCTTCTTTTTTTGCTAATAAGCATCTGTATAATGGTTAGGGAAATCGGTAATCTTCATATTCATATGTGAATAATTAAAAAGTTAGGGGCTGCCCAAACTCTCCTTGTTAATACACTGGTTTTCAATGTAGCCATGTGCCCCATGGGCTGTTGTTGAATCCTGATGGTGCCGGTGCCAGCTGGCTTAAAAAGACCCCCAGGATGAGGCTTAATTGGCTGTGGCTTCACACAGGGAGGGATGGTTTCAGTGGGTAGGCATGGCCTCCCACTGGTCAGTCGTGTCCCTGTAGTCTGTCTGCCATCAGGGAATGCGGTGTACTTCTCTGACTCGGGAGCCAATGACTGCGCAGCGCAGCCCGGTGACCCCGCGCAGGGTGAATGCATAGCGGCGGCTGGTGGGCCATGTTTGGTGGAGGGCGTGCGCATGCCTGTGCTCTCCTTAACTGACGGAAAGACACGCCAAGGAGGACTTTCCCACCCACGAGGACTGGACCCAACCACCTCCCGGTGTCAGTTCTCTTTACTCCTGTACAGGCCAATGCACTGAAAGACGACGGTTAAAGATGGTGCGAATACGATTTCAAACTGAAAACAAGCAGCAGAGGGTAGGCCTATACCGGAGGCCTGTAATACGAAGCAGAAGTACTGAGCTACCTGGATAACCGCACTGAGTAAAACCCAGAACCCTCCCAAATCTGAAACATGGACTGAAGTAAGAAGAGCTGTTGTGGGTTTTACTCAGTGCAGTTATCCAGTAACCCTGCTTTGTGATACAGGCCCCAGATCTCTTGTTTTAACTATTTTTATCTTAAATGTGTAGACTACATCCCAACGGCTCTGACGTAGTATGCGCACGGTTGGGCCTGGTGCCAGAAACATGCTTGTGGTAGGCTACTGAATGTGTGACAGATGGAAGGATCTGTCAGTGTGATTAATAAAATAAAAAACAATTAAACCGTTACTATTGTTTATGGGCTCACGGCAGCTTGAGCCGTTTAGCGCGGATAATGGTAACATGGAAAGAATGGGACGTCAATGTAAACAAATAAAGGCATTAAAGTACGGCGATATGGAGCGCGATTCAGACCCCGCCTGCTGATGTATACACAGAGTTCCCAGCCAATAGGCACTCGAGTCGGGCATCTGATCTGTTAAATACGCAAATATACTCCTCCCTAACCTTTTTCTTGCAATCGTCATTTAATCGTTTAGCCGCTGCAGCATCTTCCATCAATTCAGCTGGCACACCGGCTGCAAGTGCCGTGTGCACCCGCACGACCCTTCTTTTACTCTGCAGTCCCACGGCCGGGCTGCTCCTAATCCTGTCTTTGTGGAATGAGCCATTCTGCCATATGAGAGCTGCCTGGGAAAAGAATATAATTGAAAGAGTGAAAGATTGTCGGTTGAATAACGAGCGCCCTCCGTGATCAAACGTAACAAACAGCTAGGTATCTCTCAGTTCAAAAAGCCTGTGAGGAAAAAGAAAAACTTGTGGCAGCCATGCTGAAAACAGCAGACCAGCGCAGATGCACGCGGTAAAAAAGCTTTTTTTTTTTTTTTTTTTACAGTCTATGAGTCAGAGGCACAGTTTCATTTAAAAAAAATCTTTGCAAGATCAAATCTAATTTAAGGGTGTTAACATCAGCCTTTTTGTAGACTTGCTTAACTAAGCATTACATTTCGGCATTTAGCAGACAATCTATCTAGAGCAACTTGCACAGGTTACCTTTTTACATACAATGCATTTAGGCCTATACAGCTGGAAATTTTACTTAAGCAATTCAGGTTAAGTACTTTTGCTCAAGGGTACAACAGCAGTGAGTCAGATGGCAAGTGAACCCATAACTTTTGAATTACAAGCCCAGTTCCCTAATCATTATTCTACAGTTCCATCTTATCACATGGAATTTAAAAAACTAAACTTTGGCCAAAAGTCAAGCATTTTCTTGACTGCGGCCTTTGTCAGGCTTTAGTAAGATCTGTCTATTTTCTAACCATGTTTCAGATAATTGCACAGCACTTATCTCGAAAATGTCAAAAAAGGGGAAATGTGATTCTGTTTCGTCTGTCAGGCAAAAGACATTCTGACATTTTGCATTATCAATTTTTCATAGTGAAATGCTTAATGAAAATGAATATGGCTTTACCGAGGAAAATAATTTTGACAATCTATTTCAAGGACACCAGTATTGAGTCTTCTGACAAGGGAGGTGGCAAAACCCATCAGAATTGATCAAAATGCCTTGAATATTCTCACTAATGCCCCTGTAGCAATAGCAGTTGATACAGATTCAGGTTAATTTAGATAGTTGCAGTATATATTTCCATATCCCCAACCTAAAGGCCTTGGCTTTTCTGCATGCCAAATGTTATTCATTAAATTATTTATTTACAGCCTTTCAGACTGTCCTGAATCCAGCCAATATAAAATGCATCGATTGATCTTCAGTTCAGCCGACAAGTGATCGGGTTGTCATATACAAAATACATGCGACTTTCTGGATGGAGGAATCATTTGAAATCTCAGACTCGCTCGCATCAAGCACGTTTTTACATTAGGCCACCATCTTAATTAGGGGGGAAAAAGACAGCTGCCGTTATTGAACCATGCAAATGAATTCACCACACTCTTGTACATCAACTCCTGACACGCTGAAGGGTTCAGTCGTCACCAGACTAGGTTAAGGACGGCACAAACTTTCGATTGTCACTTACGCCTTCTAACTCTGCAAATCGTTATGAAAATATGCAGGTGGTCACGTGATGTCATGTATTTATCCCCCCCCCCCCCCACAGGTTAAAAATGCTATAAACAATGTGCCAATTTGCAGAAATAGATCAGCACAGAGCCGTGCTCCAACCACATTCCAGGATGTTCGAGTATATTACAATGGCTATTAGGCTGTTATTGACCAACAGTCAGTGGGAGGTGTAAGATTCGCCGGGGACACAGCTGTATAAAAAAGCATTTCTTTCCCCACAGAAAAGACCCCCCTATTGAGTCTCCACTGTTCTGAAATCATAATCATCAAATTTAGTTTTAGCAGAGCTTATTTTAAGCTTTGGAATCACAAAGGTGAAAGAATAATGCGAATAAAGTCAATATTAACAACGACGAGCAACAGTAGTTAGTGTTTGTTTAAGGTTGATTTGGCCATGGTTCCACACTTCTTCTCATGACCCAGTGAAGCCCAGCATTGCCGAGGCAAAGTGTCCGTGTGCACTTTTGTTGGAAAAGCGATTTTGAAAACCATGGACTGCATCCGGCTATCTAACACGACACCATCGTCACAACCGATGAGCCAGCTACTTCACTTGGCGACATCTTACTGCTGTCTAGCAGTGACCAAGGAGGTTAGCTTCAGCAACAGCTTAACACTTGCAAGCCAGCAGATGTTAGGTGGTCAGACTGCCGTGCTGATGCGCATCTGTCTCCACTCAAACTAGGATGAGGTATTCACATCTAACTGAAAGGTTGAATTGGGTTCAGATCTGGCGACTGACAAGGCCATGCCATATTGATTACTACAGTGTCATGCTCATAGATATAGTCATGCTCCTCAAACCACCGGGTGACCAGTTGTGCCCTATGGACAGAGGCACGATCATCTTGGAAGACACTCTGTAACATAGGGTGAGGAAGATCGTGGGTGAGGAAGATCACTGAGCACCTTTAAGTGATGATTGATAGCAGGGTATGAAATTAACGACCAGCATTTAGCTGGTGGCTGGTGTGAATTTCGCACCCCGATTGATAGTGACTATCTTTTTAAGGGCACGATTTATTCCACACCATGGCAGGTAAATGTGCTCATGAAAACAACTCCTACACACTGTGGGATACTTGCAAAAAGGCATTTAATAAGTACAACGTATCGGTGACATAGGACCTTCGTCGGGCAAGACCTTTTGCCTGACGAAGGTCTATGTGACCGAAGGGTTGAACTTATTAAATGTCGTTTTGCAAGTATCTCACGGTGTTAGGAGGAGTTCTTTTCATTTACGTCAGTTTGTGTCTCTCCTATGCACCTGTGATAAGCTTTTTTTCAGGTGTGCGTTTAGTACTTTTCATAGGAAGATGTGCGACACACCATTATGGAACCGCCAGAACCCTTCACTGTTAGAGCCCTATTGTGTTTTCATTTTCCTTTTACATTTTAATTAGGAGTGGTCACAGAAAACGCACTGGCTGGTCACGTGGGTCATAGGTCAGAAGTCTGGGAACCACTGGCCTAGCTGTTTCACTCATCCTGAGAAATATGCTGTGTAAATAATGTTCCATCTTTTTTTTACACTGAAGTGTGCATTTGTGAAATCTACCCTCAGTTGATAAAAAGGAAAAGGGATTTATACGGGCTGTTGGAAGGGCACGTTTGTGTTCTAAGCAGTGTGAGGTGTTTATTTACATTTGAAACCCTGTGAACAAAATTCACTGTACTGACCCAGGATTGAACTTTACTGTCTTGGAGCAATTGGTTGTTCAATGGGACCTGAAACCATTCATTGAACAACCAATTAAGCTCAATTTAAGCAGCCGCTCAGAATTTGTTCAAGGAGCCGATGCTTGCAAAACTACAGAAAAATAAACAGAATTTACCATGGTTTTTATATTAGCACAATTGTATAGCTTTGGTCCCGTGTAGAGATGGTAGAAAAGATCAGCGTTCCGTGAACAATCAAACCTCATTAACCGATTTGACAATAGAATTCAAACCAGGCCACACAGTGTGCTCACAGGGGCAGTGCTAGATGTTACACACCTCCACCATCAAATTAATTGAACATCACTATCTAAAGTTATTAAACGGCGAATGATGCATTCATAATAAATGACCAGAGCCCTTACACACTTAAATAGTAGGAGACTAGTGCCGGTCAATCACACCTTCCCTGCGGATAAACATGGGTAACAAATTAACATCTGCGTGTGACATCCTTTACAGCGCAATGTCTGATATTCTGGGTGCGTTGCTCCTGTCATTTCTAACTGTGCGTTTCAAAACCTTGAGGTATGTCCCAATTCAATTATTTTTATAAAAATATAAGTATGCATGTGTCTTTGAGATAGTTCAATAGCAGAATAAATAAGCAAAAATTCAAAAGAAACAATGGAAGAAAGACTAAAGAATTTAAAACCAGGAAACAGTTTGTAGGCTTTCAAAGATGAGACAACCTCACTTGTTGGCAGAGGCAGACATCAATGACATGGATTTAGGGACAGAATTCAATCCCGCTGCTATACAGTTTGGCTTTCAATTTGAGAATAAAATAATGTTGTTCTGCAACTTACACAAAATCTTTGTATTTCTTCCAGCTTGAGATAAAAGGGAAATGTTGTCTGAGCTACATTATAACTATGGAGAAAGAAACTCACTTTCCCATAAATCAGTTTTATCTAAGTTATTCATATCAGAAGGAAGGGAGCCTGAATGTTGCTCACAGTCGTGCTGAGCTGTGAAGCATAACGGCATGGGTTTATTTAACATTTGTCCCTAACTCACTCACAATTAGTGTTATTTTTTAATCTTAAACAACCACAGCCTAGTGAATTCAATGATTACTAAAGTCAATTGAAAAATAATTTGAAATGAATTTTCTCGTCAAAGTTAATGACAAATGTTGATTGAATCAAGGCCTCTACACTTGGACCAGTGATTCAAGGGGGTTGAGATCCATCATGATTACAGCAGCAAGGGTCATCTTCGAGGTATACCATGCAGGATTTTTAGCCTTGCTGTGGTGGTCCTGTGTTTACAATCAAAAAAGTCTCCTCCTCCATCCTCAACCCTGCCCAGAATTTGATACAAAAGGTATCATCTAGCTTCGGCCATCTAGCTACCTAACGTAGCCAGTTGGATAGCTAGAGGTAACGTTACTCGCAGGTCCAACAGAAAACTCTGCTTTCCTTTTCATCTCCTTGGTGAACTTGGCTGTCGCCATCGAGGAAAAGCAATTCCAAGGCTTCATTGTACTTCTGCTTCTTCACCTCCACCATTGCAGTGGCTAGCTAGCGACAAATGCTCTGCTGAAACCTGATCCCCGATCCGTAGCCACACCCACCCGTCCCCACACAGAAAAGTCCTGGACACATGTTAGAAGACGGAATACAGGCAGAAGAGCATGGGTTCAGCAAATGTGCGCAAAGACAGAGATTACCAGTGCACCATAAATATGACTGAGCAATGGTTATTTTATAATATTTTCAAGGTAAAAATCAAGGCAAGATATGACTTTAATTCAGGGCTCTCACTCAAACTGAAGTAACAACGGTGTAAGTGTCCCCTTGTTTAAAATAAGAAATGCAGAAAGCCTGCCTGTCCTACTAACTGCTACCTGCCATTGTTCCCAGGACTCTAAACAAAAGAACGTTTAATGGCCATCAGACTATGTGAACAGCTGACATTTCAAAAGAATGGCTTTGAATGTCACAGCCAGAAACCTGACGGTTTCTATGTGCCCCCCCAAAGGTGTCAGAAAGAGGGAAATATTTCCTTCCACCCCTGAAGTGATTACAACACTAAAACAACAAAAAAAAAGTTTTGGTGATGAACGAGGAGAAAGGAACAGGCATAAATACTCCTCACGGTGACTTTTCCTTACGTCCGTGCCCCAGCTCTCCTGGGGACACCTGGGCCCACAGGTACATTGAGCGTGAGTGGGGTCGGTCTCAGTGCTGCGGGCGTTATCAGCACCCACAAACTCACGGGGGTGATTTCAAACAAGAGGAAGTGGAACGGAAAACTCCGCTTCACCACTCTACGATATTTCAGTGGGAAAAGAGGATTGCTGTCGCTTCCCTCTCAAACGCATGCTGGGGTCATAAAGAGATCATATTTCATCCCAAGCAGGGTTGGAACTGCCCGAAATCTGCAGGGAAGGGTTTTTTTTATTTTGTTGTAATATAGTATTTTATCCAGTTGAAGTATGACAGAAACCTTGAAATATAGCTGCTTTCATTAAAGCTATGAGCATTTTGTGCATTTATCAAAGCACAGGCATTAGCCTGGAAGTTTTTTTTTGTGGTTTTGTTGAGAAAACGGTGCTTGCACAACTAAGCTAAGCTAGAAAAGTTCAAAAGGGAAATTTTTGTCCTGTCAAAGGCAAGTTTTTTGCGCGGTTCTCAAATCTAGCTCACACAGACATGATTAAGACACTTGACGAGCAGCTGAACAGGCGGATTTGCAGGTGCCTGATCAGCCAGCAGGGGTCACTGTTTTCCCAACAGGCTGAAACCCATCACAGGGCAATGCTCGAGCCAACTGTGCATCTCCCTGCAGGGCAGCCAGCCACAGTCTGCACTGGCACAGACTGGATTTTCTATCAGACCGTGGGGCCCGTCCATGCACTAGAATGGTGCAGGATAAGCTACCCAGCAACCACATCTTTCTCTTTTAGCCTTGGTTGGCTCCAAGCATAGCATAGTATAAAGCAGTAATGTTAATATTATCATAACATTAGCTAGTCAGATTAGCTATATCCTGACTATGTACAGAGTTGTCTAGCAATGGGCAACATGATTTCAACCTCAGAAAAGCTTGCATTGTAGCAGTAATGTTAGCTAATAGCCAACAAACTATATCAAACTACTTTGCAAGCTAAAATGATACATAGTAAACTAAGAATATAACCAAAGTGGTATCATTACATTACTTAGTTAGCTATACCCAGGCATTTCTCCTTCCCTTCTGATTGTTGCTTAGCAACGGCCAGAGGTGGACTGAACAAACGAGCATTTTAAGCTCTTTTTTCTTTTTCTTTTGACCCCTAAAGTAGAAGGGGGCCCACTGCTGGCCATAACTGATATAGCTATTTTAGCCATTTTGACTGGTATTCAATAATAGTTGCACAACCATGAAGAGAAAAACAGTATTATCTTCTTACTAATTCTGTTGTATAAAAAGGCATATATTCATCATTTCCATCATTATATTCACCAAATATAGCATTTATCCAATTACATTGATATGTACACAAACAAATACATACGTCACTGCAGTGATTATATCCAATAACGCACGTATCCTCAAGTGATCTATTGCTTTTATACAACAGTGTTACCATAAACGTTTAGTATGCAATGAAAAAATATTGAAACAATAACTTTTGATTAACTCATTCTTTATTTCGGATTCGCCAAATTGCCAGCACCCTGTTGCCGTTGCTATTGTTGTTGTTTATGCTTCCTAGGCAACGCTCTATAGAACGCGTCTACGTAATGGCAGTGAGGTTATACTAAATACCAGCACTGCTGGAATGCGACTCGGCCAATCAAGTTACTCGCTCAAATCTCATTGTTGTATAAATGTGTATATTTTTTTCTGTCCATGTCATGACGTCACTCATCCAAGCGTTTCTATCAGTTAACTAGTTCACAAGCAGCCATGCTGTCAAAACGGACATATCCCTGTGGAGCGGGAAAAAAAGAAATGTAGGAAGGCTTCGGGCTTCTTTGCCAAAACTGACATGTTTTTTTTTTTCCCCTTGTCAAGGTGAGATGGCGGGATTATCTGTCATCTTGTTCACTGATAATTCTTTGATATTTCTAACGAATAAACATTTTTTTATATTTTTTAAGTGTTGGTTAGAATTTTTACTTTGAAGACTGCATCACGTGTATTAAATGCCACACATTTTACGATATGCAACGCATTTCAATAATATTTGAATAACAAATGAAAATAAATACTCAAATATTGTACACACTGCAACAGTATTTTATTTTTTATGCTACTGTATAGTATAACACTCACAGTAGGGTAGGGTAAAGTCTACCTCAAATTTCAGCTTTTATTGGGGCCCCTGACAATGGCCAGTTGATAGATATACTGAACTCAAGCCTGCAGTCGGAGAAGATGTCACATTGCACAGGCTTTCAAATGAAAATTTATACTGCTTAAAGAAAATGCCATAAAAGGTATTGACTATTAGTTAAATAGCAATCCAAGTGAACTTCAGATAAAAGCTTAAAGAATGTGGGAGATGCATTTAATTTATTTTGGGGTGCTTATACGTTTATGAATTACTATATTTTAGTTGTGCCTTCAGCAACACAAAATAAAAAAATAATTAAGTTTTAAGAATTTGTCTAAAATCAGAGAACAAGTGTCTTTGCCTCAAGGCTGACTAATTATATCTTTGTAAAATAAGCTCATTTTAATACAGGGTTCTGTATTACCAAGGGATGTGATTTATATTCAAATCATTCCCTAAAAGCAATATTTAACAGTAGTTCAATTATTTCACTCCTTCGAACAACTTGGTCCCTTCCTGCAAAAAAAAGACATCTTTACCTGGAACAACATGCAGTTTTTGACAATCCACGTTCTGAGGCCCCGTTGCTTTTCATTTTCAGGGAACAACATTAACACAAAGCACATTGTTTATGGCGTGAGTTAGCTTTTCATTCCAAATGGGGCCCACGGTCACAACCGAATATCGAATGTTCCCACGCCATCTTTGCTGTCAACCCAGTGAGCATAATCGCTCCTAGCAAAGTGTGAAGTGTTGCAGGGCTCTACCACCCTGGCCCGCAGCACAGCTGGGGAAATGTGCAGCGGAGCAGTGTGTATATAAAGCCCTCCTTTAATCAGTGGCGGAATGCTACCCAGCAAACCGTGCACTGCAGTAGAACGTGATGCTGTCAAGTGTGGTGGAGAGAGAGAGAAAAACAATACTGTCTGACAGGCCACAGCAGAAGCAAGGATGTTAAATATCTGATATGTGTTAGTGGTGCTGTAGCTCACTTTTTTTTAATCACCACTACGGTTATGATCTAAAATGTAAATCATGAATGCACTTGCATACACTATACGTGAATGTGGTGCTTGGTTGTGCCTTACATTTGTTCCTGGCTTTATTTGATAAAGCTTTTATTTTCTAATCCAACATCTGCGATCCATTGTTCTCATAAAGAATGTATGCATTATTACACGTATGTATTCTTATAAAAATTACATTACTTAATTTAATTTCACTGATGCTGTGTATGAATCTGGGAAATATTCCGTGTTTCCTGAAAATTAAGGAGTAATGTTAAGTGCCTTTTCTGGTTTGATTGAAAGTCATCCGTTGCCAGTCACTCCTCCTCCTTATAATTGAACAGGACGGTAAAAGGGTACGAACGAACCTGTTTTCACATTTCAACTGAATGTTAGCTAAACTGGGGCAGTCTATACCTAAATAACCTCCAATCAGAACGCTCTCTGCTTCCAGATGAAAAAGAAGTGGTCCGTTTTAAGATGGTTCAGCGAGCGCGCGCGCAGCATCCGGGAAGTGAATGCTTCGCTGTCCATCTGCGTGGTGCTGAGCGGCGTTAAATAGAAACGCAAAGCTCGCTAGCGAAACCAAACGCATTCTTTTTTGCTTTGTAACCCGTAGAAAATCAGAACATTACTAATGAGATTCAAATCCACAAGCTACTGTGCTAGGCATTATGGTTGGTTTTGTCTACGTATACTTTGGAGAATATAGTCTGCCTAGCTGCAGTAACGTTAACTAATGTGTCCTATTTTTGACGAGACACAGTTAAATGTGTCTAAGCAACACATCGAGTGCCTATGACTGTCATGATCACTGCTATGAGCAATAACCGTTAGCTAGATTACTACATTTTGCTGGTTTGCAAGCTAATAGCCATTAGAACAAGCAAGCTAACTAGACAAGCTATCCTCCGCTGAAAAGCATCAATTGAAACCCTGCTTATGTCATTATAAATTATTTGCGGAGAGGGCTGGTGGAAACCGGCGGAGAAGTAGCATATGATTTAAAAACACGCTGGACCTTAATGTTAACGTTAGCTAACCAGCTAGATGGCTGCCTAGCTAACACGCCATCATTCTGCAATATCAACCATCAATGAATGACGGCTTAGAATATTTGTTTCCATCAGCACAGTTTAAACACGCATCTATGGATTTTGTTTTAGAAATGTAGCCCGTGAAATATAATTCTCTGTACCTCTTTTTTCTTCTGACTTCCTCCTGACTGCACACACAGCAGTAGAATCAACAGAAAAGATGTCAATGGCAGGCAGAAGCCGAATCCCGATGTAGCGGACGCCATGTTTGAAGATGCGCTTACACATCTCCCTCCCGGCTGATCACTGGATGCAGCCATGACCAATCACGACCTACTTTGAAATAGCCTACTGGGAATTGTAGTTGGAATAATAATAATAATAATAATAATAATAATAATAATAATAATAATAATAAAACAACTTAATTATATACGACTTAATTACAATAAACTGTTTTAAACAAATGCACTTTAATGCAAGGCGTGATTTTTAAAAATGTATTAGCCTATTTTTTTTATATTTTTTTTATATTTTTTTTACATATTTCGAAGCTGAGGCTACTCAGGTTCATGTGTCAGGTTTTATTTTTACCAAACCACGTTTGGTTCTCTTATTCCTTCTTGACATGTAAACTAAAAAAACAAAACATTAAAGACATTTGTTCTGGACTGCATCACTTAACAAAAATCTGTAACGATTCTTACAGAGTAATATTCACACAGTTTACGATTAAAACATGAGTGTAAACGCAGGCTACACGGATATTGCTTAGGAGTACCATGGGTTTTCCTACAATTTAACCTCTTCATGTGTGTTTGTGTGTAAGCCACGCTACCTTTACACTACGAAGACGACGGAGTTCTACCAAATTATATTACCTTCGGCGAATATTTATTTATTTTATTTTATTGCATGTATTTTCCCTCCCCTTTACTACAATCTTGCATACTATTAGCCCAGTCAATAGCCTGGCCTAACCAATTGCAGTTCCAATATCTGCCCATAGAGTGTAGGCCATACACTTCTCCACAGACTAGGGAAAACAGAAGGGCCTCACTAGATCGCGTTGGTAAATGAAATAAGCGATAGAAGATAACGTTGTGAAAACATGGCTGATTTTATGGCGTTAATAAATTTCCGCTTGTGAATTTAATTTTGACAGTTGAAAAGTGGATCACTGCTGTTTTGCCCTTGACAGCAGAACCTGAAGTTATTCACTGAATACTGTTAACATGACTACATGTAAAACTTGAACTGTGCGCTGTAGGTCACCCTGGATACAAACAGGTGTTCTTTGTGAACCACCGCATATCCTGCAGTGTCCTACGTCAGAGACGCTGTCTTGTTGTTACTGACATGAAGTGAACCAGTAAGAGTCATGATGACACAAAGGAAATCCAAATAGGACATACACACCCAACTGATCAAGTATGCACACACACCCAACTGATCAAGTATGCACACACACCGCTCACATATAATCTCTTAACTATTCGTTAAAGTGCCTTAGTGATCTTGCATATATGCTCGCTTGTCTGGGAATGATGCAATTGCTCATATCAATCAGGTGAATGCACTTGTGTGTCTCCTCTCGTATTGTAAGTCGCTCTGGATAAGAGCGTCTGCTAAATTAATGTAATGTAAACTCCAAGGTGCCGACGTCTTTGTCAGTCAGATAGGCTCCAAGAAAGTTTTTGGCATCCAGAGAATAAATAAATTGACTCACACAGTACAGCATACTGATTTACCGTGCATAACAACGGGTTGCCCTCTGTGGTGCTGACGATTGCTCGATCACACTCTACTGCTCGCAAGTAGCCAATGTATGCCGGCAGCTTGCGGGAATGGGCGTGTCTTGAAATTTTACTTTAATGTGACTTTAAGCAGAAAGCATAACAGTTCCCGCGGAAAAGAGATTTTGCCACAGCTGCCCAAGTATATCCATCTGCAGACTGCAGGCGCTCACGGAACGCCCCTTCTCACGGAACGCCTCTTCTCACGGAACGCCTCTTCTATGGGAACGCCTTTTCATACGTCACGTCACTCAGAAGTCGTCCTCAGACAACTTTATTGTCTAGATGTGCTGTTCATGATTGCGTTAGAGCAAATCAGTATAAAAGTGTTGTTTTAATGTTCAAGTAAACCTTGTAGGAGTGCAGGGAAACAAAGACGGAGCAAGTCATTTTGTTTGTTGCAAAGCTATTTCGGAACTCCTTTGTAATACTTTTACAAACAGACCGTTAAAATATTATTTCCATGGCTCCGTGTGTTAACGTTACAAACGATTGACAACTCGGGTGCAGCCGAGTTACGTCACACACGCGACTCTTTTTAAATAGAATTTAAAGTGTAAGTGTATTAAATAGACGTACTTCAACTAAGGTTTAAGGATGTATGGTTAATGTTAGTTGTCAACGTTAACAAAGTATCCAATTAACCTTTCATTAGTTACCAGTAGTAGTAACAAATCTATTCTTAATGTATTTTATCCAAACAGGCTAATAACAAATACACGACCTAACAAATAGCAGGCTAATAAAATTATCAAAACAGGGATTAAACTTAGTTAAGTATTTTTTTGTGTTCTTATATTGGCATTAAATAATGCAGCTGCTATTAATTGCTTGTAGATTCAAGTTACCATTAATTAATGATTTCTAAATATTACAGCATGAGCTAAACTGAACAATACAGTACTTTAATGGTTCATCATTTCAATAAGGGAAGAGAATTGACTCAACCTTGAGTAGGGTATAACTGGGCACCAAAATGGGAGAGAGAAGAAAAAAAACAGGAAGCTGAGGCTAGAGGCAGGGAGGAACCACCATGGCGAGGCACGGCTGGTTAGGGTGGCGAAGTGATCTTTCACTCGCAAGGCAGATTTTTCATCTTTTAATCAGCCACTCTCATGTGGAAGCGATTAGCTGGACCAGGGGTTGTAACAAATAGATTATATATATATATATATATATATATATATATATATAAAATACACACACACACAGAGCAAATCTCTTTTCAAGTTGTATGACATGTTCGATAATAAAATGTTTTCTTGTATCATAACAAGAAAACAAAGTGCTTCAGCAAACAAACAAAACAGAATTATTTACAGTGAATGGATAACAATATACAAAACATCAAAACATAGCAAGTTATTATTACTATAATATAAAAATTGTAATAACAGATTACAAAACAAAATTTAAAAAATAGAGAGTGGATCTCTTTTCAAGTACTATAGCACAACGTGATACTATATATATAAGATTTATTTAGTGAATGGATAACAATATACAACATAAAAAGAATCAGAACATAGTAAGTTATTATTATTATAAAGATTGTAATAACAGAAAAAATATAAACAGGATGTTTTTTTTGTTTTTTTTAAAGATTTTATTAAATTTTTTTTGACAACAAAGCAGGTTGTCCTGGTGTTGGTGGAGAGGCACGACGTCACTTGCCACTTGCCACAGTCTTGGGGGGGGGGGGGGAGCCAAAAGGAACAGAAGAGAATAAAAACAGTTAATAATGGGTGAGCAAACAGTTTGGGTCCAACAAATGCACAGTAAAGTAGTGGACAGCACTGCTATTGATAGCAGTGAACTAGGAAATAGAGAAATGTGTGAGTGAAGACAATATCAAGTAAGCAAATAGTAGAAAACCTTGCCTTCTTGGAGCTTTATGTAGCCCACTCCTCCATGCAGGACTGTGAGCACAGCCCTGCATATTTTGGCTCAGAGTAGAACCCCTGGCAAATCCCTCTTCTTCCGTCACCGAAATATCCTACAAGTCGGACATAAAACAAAGGGATGCACAAAAATACTAGTGTCAATTCTTAATTAAAGGCTTTAAACTCAACTGGGACTGGTTACAGCCCATATCTGATGATTTTAAAACATACTGTAACTCTATTAATCTAATTCAGTTGATAAATTCGCCTACTCGCCCTAATCTTAAACATACAGAGAGATCTACACTAATTGATTTGATTTTGACTAATGTTCCTTATATATACTCTGCTACTGGTGTCTTCTGTAATGATTAAAGTGACCACGGTGCTGTTGTTGCTATTAGAAATACTAAGATCCCTAAGACAAAACCATGCTTTTTTTTTTTTTGCACCGGATTTGAAGATGAATGTTTTCGCTTTATGTGCGTTTTAAGGTTTTTTTTATTCAAACGCAAATTGCAAAAAATGCAAAATCTGTCCCTCCCATGAACTACTCAGAGAACGTGTGTCCTAGAGTGTAAAATATCACTTCTATAAATGAATGCTATGGTTAAACTGACAATAAGCCATTTCCTCCTCAACACTTCAACAAGTAGCCCATCAAATGCAGTGATTTGTTGACTTTATTATAATATTAGAAATCTAATTAGATATTCAACACTCTTATTTATTTAATACTGTTAATACACAAAATATTAAGGTTACCTCCATGTTTGACTGAAGACTTGTGTGTCTGTAGGTGGGCCACCATATTGGGGTATTCCCCCACCCTTGGACAAAAAGGGCATTTGTAGCCATGATCCGTCTTCAGCAGTTGACATGCAGTGACATGGGGCTACGGAGCAAAAGTAGCAATAGCATAATAACGTTATCAAATCAATGACATGTTACATTAGCTAGTTATACATATAACATAATCCTACAAAACTCTGTCCCATGTCAATAAGTTGTTACATCAAACACGAAGTATCAAACGGATTCTCCGCCATTAACTAACGTTAACGTTAGGCTAACGAGCTGTTCGCCATTATCTAGGCTAACAGCTAGTTAACAAGACCAATGTACACGGTCAGTTAGCAAAAATCAATAACATCAAACTGACGGTTTTGTAAAACTTTTGTACACCAAGTCGCTTACCGTTTCACGCTGCACCATTTTTTATTTTTCTGAGTGACGTCCTCGTGACGAGTTAGGCATTCTCATATAAGGGGCGTTCCCAAAGAAGAGGCGTTCCCGAAGAAGAGGCGTTCCCGAAGAAGAGGCGTTCCCGAAGCGCCTGCAGTCTGCAGATGGACCCTTCTCCAGCTGCCTGGCTTTTAATGGAGCCGTAATGCCTGCTTGCCGAAATGCATTAATATGCAAATTAGGTGATGACTCCACAGAAAGTACCAGAAAACATGATTGAGGCTGGTTATTGTGCAGGAGCACACCTGACACAATGTGTTAAGACGCAGATTATGTTTTTGCGCAGCAACAGCCTGTCCCAGAGGCTTATGAAAACATGAGACTATGTCTCGAATTACTTCTCGCACTGCCCATTTCTTACGTCGTGTGTATGTAATGAAGAGTATGCATGGCCCTTTAATTCATATTTATATGTTGTAAAATAATTATATTTAAGACTATTATGCACAACTATTTATTTTTCACACTAAACGATACCCAGACATAAAAGGTAATATTAGAGGATCAACTTCAAATGTTGGGGACAAGCCTGTTGTAGTGGACACCCTCAAACTCTCGGGCTTTCCAAAACCTGACCAGACTGTTCAACCTGCCTATCCACTCCAAAATCCCTTCCATGGGGTATTTAAATTTACCGTCCTAGCCTGGACACTGACGTCATCGTAGCTCGTGGGCACATGGTACCCATTCGTGGACAGCTGTGCTGCCCAAGCCCAGACTCTGAATGTGATTAATTACGCAGTGACACGGTATGAGAATCCTCACTGGAAAACCGGCATTCGTTCTTTTCAACTATTTCGAGCATGCCAGACAAATTCACTGTTCTGTTCTATTATAGCCTATTCTGGGACCGTGAGTCTGCAGATAAAAGTGTGTGAACTATACTGTTCCCTTCGGTAGGAGTGTTAAGGATTTTATGAAACCTACAGTAGGCTACAATAAATAAGTTGTGGAAACCGACAATTGCGGCGCGTCTATGTTGTTTGCGATGCTTAAAATTGCAATGGATGTCGATATCATTTGCTAGCATGGGATTGGACTGAACACGCAACACACACGCACACGGAGTTCAAACTTAAAACAGCGGTCCGGTTCAGCTATAGGCAGTATGCGATGTGGTTACTGATACAGTCACGTGCGTATTTTCCTTTAGGACCCAGGGGAGTGATTGGCACGGAAAGACAGTTTGCTGTTTGAGTGGTGAAAAACAGATAGAAGACCGAGGAGAAGACAGTCACCTGGTGGTGAAGGACCGTAAAACAAGATAAAGGAAATCTCTGCGCTGCCAGAGAATACACCTTCCCTCTCCCTTTAACTCTCAACATTTTTTCTTCGCTGACAGAGCAAGAGAATTCAGATGCATAGGCTCTTCCAGTGCAAACACGACAGTAGTGCTTCAGTTGGAACTGCGCTCTCCAAAGAAAGAACACATCTTTGGGTTTTGGCTTCAGACCACGAGTCAGAAACGGGATTTCCCGATACATCGATTACAGGGATTTAGCAGCACCATTCTTTGCGCGCGGCTCTACCAAATTTAACACATTTCTTAAATTTGCCGCATCAAGATGTTGAAGGAACCGGGTTTCTGGGTTTGCAGCAGCAGTTTTGCTTGCCGCTTGCTCATTGCAGGAGACAAACCGATCTCACGTTGATGGAATAAGAATTACCTGGTCAAATTAGCTGGGAGAGTCGTATAACTGACAAGTCATCCCCATTAGTTTACTGAGAAGTGTCAAGTGAACTGTTATTTTTGTTTTATTGATTTATTTTATAGCTTCTGGATTCGTGATCAGTGGGAATGAGACTGATGATTTCTACAGGGGATAGGCGGACTGGGACGAGTTTAAGCCGGGAACTACAAGTCTAGAATTTAACAAGTTTGAAAGACTTCATCTACGTATATGGACCGATCAGCGTCATTGGATATTGAGGCTCTGAAGGTATGAGATTATGAATAATTTTGGCTATGCGTTTTCATGAGACTGCAATTAACCCCGGGTTTGTCCGTGATTACTACAGGGGTTGTTAGTTGTTATACGATTCATAGCGATGGTGGAGAATGTAAGGTTGAGAGCGTGAGTCGCATTTCAATAGATGGCGTAGACATTTCAATATTCAAGTTTCGCTCGCACATAAGCGGAATCCGTGTAATCTTTTGCTCATAACACAATTATAATAACAGTTGTTTGCTTCTAAACGTTGCGTGTTTACATAGTTGATTATTGTTTAAGTGTGTGTGTGTGTGTGTGTGTGTGTGTGTGTGTGTGTGTGTGTGCGCGCGCGCGTGCGTGCGTGCGTGCGTTCGTGTGAGAGAGTGTGAGCGTGCGTCTCTGTGTGCGTGGGCATACGTGTGGGCTATAGCAGGTAGGTTTGCTTATGTTCCTAAAACAGTAGTTTTGAACTGGTAGGCTTGTCCATTGTTATCAATAAATTAGTCCAGATAAACGTGGGACAATTAGTCTGTATGCTTTGTAATACATAATTTCCAGTTCTTACCGTGGCGGAATATAACCTTGTAAGACAGAGTGCTGCGGTTGAACATACAATATTGAGGTCTGATGTGACTGGTCCGATCACGGAGCCAATATGAAATATATGTGCAGGTGGAGCGTAGAGGGCGTTCTTTTCAGGTTTGCACATACCTTTACAGCCCCCCGTTAATGCCCACACGTAAAACCCTTTGCATGCGCAGTTTCGATACAACTTAGACCGGCAGCAATTTGGCGGTGATTTCAACCGGAAAATTGGAATTGAGTGCTCGACTTTGTATATAAATATTCATCCAACTGGCTGATGTGAATGATACGAATTAATCAATATTTTATTTTGTTCAATTAGTTGAATGCACAGGTAATCCTTATCGGCATATCAATGTTTTACATCGTCATTTCTCATTTGAAAAGGTGACCTCGGCTGGAAATCTGAGCAGGTTATTTGATTTCTGGACCAACTCGTAGAAATAAATCAGTATAGGCACTTGATATGCATGTTCCTTTAGGTTAATCAGTGGCGAATGCCACGCCTTGTACTAAAAAAAACAAAACATGTCCTGGTACCATAGACCGGTTCTAATGGCTAAAGTCGATCCTCTAGATATTTCACTGATATCCCCACAAGCACAAGTGTCTCAAGGGGCATAAACGCTGCAAGCGCGTGCACGAAAGTAGCCTATGATAACACTGGATTTTAACATCGAGAGAGTGTCCTAAGTCATTTTTAAAAAACAGCCAACACATGAATATATTTCGTATTTCGGTTTTTAGTATGCCCCCAAGTCAACACAGGCACACACAGGGAGGTGTGCAAGTCTAGATTTGCTTTTTTTTTTCTTTCTTCTCCAAATATCATATAAGTAGCCTAACAGCCAAAATTATGGTAATTGGAATAACCCTAACGTTTATGGTGGCTGTTGGAAGACCTTAAATCTCACAGCAAGGCGAAGTTCAAGTAAAATGCCGGTTTTGAGTGGCAGTCTATGCCACCTCCTCCTTGTCCCCACTGCATTGTTTACTTTGCCTCTGTCACTGTTAAAAGTGAAGATTTATATCAAATAATGTGTACTGCTGGAACACTAAGCGCGGTGGAAGTACACCCATATCTACTCTGTGACATCACCCACATCAATCGTGCATCTCTCGACAGTTCTCTCCTGAAAAGAAAATGTAGTTGAAACTTGGTGTTGTCATATCGGATAAAACAATGACCATGCAGCACAGCAATAATATGTTTGTGTATTTTTCCCAATTTAGATGGACAGCTGATCAGAAATGACGTAACTGGCCTTTTATCGAATTACAGTTGAAAATACTTTGTAACACAACCCGCGGCTGTTGTTATGGTGATCGTTTAAATAACGAGTGTTATTTTTCATTAGGGGCGGCATTGTGTCAAACGCAAGTGCTGTGGAGCCCTAGCGGAGAGCGTCAGTGATAGTTTAATTAACTATTCTGTTTACACTTTAATATCCTGAAGCACTGGTATCAGTGTGCTGTAGCTCTGATGGGTTTTGCGTTGCTCCCCATTTAGGGGGTGTTTTACTCAAAGCACAGAGATTGCAGCAGCAGGAAATCCTGTTAAGTTACTGCAGTGCTTACCTATTTTCTTTAATAAAATAGTTTAACACACACACACACACACACACACACACACACACACACACACACACACACACACACACACACACACACACACACACACACACACACACACACACACACTTTCTTCACGGTTACGGCACTTGGTTTCACCCCTGACTCATATGTAACTCTGGTGTACGTAGCCCTACTATGTTCTTTAACACATAAACTCTTCATGCACAGCATAAAGATATTTGATTTAATATAATGTAATAACTCCATACATCCATTATCTAACCTGCTTATTCCTGGTCAGGGTCACGGGAGGGGCTGGAGCCTATCCCAGCATGCATGGAGCGAGAGGCGGGGAATACCCCTGAACAGGTCTCCCATCGATCGCAGGGCCTTTCACTCACACACTCGTACGTAATTTAGAGTCTCCAATTAGCCTAACCTGTCTTTGGACTGTGGGAGGAAACCGGAATAACCGGAGGAAACCCACGCGGACACGGGGAGAACATGCAAACTCCATGTAGAAAGGACCCTGGTCAGGATTCAAACCCTTCTTGCTGTGAGGCGACAGTGCTATCCACTGCACCACCGTGCCGGCCAATTTAATAAACTCATAAAAGCTTTTAACAAAGTGACCTACAAAAACTTTCAGTTTCAGAGTTGAGGGTGAATTCTGCAAAGATAATCGGATTTCCTGTTCGTGAAATGGGAAAGACATTTCACGTGACCCAAGTTCCTTAAACCTTATCACTTAAACAATATCCTACGTTAGCAATCTGCAGAATCCAGAGGTCATTCCTCATTATTGTCTTCCAGGTAAACTCCACTACGGAGTACAGAGCCCCAGGCTTATCTGCTGGCCACCGCATTGCTGTGCTGTGTTTGTATTTGACCCAGTCATCAGAGTAGCACAAACCATAGAGCCAAGCAGAGTTGATTAACAGTTGACTGTCCACCAAAGGTATTGCTGGATTGGTGAGTAATAGACTATTTGGCCTGTGTCCTGGCAAAATTCCTCAACCTGGCTTTCAGTCTGCTTAAAAATTCCCTTCCTCTCCACCTCAGCTCATGTGTGGTGAGCGTTCTGCCACAAAATGGCTGCCGTTGCATCACCCAGGTGGGTGCTACACATTGGTGGTGGTTGAGGCGAGTTTCCCCCTCATCATTGCAAAGCGATTTGAGTGTGAGAAAGGCGCTATATAAATGCAAGGTATTATTATTATTATTATTACTGTATGTTAGAAAGTGCCCGGATTGGTTGATTAACAGTTGACCTGTACACTGCACACTCTCTCTATCTGAGTGCCTCATACAGATGCAGAAAACTGTGACCAAGCCTTTTATCTTTCTTTGCCACTTTTATTTTTACATTTAATTATCTCTGCCAACTGAATGGGAGCTCAGGTTACCTAACAACAATAAAATGACTAATTTATATTTGCTGGAGAACTGTCATGTAGAACATTAACTCAGATGGCCCGCGGCGTTGCAGTGAACAGACTGATTGAGATTTTGTGCACATTTGGGGAGGTAAGCCCAATCAGTACTGGGAGAGGGTACTTTTATTCATCAATCTTTACCGTGCTGTGCAGTAGCCTCAGCATAATGATCAAACAGGTAAAATTATTATATTTTGCGGTTAAAAAGAATGAACCAGTCGGAAATACTTCCTGAACAAGCATGTTTTATTGAAATGAATCAAGCTATGAACAGGTTGAAAGGAAAACTGTTCCCTCTGGGGAATTTTAAAGTTGAATATGGTTGTTGCACCATTGCGGAGCAAGATAAGAGCTGAATTTCTTAGGCATCAGCGTACTGTGGAGGGCTTGCCTTGGTTTTTGATTCCAAGCACAATGTGTCAAACAAGAGAAGCTTTTCCGGTCCCGCACTGTTTGCAGAGAACTGTCAAAGCAGATCCCCGTGTGTTTACGGGATGGAGTGCGATTTAAAGGGCTTGAAATGAGCTTCATTTCCAATTACTCAGAACCGTAATCTCACACGCTACGAGTCAATCCCGGCCCCCAGTGGACGCCTGGCAAAACGAGTAACCAATCAGGTTGTCAGCCGTGGCCTAAGCGTCTTTCACACTGATGGCTTAATGCCAGACAGACCCAGCCATGAGTAGGGCGAGCTGGAGCAGGCCTTTCTCCCCGCTCTTGCGTGGTCCCTCTTACTCTTGCGTGGTCCCACCAACCAAGCCAAACCGCAATTTGGTTTCTTTTTCCGCGGCGGTGAGGAAACGATGGCGAAACTGTGCGCGAGAGGGACATGATGGGCGGCACTGAGAGCGTCGCCATAGCGACCCAAACAGAGCTGGGGTATAGCCTCCGCCACTCTTCGGTACCTGAACTCGGGATGGGGGCTCTCTTATGGGCCCTGTCTCATTTTGTAGACTCTTGGTAGGTTGAATCTCGTCAGCATGGTCCCGTTGACCTATTTGCTGTATTCCAGGGTTGTTGAAAGTAGCACTGTTTATTTATCTGGCTAGTTATCATCTGGTTTGATGCCTTTATTGTGATACTGAAACATGTTTTAATAACTCTGCTGTGGACAAGACCAGATTATTCTAGTCTGGACCAATAGCATGCTGCATATAAAAGTCATGTGTCAGCTCCCTTACTGTTAGGGGGGGGGCGTACATAGTCATAGGCACACATTTCTATCTTTCCTTTCGATCATGTCTTTACCTATTGCTGGCTGGTGAGATGGTGCAGTCTCCCATTTTGAAGTCATGAGAAGAGGCCATTTTGTGGGCAGTCAGATGACTGAGAAGAGGCCATTTTGTGAGCAGTCAGGTGACTGAGTAAGAAGGCCCATTTTTTGAGTGCCCTGCCCATTTTCTATTTTTTTTTTTTGGCAGAGACTCAGTTTGGAGCACGTTGGGTCCTCTGATTGCTACAGGCGTCAAATGCTGCTTGTTAGCAAACATTGTTTGTGGTTGACTGCCTTGAATAGTTCCTATTGGCCTGGTGTTCACTGGCCAAGTTTAGTTTGTTTTGTTTTGATGATTCCAACCAAAGAAAAACAACTTCTGAGCCTTTGAAGACTCCTCCTTAGAGGGAAGCTGGAGCTGGTCACTCACAGAGGAAGCACATGCTTGAATTGGCCCTCAACCAGAGTGGTGAGAAGTGCATCGACCACTCTATATCCAGCCAGCTTCTTTCTTCTCTGTTTTGTTTCCACACACATGCCTACAGACACACAAACACAAATAGTTTAAGAAGAAAGAGCTTTGTTTGATATTAGGTTAGACAGCAATGTCTAAGTAGCTCTTTTCGTGACACTTTGTAGATGTGTCCTCTGTGACTGACTAGTCTTCCATTTGACTTTGGCAATTTACGATTTGACCCCATTATTAATAATTAGATATTTTTTGGATGTATTTTGGTTCCTTTAAAAAAAGAATATATATATATATATATATATATATTTTTAAATAAAGGTCAGCATTTTATGTTGCTTTTATGTTGTTGTGATTTTAAAGAAGGTAGTCCTCGTCTGACCGGCAGTCTCCTTCAAGGTAACGCATATCAGTCCCCTCATTTTCTCTGGAGTTCAACAGAAGTGGGGATTGAAACCTGCAACCTCCCTCTCTACTGGCTGCAGCCAGATGGTCTTCGCAAAATGTCACACCTCTGGAAATGCGCAGGGAAGCAATGCCCCCTGCCTCCCGACATGCAGTACAAGACAAACCCCCTTCTGTTCCTAATAATCATGCTCTGCCACATTGTAGGGGAGGGGCGGGTCGCAGTGCAGCTTGGGGAGACAGAGGCTGTTGGCTCGGGCTGATTAACGCATCCTCCTCGGGGAGGGAGGGGGGGGGTGTAGTGTCGCGTGGAGGGGCACAGCCGGTCGACCACGCAGCTGCTGCGGGAGGGCCCAGGTTTGGAGCGGGCCCCCTGCTTCCCGCCCTTTCCGCCGATGCAAGATGGTGGAGTTTGGGGAGCAAGCCGCCTGTCTCCTGTCCCGCTGCAGGGTTGGAGACATGGAGGAGGCTTCCATGACTAGGGGGAAGAGTGCGACCGGTCTTGTGTACAGAAGTGTTTTTCAAGGAAAAACAAGATTAGACCGAGGACAGGGCGAATTTCCAATAGAGGTGCCAAGGTACTGGACTGCAGATTCGGCAATCCAGAAAATTGGTTAAACAAGGCTGTGTATGCTTCTATTGTGCCAACGCACCAGGAGAGAGAGTCACCCTGTCGCCCTTCAGGAGTGTTATTTGTGTCTGTGCATTTGTCGGAAACAATAGTCGCGCGGTCGTAAGCGATGCCGTCCGATAGTTTGACATCGACCACGTCCTGAACGCAGGGGGGGAAGTGTTGTTTCCGATGCTGTTTCCGAAAAGCCGAGCCGCCGAAAAAAAGAGAAAAGAAATGAACTGTTAGGCAGTGAACACCTCACTGGACTAAATAGAATCCTGTCTTCCTTTGAGAAACAGTGTTCTGAGGCATGACCTCATCCTTTGATGTAGAAGGTATTCCACTGGTACTTCAAGGCCCCTTCCCAGGAATGGCCTTTTTATATATTCACCCAATTATTGATTTTCCTGTGCTTTGACCCTAGGGTGTACCAGGCTTTATGCTTTGGCCGGAATGCATTCTGTTAGGAAATTTACCTGCACTGAGACAGTCAGGCATTCCTATTTGAATCTTGGAAAGGTACGGCATTTGTTTTTTCTTATTCATGTATTAAAAACTTTTTATTCAGTGTAGCACAATATAGCATCTAAATATACTGGCAACTTTGTTATCATTATTGCTTATTTTTGCATGTGGGAAGTTATTCATTCACATCTCTAACAGTGATGCGACAGTGCTCTCCGAAATGATGAACATTCATGGAAAACGCTAAGAAAAGATGACTGTGTACAATAAAAATACAGGAAATTAAGTATATTGCTTGCTAAAAATGCGGGCAATTATATTCTTTTATACGAAAACAATTGCTCAGAGAAAAGTATTTTGTTTAGCAAGTAATATTTTCCCCATAAAGATTCCCAGATTCCCCCAATATCTTTGCAAGTCTCATAAAAGATGACTCAGTAGTGTTATCAGTGCAAAAAAAAAAAATCACATTATACTGAAAACAGGGGTGTGAATAATTATGACGCATATCTTTTTGGAAAAAATAAATATAACTCCTGAAACAAGATCATTTTCTCTGAGCAGTTTTCCCAGTAGTTGCCATACAGTGGAACTGAAAGAATGCGGTCTGTTTTGAAACGAAACCATACTTCATAAGCCAAAAATAGTAGTCTGCTGAAATGATATATTATTTTGTTAAAACAATAAATAACAGATTGTTCTGTAGAATGAGAATATTGTTCATATATCAGGTATATATGTCATGATGAATTAGCCAGTGATGGAGACGAATGGCTCTGCCAATAATTCCTGGTAGTACTAATCACATAATGAAGTATGATTTATTGCAAGTATTGACATTGGTCCACTCCTATGGTATTACTGGTAATTTTCTTTTGGCTGTTAATTCTTCCCTTTGTGTCATGTATAAATTTGCTTTCCTTCACTAAAATGGAATGCATCCATCTATCCATCTGTCCATCTAACCATATATGCGCACGCACGCACGCACGCACGCACGCACGCACGCACGCGCATGCACACGCATAGAGAGAGAGAGTGAGAGAGAGGGAGGGTGGACTTACAGAATAAAATACAGAATATTCAAGCTGCAATCAGATGGCTACAGTGAATAATAAAGGCCAGCCGTTTTTTCTAACCTTCCTTCCTTCCTCCTCGGCTTATACGTGGCGCACCGAGATGAAAACTAGGGCTGTTTGATGGGCGTTTCCTTTTGAGGAGTCGTTTCAAACCTGTGAATGGCTTTCTGTGAGAGCAGCTGCTGCCATTTTGCCATTTGGGTTGAAAAGGCTTACCGAATGTCAGATACGCCTCATGTCTTCTATGCCTGTTGACCCTGTGAATGGGGTTCAAGGCTGTACAGAACTCATCATGTGACGCAAGCTACCGAAAGCGATTTGTAACGGTGCGCCGCCGGTTGGTCTCGCTCAAGTTTTTCCACAGGCCGACGCACAATCCTGGGGCCGCGTGCTTCTGTGGCCTATTTGGACACCGGCTTGCAACAGCATCTAACTGTATCACAGAGGGTTGTGCACATACAGTTGAAGTCAGAAGTTTACATACACATAGGTTGAAGTCATTAAAACTCATTTTTAACCACTCCACAGATTTCATGTTAGCAAACTATAGTGTTGGCAAGTCAGTTAGGACATTTGTGCATGACATAAGTAATTTTTCCAAAAATTGTTTACAGACAGAGTATTTCACTTTTAATTCACTATATCACAATTCCAGTGGGTCAGAAGTTTACATACACTAAGTTGACTGTGCCTTTAAAGTTTTTATATTTGGTTGCATATCCTTTGCATGCCATGACTTTCTGATGTCTGTGACCCAACAACATCAAAAGACTCTTGATATCTTATTTTCTGGTACTCTTACAAGCAATACTATAATGTCTCTGCATTTGAATGGATCTCTGTGGCAATTGGGGGGGTGTGACCTAATGTAGACTTCCGACTTCAGCTGTATGCACAGGTCATCTCTTTGGAGATGTGCAATGAGTTACCCCTAACCCCCCCCCCCCCCCCCCCCCCCCCGCTACATACATACGGTTATATTACATGCCTGCCTCCTCCCCTACATACAGTCCTGGGAGGGAGGGAGGGAGAGAGGGAGGGAGAGAGCACAATGATTGGGGAATGATCTATTTGCCCAGCCGGTGAAAAAGCCACGTAGTTAAGCTCTCCATTTCGCCTGGCATTAATTTAGACGAGGCTGACGACATCCGCTGTACATGTAAATATGTCATCTGGCCTTTCTACCGAGACGATTTGCTCTGTTGCTTGGTGAAATTATAGCCGCGCGAGCCGTGACACGGCATCCCCAGATAAAATTCCCATCATGCCCCTGTCCTTGCCCCAGCCGCCACCCCCCTCCTCCCCCCGCCCACCCATTCCAAGAGTCATAAAACAAAGATATTCCTTTTGCCAAGGTCCTGTCTTTCCGCTTGAGTTCTGACTTTTCCAGCATTTGATCAATGATGCCGTGATGTCACTGTCTGTCTGGGCCTGGCACAATGTGTGCAGAGTTTAAAGGACTCTCACACCACCTGCCTTATTTGTCAAACGGTGCAGATTTAATCTGCTTTCAAAAGTGTTTATTATTTGAGGAATGAGCTTCTTCCGTCGATGGGTGTGAGGCTTTGGACTGTAATGAGCAGCAGTTCATAGACACTCTGATCCAAGGCCCATCAATCATTAAACCCCCCACCTCTCAGACGCATGTAGATTGCTGGCTGTAGAGCTATGTGGAAATTTCTGCAACTTTGACCAAGATGGCTGTTGGGAAAAAACGTCCCTGCTGTGTTTGCGGTCTGTAAAACATATTCCAATATTTAAGTGAAACAAAACGTTTATTTCCTCTTTTCACTTAAATTATCACTGTAATTGAAAAAGGAGAGTGCAGTTTAAGCTTATTCGCCCCAAAATGACATCCCTTATTCTTCTTAGCAGGTGTGAGACATTGTTTAATAAAAAAACATAAAGTGGAGGAACATTGCTTATTGAAACAACAAAAAGTGAGCAGTCTAGGTGTAAACTCGTGATATATCTCCAGTGATAATTTCTGAAAACCACTTGTGTGCATCCTCTCTGAGTGGTATTCATTAAATGCATGCAGCACATGTGCCCTTGGAAATGAAAGATACTGCAATATATTGTAAATAATTATAATTGTCAATATAATAATTATATGGACTTAATATATATGATTAATATATTTCACAGCAGCGTATTTAAAAGGATATATCGCAATATCTAAGTGACATTTTCCTACATATTGCGACCTGGCAGAATATGTTGCACGACGCGTTTTATTTCAACATAATTTCAGTATATTCAGATTCCATAAGGGTATTTATAGGGGCAACAGTGTAGTGCTGTAGTCTAGAGGGCTCATCACAAAACGGTAGCTAGTTCAAATGTGACAAACTCAGGCACAGAATAAATTCTGATATTTTATGTGGGGACTTAAATCTTAAAAATTTATTGAAATGATCATTTATTGAAATGATCCGATTTTTGACAGACAGAGCATCTTCCTCCCAAGGCAATTATATAGTCCCTGAACTATCAAAGGTAATGGCGTAAAACTAAATAGTAACCAACCGATTGGTCTTTGCTGTAAGGTCCGAAGCCGCTTTTGATGGCTGTAGCTGGAATTCCATGCCTGCCACATGTATCTTATTCACCGGAGTGGGTTGAAGATGTCAGATGGGGCTCCGCGGCCGTACCATTGCACATGATACCTTCCTGCACCAAACACGGACAAGGCCTATAAATTGATGTGTAATGTGTGTTATTTGTGGAAAGCTGAGTCCGCCAGCGTGAGAGTGTTTTCTATCCCGAGCGCTAACACTGTGACTGCAAAGTGGAACGCAGAAAGCCCCCCAGCTCATTATTGTTTGCCCTTTTCGTGTTTGATTACAGCAGAGACCAGCACCACCAGAGATCCCGTTCTCATGCTTGGTGAGGTTTGATTGCATAATGCCGCTGGGGCCCCCTCTCTTTGAAGCAGCGCTGTCTCTTTGTAACAGTAGATGCCGTGCTGCTATTTTCCGGGGGTGCTGATTTGTCATGATTTGGGTGTCATTAGCCGGTGACCTTGGCCTTCATATCGCTAAATGTTTTTCTTTTTTTCTCTCTGTCTCATCTTTATAACAATTAATGAAAAAGGGACCCATTACAGGAAATGAATGAATGAAGACCGCTTTTTAAAAAATATTAATAGCAAGGTTGTGCTCAGTCTTTTGTCCAGACTGGACTGGACAATCTCCTATTTTTTTTAAACTCTGTGCTTAGGGAAGATGGAGAGGGGCTCTTGTATTTATTTATTTAATAATTTTTTTTTTTTTTTTGGGGGGGGGCACCTGGGTTGTGCATCCAGGCAAAGTCATTTTTCTTCATATAGTTTTTCACACAATCAAATCCCTACTGTGCCAGCCATGTCCCAGGACTCAACCCTTTGAAGAGTTGTTTCTAAATTCAAAAAGATAGTGTTCTAGAACTCCACTGCTTTTGTTACATCAGCATTAGAATGTTCAGTTAAGAACATTCTAATCACATATTTGTGATCTTGCACCGTAAAGGGTTAAAAGGCAACTCAGAGCATTGTCCCATTGTGGAGGGATCCAGTCCGCGGGGATCTCCATGGCCTTAACCTACGGGAGTAACTCATGCGGCGGCTCGGTGTCCTATGCTCTGCTTGCACCCACTGCATATGAACTGTAGTTCTCTTACAAAATACAAAACGACTGTGCCCTGAACAGAGGCAGTGGCCAGGACGCCATGTAGGTCACGCGTACTCACCTGCGTTTCACTCAGTCCGCTGGGGATAATTTCGGTACAAATAAAACTATTTTGGGATGGATACTTTTTCTGTCTCCAAGGTAACATTATATCAGCTGTTCTCATAAGAGGAGTAAACTCCGCCTCTAGTGATAGGATATCACCGCTTGCTGGAGGAGGTCCATCAAGCATATAGCCTACACCCGCCCCCCCCCCCTTCCGCACACATCCTGTTTCTCTCTTACGCTCGCTCATCTCTCTCTCTTATCCGTCTATTGCTCTATTACCCTCTACCCTCTCCGCGGTTTCTTTATTTAATAAAAAGGTCCTGTGAAGTTTTGCCAGTGCGTACCCCTCCCCTCTGAGGTTTTCGGGAGCAGGAGCGACAATGTCGGCGCGCCTCCGTCTCCTTTTGCCAAACTAATATCCCAAATGAAGCGGCGGGCGCTCCGCAGCCCCTCCCCTACGCCGCGCGGCACGCCCGCACTCTAATCAGCATTCCGGTCTCACAGGCGAAGCGCTGACCTCAACTTAAGCAGTTGCTCCAAATAGAATCAATGCAGTGCCTGTGTGTCGTAGAATGGCTATTCCAGCCCACTGCTCGCGGTCTATATGGAATGATAATAAAAAAAAGAAGAAACGGTGTATCTAAGACTCCGTTTCTGTCACAAAGGTACAGCGTGAACGCCTCTTCCTTTTACAGAAAAGAATTAAAGAAACAAACGTGTGATATCGCTTCTTCCCTTTTCTAGCCGGGCCAGTGACATAAAGCTGAATGGCCTTTGTGTGTGAGGAGAAAGGGGAGTCCATGGAGTATTGATCAGGCCAGTGAAAAGCCATGTTTACCAGAGAGTGGCTTCGTTGAACCCCGACTCTAAAACGCCGACCTCCTTAAGGACCTCTACTCCTTGAACCAAAGCACAAACACAGACAGTGGCCTCCTTCATAGACTGGTATGGAGGGTATTGGTTTGCAGTCTGACCCGTTGATTATTCCTTGTGTGCTCATATAATTAATTTTCTTGGATCATGCACTGATCCTGGAGAAACCTGCTCTCATTTCATGACTGGCAGCATTTATATATTTCCTGTTTGTTCAGCAGGATGTGTTGGCCTAAGGCTGAAGAATGCAGTGCTTCGTTGAAGGGTAAGGAGGACCGCAGAGGTTAATTAGTAACCTTACTGTGGAGCCCTAACCCCCCTACACTACCTTTTCATTAAAACCATTTTTAGCCCAATTAATTTTTTCTTGACTTTGTATTTGGGATGTCCAGCAGTTGCATTTGTAGGCCCATGTCATTGGTGCGTTGTCCTTCAGCACTGGATCAGCGTGCTCCATGAACAGCTAGCATTGCACTGGATCAGCGTGCTCCATGAACAGCTAGCATTGCACTGGATCAGCGTGCTTCATGAACAGCTAGCATTGCACTGGATCAGCGTGCTCCATGAACAGCTAGTATTGCACTAGATCAGCGTGCTTCATGAACAGCTAGCATTGTACTGGATCAGTGTTCTCCATGAACAGCTAGCATTGTACTGGATCAGCGTGCTTCATGAACAGCTAGTATTGCACTAGATCAGCTTGCTTCACGAACAGCTAGCATTGCACTGGATCAGCGTGCTTCATGAACAGCTAGCATTGCACTGGATCAGCGTGCTTCAGGAACAGCTCGTCGGGGCAGACAGTAGAGGTTTGCCACGTATCCAGTTGCCCTGCGCTACCCAGCTGTTCCAATGACCTTCGGTATGCACTTACTGTATGTCGCTTTGGATAATAGCGTCTGCCAAATGAATGTAATGTAATGTAAATGGTCTGATTGGCTCGAGGAGCTGCTGGAGAGAGGAGCACTACCGTACAGCTGAAACCGGTCCTCACTGGGCCAGGCATTGGCAGTTATTAGCAGCCTGCCATCCACAGCGCTGGCACAGTCTGATTTCGATACCGGACTCGCTGGAACAGCAGAAGGAGCTCCCAGCAGCCCGCTGTCTGATATGGGGCAGGCGAGCGTTTAACAGCCGCACTACGCAGCACTTTGCACACGCACCCTCCCTCTATGTCTTTGCTGCCTAATTGGATTTTTACAAACCTTTTAGCTCTGTGAATGCTGTAAGCTTCTGGAAAAGAGGGAGAAATTGGTCACGCGGGACACACTCTCCCGTATCTCCCTAAAAAAAAAACGTACCTCCCATCTGAAGATGAATCGTTAGTCTGTGGAAATGGGCGGCAGTAAAAGAGGAAATTTTGTGTTGACCTTGAGGGGTTGCAGCTTTATTGCATGTTAGTATTTCAGGGAAATTGCACAGCGAATTGGCATCACGTGTCTGGATAAATAGGGAAAAATTTTTTTTTTTTTTTGCAGTGGCAACGTTTAGTCCATTTTCAGTGACATAATTGTATCTTACACCACCTGTTTTTCATGCAGTGGCCCACGATATTAGAAATTATACCAAAGAATCCCATACAGTTACAGCGCTTTATTTGGTTTGAAGCTCAGTGTGCTTCTACAGTTTAAACATTTCATGAAGCAGTCCTGGATATGTTAGTAATGGGATATTATTGTCATATCTTTAAGAATGTTTAACAGTAAAGACTCAACTGCAGGTACTAATGGGCCAATATAGCCGTAAACGGCAAGACTGAAGACTTGCTGCCACGTAAATGGTGGATCAGGCATTGGCCTGCATGTCGCAGACCAATGTTGAACAGAGATGCCCTGTAAATTGGTAGAAGATGAAATATTGATGACCGTGTCCAGCTAATGAGTGCTGATGGCAGTGAGACTGTTTCGATGAATATCCCTAAAATACACACTTACACAAATGTATTTGTCAGTACTTCAATACCACCACATATATTGCATGTGTTTGCTGTATTCTTACATTCATTTTGTATAAAAGTCACGTTTTATGAATTAAGGTATATTTACAGCGAGACGGAACACAAAGATTTGTTTAATACCACACTAAATTAATTTCTTAACCAAACTGATATATTTATTATTTTATTTAAGATGAGGTTGGTTATTTATGCTGAGAGAAGAGGGTAATGCAGTATCGCGAGGGCGGGAGTATTATGGTACGAACAACATTAATGATTTATCTGCTGCGATGAGTCTATCACTTCTCTTTAAGTGCTTCTCTAGGCTGGATTTCACAGTGAACCATAGATACGGTGAACGTGTCCTCTATCCCGCTAATATACCGGTGGATCAGTAAGTAAGCCTGCAGGGGAATGTGTCCATTTATATATTTATTTTGGGAGGGAGTAATACACACAAGCTTGACTGTGTTTTCATTTTCTCAGAGCGTGAGAGGGATTCATCGACAAGATACCAAAAAAATAAATCCATTGACAAAATACCTGGTAGGAAAAGACCAGACCGGAGGCACTCAACACATACCCTTGAGGGCTGTGGCATGCGCACAATTTAGCAGCCGATCTAGGCCTCGGAAACAAACTGTCAATTGCCAACCAGTGACGTAAACGAAGCTCTTCATTGCTGAAACGTGCCCAAACCAGCAAATACTGTGGGCCTCCAGGACTGGACCCCCCTCCCCCCCCCCCTTAGAGGGGTAAGAGTCCTGCATACAGTACTTTGAGCCCTTGGGAGTAGTAGTCCAAATGCAGATTCCTGTGAAGTAGAAGTGTTTTCAGTTTTTTTTTTTTTTTTTTTGGAACCTTGGGGGGGGATAGGTAGATTTGTTCTTCTGTAGTGCAGATTGTGTATTGTCAGTGGAGGCCTTGTCCTTGAATAAGGGATAATATGGCCAAAGATGGATCCTAGTTGCACTAATGTGAAGATGAGTGAAGATCTATCATAATACCATATGTGATTCTGGTTTTATGTTCTCCGAGGGGGAAAAATGAAATCTGAATATGTAAACTATTTAGACATGAACATTAGGGAGAGATGGTCTTGGTGGGTGTGCCAAGTGCACAATACTTTAAGTCATAGGCCCTGGCAGTATGGTAGCTCCTAACAAGCATTTCCTATGTGCTATAATCCCATCGAAATACCCTTGGTGCCTTTGAAGTCATATGCCTGAAGCAATCAATTAGGATTAAACCAACATGGTGCTGTAGCATATTTTAATACGCTAACGTTTTCCAGCTTTGCTATATCTATTTCAAAAGGTCATGATATTTAGTTGACTCATTTAGTTTTTTATTGTGTATGTTTGAAAATATTCTGATTATATGCTACAGGTTCCAACAGTTCAAAGACCAGAGCTGGGCTTTATTCTTATGAATTAATTGTCATAGAAAATTGCAATAAGACCTTTTCTTTTGGAAACTGCACATAATATTATGGAAGCTTGAAGCTTAAGCCTGAAATTCCAGAGGTCACAACATTATGAATAATTTTATATGTGTGAGATGGGATTATGTTTGACACTGATATTATTATACTTTATGGGTAACATTTCAGTCTTGGTGTCTGAGGTAAAAAAAAAACCCAATGTGCACCAAACGAATCAATCTACTACTCAATAGTAGATTGATTAGGTTTGTGCACATTTAAAAAAAAAAAAAAAAAATAAATAAATTTTTTTTTTAAATTCACAGCCACCAGTACTAATATTGCTTGAAAACAACTATGTTCGCTTCAAAGTCTGTTTTAATTACGCTGGAGACCGGCGGGATGTGGCAAATGGGCAGCCGATCAATGTGCATTGTGAGAAATGATCAGGGTCGGGCCGTGCTGGGGTTTCCCAGCAGAAGATCCGGTGACAGGAATTCATGTCCCTACACAGAGCAAAATCTTTATTTATTTTATTTATTTTGGCGTTATCTTTTCTCCACTATCCTCTTAAGGCTCATTTGTGCAAATGTAAGAAAAAGAAAAAAGAAAAAAAAAAGAAAGAAAAAGGAAAAAAAAAAAAAAAAACACATAGAAAAAGGAAAAGGAGCCCAGTGTATGAGGCATGGACCGGGTAGTCTCTTGGGCTAATAATCGCACTGGTATTTAAGCTAGCTAATGAACAGCCTTTTATAGGGAGATTCATCAAAATTTCCTGGATATTAGGTTTTGTGAAAAACGGTCGTTCGGCGCTCTGTGAAAGTGTTGAATGCGATAGATAAATGGGCAGAGTGCTCCGTCTGTCAGGGCAAAGCGTGCATTAGGAGACTGAGGACAGCTCTCACTGCAGTAATTAAAAGAGGAGAAAGGCAGAACCAAATAAAGAGATCTTTTTAAAGTAGGCAGGAATATTCAAAGTGCTGCGACTGAGGACGAGAAGGGGAAAGGCAATTGTACCGGTGTGACTCAGATTGATAGTTTGCAGTTTGAAAGAATGGTTGTTTTATACAATTTAATGAGTCTGCGTAATTGGGCCTTGAAATACACTCTGTGTCCTGTGGGCGGAGGTGTATTTGAACCCCATCAGAGTTGACCTTACCAGGCAAACACACAGTCAGTGGCAATGACGGGGCCCAGTAGGCTACAACAAAACCCTCTTCCTGTGTTTAGAACCGCAGGTACACCCCACAGTGCCTTTTAACCCTTAAGGTGTGAGATCGCAAATATGCGATTAGAATGTTCTTGACTGAACATTCTAATGCTGATTTAACAATCACTACTGCTAATTGAAAGCAGTGGAGTTCTAGAACACTGACTTAGAATTAAAAAAAAATAAAATAAAAAAATTCCACAAAACCTACTCTTCAAAGGGTTAAGCGCATACAGTAGTAACCTCATTGCTGCTATGCTACAGCCCAATATGCCCACAGCAACATATTCACATATTTAAACTAACTGGTGAAAATGGGATCACAGGTATTAGAAAAATGATGTCAGGGGTAGGCAACCCTGATCCTGGAGTGCCAGTGATGTTTCTGGTTTTTGTTCCAACTGAGCTTGATCAAAAGATTTTGATGGAATGTTAAGAGCCTGAGTTGGAATGGATGGTGAAACGTGAAATGTCTCTCCAGCACCTGGCCATCTGCATTCATTAAGCCTAATGATTAATACAATTATGTAGTTATAGGTTGTTTGGATTGAGCAAAAACCAGGAACGGCTCTGGATCTCCAGGACCAGGGATGCCTACCTGTGTACTGCGCCATACCTGTGTACTGTGTAGTACAGTGTACAGTACAGCCTAGCAGTGCTCATACTCTGTATTCTGGAAAATATTATGTCATTTTATGGGACTTTGTCACTACTGTCTGTATTTCCAAGACATATTTTCACATATATACAAGATCACAGGATTTCTTTTAAAAAAAATCATTTTTCCATTTAAAAAAACTATAACTAAAAAAGTCTCTGGTTACAAATAGGGTTCTGATACATTTTATCAGTGTCACGACCCCGCTGTCAGACCTCAGCCAAGAGACATTAAAATGAGATTTTCCCTGCGGAATTGAAGAAAATTGAATTGGGTGAACGTCATCTTCTTTCTCTTTTCCTCGACAGAATTAACTGCCCCGCCACCTTATTTTTCTGAAAGCGTTAAGCTGTAACCGTCACCTGCAGGTAAAACTCAGCCCCGGCTTCAAAGGGAGATTATTTGTCCTTATCTGCACACAGCAAAAAGAAAAAAAAAAGAAGAGAGCTCAGCGACGGATCTTGAAATGATTTGTGCAGGGCGAAAAAAATAAATATGAGAGAGCTCCCACCACCACACGTTCACACACACGCACACACGCACACGCACACGCCACCCCACCTCTAGGGGACCCCATGGATCCACTAGTGCCTGGGAAAGCTTTCCCCGTTCTACCCCCTTAGCTCCGCCCCTGAACATGCTAGCTCTGTCTCCATATGAAAACTATATAATGTGTCATAGTGAAGGATCTGTTGTTTGTCTGCTTTGCTTTTTGCCTGTAACAGTGAGTTACCGATTCCATGCAGATCTTACATCTTTCACAAAGCATAATGCAATTCTGAAAAAGAAAATATGAAAAAGCTAATTAAAAAAAAAGAAAAGTTATTTTCACACATTGAGTGACAAAGCCTGTTGTGCTTGCACTGAATGGAGGCTGAAATGAGTGCAAGCAAATTAAAACAAAAGAAATGTATAAAAAAAGGTAAGCCTGGAAAATAAGGGCACTTATAATGCCGTCTGATGTGCAGCATGCCTCGGTATGTTTCATAATTGATTCCAGGAAAATGCCCCTGGTGGGTTTAAGTCTGGCAGGTGAAGCGGTTTACCTGACCCAGCGTGTAAGATGTGCCGATGTGGAATTTCTTTAACCGTCGTGTTAATTAGTCACCTGGCTTGTCTTATTCCCTCAATGCGCAGAAAGTCAAAACCACACCCCCCACCCCCACAAAATACAGGACTGCTTCATGAAATGTTTAGACTGTAGAAGCACACTGAGCTTCAAACCAAATAAAGCGCTGTAACTGTATGGAATACTGATGGGCCAATACAGCCGTAAACAGCCGTAAAGACTGAAGACTCGCTGGTGGATCAGGCTTTGGCCTGCATGTCGCAGACCAATGTTGAACAGAGACGCCCTGTAAATTGGGTGGAAGATGAAATATTGATGACCGTGTCGAGCTAATGAGTGCTGATGGCAGTGAGACTGTATGCTGGTAAATGTACTTGAGACTGTTAGTGCCAGAACTGGAGATTGTAGACCTGCGGATCTAATGGACGTAACCAGCCTGTACAGTTTCATCATCTTCAACAACTCTACTTATCAGCCGGTTTTGTTTGGTGAGGGGATATGCGGATTTTGTGTGCATATGTGTGTGTGTGTGTGTGTGTGTCTGCGTGTGCGTGTGTTTGTGTGTGTGTTTGTGTGTGTGTGTGCGTGCGCGTGTATACACACATATGTGCATGTTTGCACCTGTGGATGTGTGTGTTTTATTGTATGTACGGATGACTGTGCCTGTGTATATGCGCAAGTAGGTTGTGTGTGTGTGTGTGTGTGTGTTTATATATGTGTGTGTGTTTTTTTTTTGTATGTACACCTAAGTGTAACTGTGTGTATATACTGTATGTGCAAGTAGGTGTGTGTTTGTTTGTGTGTGTGTGTGTGTGTGTGTATGTGTATATGCGCACGTGTGTGTGTGTGTGTATGTGTGTGTTTGTGTGTGAATTCTCCAGCCGTGTCAGACTGCATCCCTCCGTCAGCAACAGAGGAGTGCAGATTAATCAAAGCAAACTTTCCACAAGCTGTAATTATGCTAATGAGCTGGGCGCAGTGCCGTGTGCACCTGGCTCTTTACTGCATGCTGGGCTGCAGAGCAGGTGAGGGCTTTCAAATGTCCTGAGAGAGAGAGAGCCGGAATGGAGGCTAAACTCATCTACACTGCCTCACTGCACATATTTTCATCCTTTTTCATTAGTATTTGTATTTATTATTATTAATAATTAATTATTTTTTACAGAGGCTGTGCCTATATTGTGCACATATTTAACACGTTAACCTGACTGGGGCTACAGACTGTATTTTTATTTATTTAATTTTTTTACAGAGGTAATGTAACTCCCAGCATGTCCACACACTCAGTTGCAGGGGACTTGTGTCTCACGTCATGATGCAGTCTGAACACTCTGAGCGTGTGCGAGTTTTCAGAGGTTTCTGGATTCATTTTCCAGCATGAAAAATTACGCCGATAATCAACTGCACTTCTATATGTTTCATGGAGCACTTTACCCTGAGGGTAAGGAATCAGTGTAGTGGTCTCAGGGGGCATCCACCACCACCAGCCCTGTTTAACACTGCCGCTTGTACATTTCCCATGTTTCTTTTGCGTTTCATTGCTGGCCAGAAAAACCTTGATGCAGAGCGCTCCTGTGAAGGTGAAACCTCTGCAGCATCTGAGGTGATAATTACATGCTAATGAAAGATGGGCTATGCTGAATCTCAACACCACGCCAGTTTCGCTTAATGGCCTACCGCATTAACAGCTTGCGCTGGTAATCGCTCCGGTCACTGCGGGGCGCTCCGTCCGAGGTTTGATTTCAGTGGCCGTGGAACATTCCGGGTTGAGGGGAGACCGGCTGGGTACAGCTCAGGCCTTTCAAACGCAGCCTGTAACGGCTCAAGAGTCTATATCAAAAATCAATAAGAGCCATCGTTTCAGCAACCTTTTAGTCCGGCTAACAGCACTCTGTATCTGGAGGAGGAGGAAGAACTCTGTGAGGTTCCTGGTTGAGTGCACTCAGTGAAGGTTCCTGGTTGAGTGAACTCAGTGAAGGTTCCTGGTTGAGTGCACTCAGTGAAGGTTCCTGGTTGAGTGAACTCAGTGAAGGTTCCTGGTTGAGTGAACTCAGTGAAGGTTCCTGGTTGAGTGCACTCAGTGAAGGTTCCTGGTTGAGTGAACTCAGTGAAGGTTCCTGGTTGAGTGAACTCAGTGAAGGTTCCTGGTTGAGTGAACTCAGTGATGGTTCCTGGTTGAGTGCACTCAGTGAAGGTTCCTGGTTGAGTGAACTCAGTGAAGGTTCCTGGTTGAGTGAACTCAGTGAAGGTTCCTGGTTGAGTGCACTCAGTGAAGGTTCCTGGTTGAGTGCACTCAGTGAAGGTTCCTGGTTGAGTGAACTCAGTGAAGGTTCCTGGTTGAGTGAACTCAGTGAAGGTTCCTGGTTGAGTGAACTCAGTGAAGGTTCCTGGTTGAGTGCACTCAGTGAAGGTTCCTGGTTGAGTGAACTCAGTGAAGGTTCCTGGTTGAGTGAACTCAGTGAAGGTTCCTGGTTGAGTGCACTCAGTGAAGGTTCCTGGTTGAGTGCACTCAGTGAAGGTTCCTGGTTGAGTTAACTCAGTGAAGGTTCCTGGTTGAGTGAACTCAGTGAAGGTTCCTGGTTGTGTGGTAAGGGGTGGGGGCAGATTGTGCGTTTCCCGCCAAATCCGGAATGGAATCTCAGTGGCTTGCAGTAACTTCAGTTCTCGATGACCACTTTTTTTTGTTTCTTTTTTTGTGACATGTACAGTTGTACCTGAATGTACTGTAAGTGTTCAGATAGATGAGTTCACACGCTCTCACTAACCTTTTTTCCCAAATAATGCGCAATTAAATTACAGGATGGTGAATACGCAAGGCAGGTTTTTTTTCTTCTTTTATTTAATTTTTTTTGCAATAACTTCAAGCTTGCGCCTGTAATCCCCCCTCTTGGTAAGAGATCGATTTTACGATCTGCGTTTAAATCCCCCTCCCCCTAACGCCTCATAGGTGCGTCATGGATCAGCAACGCATGAAGGGAATATCAGTCAGGAACAGGGGCCAGGAATTTGACAAGCTTGTCGCCTCCATGTCTGTCTTTTCTGCCTTTTTTTAAGGCTCAGGCATGACTGCTGGAATTATTTTAACTGAACTTGGCAAGGTGACATCAAAAAAAGAAAAAAAATGTTTTTTTATTTTTTATTTAACATATCTATAGAGTGCAACACCCCCTCAATATTATGACTTTTAAAGCTAGTAATTACTCAGGTATGAGCATAAAACATGCGCTAAGTGAAATAATCCGATTATCCATCTCTTGTTAGGCAGGAAGGGATCATTCCTCTGTAGAAAGCCAGGGTCACGGTCATTAAAGCTATTTTTATACTCACCACTGGGCCTAGTTTGTGAATTATCTACTTGAGTTTCCAGATAAAGTTTGTTTTATTTTGTCAAACTTTTTCCTTTTTACATTTATAGTAAATTCTTTTTATTTATTATAAATGTAAAATAATAAATAAATTCTTTCGTTCTTTTGAGTTATCATCAGTGCTTGCTTATCAGTATTATACAGATAATGACTCATTAGCATATTGGCGGAGAAGGCTACCTCACTCTTATATATTTCTGGACTCCATTCACAGTATAATATTTGACAATGGTCTCTAATATTATTCTGTCAAGGCGCACATTTTATTCGCAGTTATGCAGCTATTTTGCTGCAGGGGCGTGGGGGTGAGATTCGGGGGGGGGGGGCTACATTTTTGCACCTGACCAGACAACTCATTAGCGTTGTCTGCGAGAGGTTGAGTGGCCGTCGCTATGCTGGCTGCAACCAATTACAATGATCCTGATGGGTTTCATCACAAGCGTATGCATGTTATAAGTTCCTTATTAATAGGCAATGTGTGGCAAACAATGTAGCTCATGCATTTACAGTATAAAATGTCATGAAAACACAATTTATATAATAATTATTTGCATAATTTGCAAAATGTCATTATGTATGTGTAATAAATTTAGCAGCATTTTAAATTGTATTCTAAAATATGCAATACAAAGGCTTGCAAACATTAAAGTGACATTCGGTATCACATCCAAATACTGTATTTTTCTGTGCTTGGATGCATATACTGCATGTGAGGCAATAAAAATAAAAAAAATTATAAAAAAGACCATGACCATGACACACTAAACATACCTGGATTGAAGGCTGTGACACAATCTCTCCCTCACACACGCACACACACACACACACACACACACACACACACACACACACACACACACACACACACACACACACACACACACACACACACACACACACACACACACCACCAAACTCTCTTTATTAAATCAATAAATGGAATTGCCCCCTCCGACTTGGAAATCAAGGATCAATGAAATCCAATTTGGATCAGGGGGAAAGAACTCTTGTACAGCTGACCTCTGGAGGTTGTGTATAACGATTTTATGTAATAATCATAATGAACGCGGTGAGCTGTTGATATACCAGGCCATATTGCAGGGTATTATTGGTGCCATCACTATCATTATATGAGGCCTGATGTTATATGGTTATACCCAGAGCAGTATGCATATCACAGTGTATAAGTCTGTGTCTGTCACGCAAAGGTGTGTGTGTGTGGGTGTGTGTGAAGATGAAGATGTCTCTTCATCTGCTCGGAATTTTGGAGTGGTACCAGACATGAAACTGTCCCACTTTTTGAAGAACATCACAGCAGTATGTTGGGCATGTTATTCTCCCTGTATATAATTTAATATCCGGAGAAACTAACCCCTTTTGTCAGCACCGGCCTACTCAACCCACTCTAATCCAGGTTCTGGTCATTACCCATCTACCACTGCAGCTCCCTCCTCGCCGGTCGTCCTGCTGCAGCCCGTTCAGAACGCCGCTGCTCATCTCATCTCCAACCTCCCCAAAACATCGAAAAGGACCGCGCCATTACAATCTTCAAAAGATCACGAGATGCTACATACTAGCCTGCCAGAACTCTGGGTAGCTCCTCCCTTTGCCCCTCCCCTTCCGTGTGCCTGCATTTCCTAGTCACGTCTCCGGTCTCCTCTGGCCCGCTGGTGGAGGAATGAGCTTCCAACTGTGGTCGGTACGGCGGAAACCCTATCCACATTCACACGCAGATTGAAGACCCGCCTCTTCAGACTGCACAGTGGCTCCCTTGATCCTCTTAAGCTATCCCTCTTTGTGGATTTTATTTTGAGATGATAAATTTTATTGCAATGGGTGTGTAAAGATAGGTTTAAGCCGTGCTTGGGGTATTTATTTTGGTTTATAATGCTAATTGTTTTGTTTTTGAAATGGTCCTTCTGTGCCTTTGTGGTGATATTGCACTTTTGTATTCCTGAGACTACGTTGATGTTGTCCATTGTCCTAATTTAGTCTGGAAAGCAGCACCTGCTAAGAGATTGCAGTGTGTGTGCCTGTGTGAACACGTGTTGCGTGTGCAGACCGTGCGTGGTGTGTTTACTGTACGTGTCTAGCGTGTTTTTGCGAGAGTACGTTGTCCGCACGTCTGCGTGATGCCCATCTCAAAGCCTCTCATTAAAGGCCTCGCATAAGGACGCGGCTTCTTTGTATTCCGTCCGTCAGAGCCGCTGTCAGCGGGGGCGGGAGCGGGAGCGATCGTGAAGGACGTCTTACCGCCGGTCGCCTCAATGCCTCCGCCCCGCCGCGTCTCGCTGATGGCGGCCGTGACCTGCCCCGGCGCTGGCCATGCTCGGACATACCGGCCCCGCGGTCTCAGGATACTCAAGGCCATGTGTTCTTCCGTTTGCCGGGATGGGCGGGCGAGCGGGCAGGCGGGGAGGGGCGGGGGGTTATTTCTCCTGTCGGTAATTTATGTGCGGGACGGACTGTGACAGAATTCCCCTGTGCAGGGCAGTGGACCGCTGTCATCTGTTCGACGGTGCCCCGCTCCCCCACCCTGCCCCGCCCACCGCGGAAAATCGCGTATGAGAATCGTTTGATCTCGTTCCTTTCATCTCCTCACTGAAGGAAGTGTCCTGACTTAGATACTTCCCTGCGTTTTGATTTGGGGGGGGGGCGCAAACCCAATCCTGGCCCACTCACATATAAATTTATTATTTTTTTTTTTTTACAAATCGTACTGTATGTGCAACGGTCTCCGGTTTGAATAAGCGAGAGTAGATCCTGCCTCAATAGAGACTGCAGCGCGGATCCTTAGGCGTCCGTGTGGCGCCGGGCTGGCGTCAAACAGATGAGGCTGTCAGACCTCCAAGTGTCAGAAGAGTTAAATCATCCCGTGCACGGGTCATTTCTACCTTTGAGGAATTCATACCGCGCTCATACAATATGAACAAACAAAGAGTCGTACTTTTTTTTTTCTTTAATAAATGGCCTGTTTCTCATCCTGCATATACCGTCTGGCGGTGGATGTATTGTTTGCGCTTTCTTTATAATCTAACATTTGTCTTGGTGATGGTGTGGGCAGGAGCTTTTACCTCCCGCTCACACTGGAAGGCTTATTGTGCCTTTGATTTTATGTTGAGGTACAGCGCTCTGTGTACACCACTCTTAAACTGGCGCAGTTTGTAATCCAACATGCGTCTGTTCCTTAATGTAGGAGGATTGTGCATTATTGATGCGTTAATGTATGTATCGGTTTTCCATAACTCCCCAATACATTACCTTCCTTTTCTGACATTTGCACAATGTAGTTCCTTGGCTGTTGTTCAACATATTGCAAAAAAATAAATTAATTGATTTTGACCGTTTATTTATATGACTCGTTTAAAAAGTAGGAATTAAAGTGGAATGGAATTCAGGAGGGGGTTTTTACAATTTCTCATGAACTTAATTGGTCAGAAGCTGCCTTTTAACACTGCCTGCATTTTTAATGCTTTACACACCAGGTTTCACAGGAAAATGTTGATGGAATTTTGATGGAATTATAGAGCAAGTCCACACTGGTGGTCATGCTTGGGGAGTATGTTTATGTACTCATTGTGAGCAACTATTTATTTTACACATCATGCACAACGACTACAAACGTTTTTTTGTTGTTGTTGTTGTTGGAGGGGAGGGCTCAAGTCAAGAGAAAAAAAATGCACGTCTTTATTTGTCGTCTAAGAAATAAGGTCAGGGAAAAGTTGACAGCACTCGACCATCTGCGCGATAGCACGGCTGGCCTTGTGCAACTTTGACCTTGACCGGCACTCAGGAACCGCTGCACATCGTTTGTCATTTTCTTCAATGGAATGCGCAAGCAGCTATACCGCCGCCAACACATACGTGCAGTATACGGGCGTGGGATCAGAGGCAGCGCATAACGAGGCCTGATTTAGCAAGAAATATCCCGTTTTCCCGCCAGGAAGTCAGCCTGGTGCGCGCTCGATCCCTGACCCTGTAAAACCGCCGTGCCCAGAAACAGGATGCGTACATTATTTCCCCACGGCGCTCTGAGTGACAGGTCATCTCCGGGCCGCTGTACTGTCAGGGCCGCCTGTCAGGTTATTGTCAGGCCAGCAGCAGGACTCTCCTGTCGGGTAGATTGTGGCGGCTTCACCCCGGCGGTGTCGGTGATTACCCTGGGTCTGATTTCCCCGGCCACACATGACAGCCTCTCAGAGAGACGGAGCTGGTGTGCTACTCCTCTACACACTTACAACAGACACCTATAGCACACAGTGCTACTGCTCTACACACTTACATTAGACACCTATAGCACACAGTGCTACTGCTCTACACTCTCACATTAGACACCTATAGGACACAGTGCTACTGCTCTACACACTTACATTAGACACCTATAGCACACAGTGCTACTGCTCTACACACTTACATTAGACACCTATAGCACACAGTGCTACTGCTCTACACACTTACATTAGACACCTATAGCACACAGTGCTACTGCTCTACACTCACATTAGACACCTATAGGACACAGTGCTACTGCTCTACACACTTACATTAGACACCTATAGCACACAGTGCTACTGCTCTACACACTTACATTAGACACCTATAGCACACAGTGCTACTGCTCTACACTCTCACTACAGACACCTATAGCACACATTGCTACTGCTCTACACTCACTACAGACACCTATAGGACACAGTGCTACTCCTCTACACACTCACAACGGACACCTATAGCACACATTGCTACTCCTCCACACTCACTACAGTCACCTACAGCACACATTGCTACTGCTCTAAACTCTCACATTAGACACCTATAGCACACATTGCTACTGCTCTAAACTCTCACATTAGACACCTATAGGACACATTGCTACTGCTCTAAACTCTCACATTAGACACCTATAGCACACACTGCTACTCCTCCACACTCACTACAGACACCTATAGCACACATTGCTACTGCTCTAAACTCTCACATTAGACACCTATAGGACACAGTGCTACTGCTCTACACACTCACAATGGACACCTATAGCACACATTGCTACTGCTCTACACTCACATTAGACACCTATAGCACACATTGCTACTGCTCTAAACTCTCACATTAGACACCTATAGGACACAGTGCTACTGCTCTACACACTCACAACGGACACCTATAGGACACAGTGCTACTCCTCTACACTCTCACAACGGACACCTATAGGACACAGAGCTACTCCTGTATACACTCACAATGGACACCTATAGGACACAATGCTACTCCTCTACACTCTCACAACGGACACCTATAGGACACTGCTACTCCTCCACACTCACTACAGACACCTATAGGACACAGTGCTACTCCTCTACACTCACTACAGACACCTATAGGACACAGTGCTACTCCTCTACACTCACTACAGACACCTATAGCAGTGTTTCCCCTAGATTTTTTTTCAGGCCGGGCGGTGAAAGTGCGCCATTTTGCGTAGAGGCGGAAACTATAATTTCACCCTCATAATATCAGCGCTGCCATTGAAAATTTTAATTAGGCCTAACGGGAAACCGTTTTGGCAAGGGTTTTTCCAGATGCTATTTTGATCATTCCCGTATTCTGCGGTAAGGGAAATATTGCAGCTACATAAAAAAATGTAAAAAAAGATTATATAAAAAAAAAAAAAGAATAATATAATTTTTTTTTTTTTTTTCATTAAAATGATTTATTTTCCCTCTTGTCCAAGCCGGGCGGCACGTGAGATAATGGTAGGGGAAACACTGTATAGGACACAGTGCTACTCCTCCATACTCACTACAGACACCTATAGGACACAGTGCTACTCCTGTACACACTCACTACAGACACCTATAGGACACAGTGCTACTCCTCCACACTCACTACAGACACCTATAGGACACAGTGCTACTCCTGTACACACTCACTACAGACACCTATAGGACACAGTGCTACTCCTCCACACTCAGTACAGACACCTATAGGACACAGTGCTACTCCTGTACACACTCACTACAGACACCTATAGGACACAGTGCTACTCCTCCACACTCACTACAGACACCTATAGGACACAGTGCTACTCCTCCACACTCACTACAGACACCTATAGGACACAGTGCTACTCCTGTACACACTCACTACAGACACCTATAGGACACAGTGCTACTCCTCCACACTCACTACAGACACCTATAGGACACAGTGCTACTCCTCCACACTCACTACAGACACCTATAGGACACAGTGCTACTCCTCCACACTCACTACAGACACCTATAGGACACAGTGCTACTCCTCCACACTCACTACAGACACCTATAGGACACAGTGCTACTCCTCCACACTCACTACAGACACCTATAGGACACAGTGCTACTCCTGTACACTCTCACAATGGACACCTATGGGAGGCAGATGGATGGAGGAGCATATCTAGAGTGAGCTCTGCGGGGTTATATTTTGATTAACCCCTTAATTTAAGTAACGTGTACTAATTACGGAGATTCAAATTGGTTTGATACTATAGAGTATGTGTGCGTGCTAAATTAAGTTTTGATTGGAGCATTCTTTCAGAGTTGTACAGCATGCCAAATACCAGTGAACACTCTCAGCATTTATGAACACATATCTGTGTTTTATTTGCCCTACTGTGTGCAAGGATTCATCAGATGTCCCTGTGCTCATGGAAAATGCTTTCTCTCGACTGCAAAACAAACTGCTGCATTCTGACAGAATGACCTTGTGGGTCGATGGTCGTGGGCCAGATTTGCTCCGTGCGTTTGGTGACTGTTCATGAGCGTTTTTTCAACGTGCCACTCTTCGGTGAAGAGCTTAATCGATATCTCGAGAGTTGTTTCCTACGACTGCAAGGAGCCCTGCGCCTTCCCTCTGACACTCTGGCTTTCTGAAAATGCTGAGCAAAACCACTCAAACAAAAAAAAAAAAAGGAAAAGAATCCACAGAGTAAATGAGCCAGTCAAAAAGGATGGCTTTGTCACAAAGTGCTTTTATTAATTATCTGCTTGATTAAACATGTGGCTAATGTACCCTTAATTATACTGTATGTATAAGTGCAGAGTAATTAAAATGTTAGCACTACATTTTAATTACCCTCCACCCCCCATATACGTATACATATACATTGGCTTATTTCTTAGGTTGACGTGTGAGAGACAAAAACATGCAAATCTCTCTCTCTTTCTCTCTCACACTCACACACACACACACACACACACACACACACACACACACACACACACACACACACACACACACACACACACACACACACACACACACACACACACACACACACACACAGGGCTCCTCCTGAGAACCTAGCACTCTTTTTCTTAACCAGTTATAATCTCTTGGAGATGCGATAACATCATATTGATGGGTGCAAATCAATGGAGCAGATATGGCTTAGTAGCATGAAGCAGTGCACCATTATGACATCACAGCAGAGCAGGGCCAGGAGGAAATGGTGAAGTTCTGCCAGGTCTTGAACCAGGAGCTGGGAGGGGGAGTTGTAATAGGGGGTGAAGGAGGTTGCGGGAGCCGGTGGAAGTTGTTAAGGAGCACATTTTGAAAGTGAGGTTGTGGAAGAGGGTGTGGTAGATTTTGGAAGTGGGGTGGCAACTTGCGCATGCGGGTGGGGGAGGTCGTGAAAGCAGATGATGAAGCTTCTCCGCAGTCTTCCTCATGTATTGGCTCAGAATAATGATCAGGTCGGCGTCCCTGAGGCCGTGCGGACTGTGTAAATTAAGGTGGTTTAGGGGGTCAGGTTCCGACGCTAACTGCATTAGGGAAATGCCAAACCTGGGGTGTGTAAGGACAATGGGATCTTAGGCTGGTGCAGTGTGTGCAAAATACCATCCATTTTCCCTGATGAGCTTCAAGTATTTTGGTCACAACAAAGAAAATGAAGTGTGATATGAATTTGCATGATTTTCCTGTCGGGTGACAGGCTTTGCATAATATGAAATATATCGCATCTGAATTAACATTGGCATAATATTCTCAGTCTTTATGTTAATTGTATCGTTTTATTTTAGTGAGCTTTGCCTTACAGGGAGACAACACTTTTTAATGTATATTGCTGTTTTGTATTCTGTACTGTGGGGGGGGCGGGGAGGGGGGGGAGTCTATAAATCGCCTGTTTTTATTGCACCACCAGTGGCCAAACTGTATAAGGACAATGCGTTCAGCAGTGGTGTAAACAAGCATAGGCCGACTGTTATCTACCGTACACTAGCTTTCCAGTTTAATCCTCAGCAAACGGCCTGCGGGAAGCTGAAGACATCAGCCGCAGACTCAATTTACATTCCTTACAGTGAGCCACGGGAAGTGGCCGTGGAAATTACCGGGGGGGGGGGTGGGGTAGGACTACACCACAGACGTTCTGCAGGCCCATATTGGGCCTCGTATTCACCTCTGCCACTATTGAAGCTCAGCGTGTTCTGGCTCACCATCTCATTGTCACTTGTGCAGTCTCGTTTTTTAAAAACTATTTTCATATCACAACCCCCCCCTTCCAAATAAGAAGGGACTAGCCTATGTATACAATTGTCCAATCACATCCCTTATGGAAAAATAATATACTGCAGTATATTGTAAATATATCAAAATTATCTTCACAATATATTTAAAATATACCACAGTATATTACATTTCCATATGGGATTGCTGTAACATTCTCCATCTCTTTAGGATATGAGGACACCACCACCGCTGATTTTCACTGGTGTTGGTGGACTGCAGCAGTCCCCCGATCGACCGGTGGAGTCACTCTTTTGCAATGAGACGAGGGGAAGTCTTGTTGACTGTAACCCGCCTTTCTTCGGTGATTCTATGGCTGGTGACTCATAGCCTCAGTCAGGTTTGACTCCCGATCAACGTGCGTCACATCCCACTTGTGAGTCTATTGGGAGTCTATTCATAAAAGCATGCGGTTGAAGACGGAACATTCATAACTGGTGTAGCGGTGTAGACACCACTGGGGCCTGGTACTATATTAGCTAAGGGGCCGACTATCTGCTTAGTTTATATAGAATCTGTATCTTTTGCACAAGCACACTGTATCTCGGTTGGATACAGTGTCTCTAAGCACTAGAGTCAACCTAGAGCTGTGCAGGAGCAATGGAGCCACAGAATGCAATAGGAACACCTCCGTGTTGCTTGGCTTTCAGGGCATATAACCATTATCCTAAATTGAAGTCCTGCAGGCTAAGATGGTGTCCGCAATACTTCTCTCCTGAGACTCCAGCAATTATCTAATTGAATTAATTAGGTGTTTGATTGGATAGCTTCAGACAGCACCTCTCGAAAAGACGCAGGCCTGCAAATTCCCTGAAGTGAGGAACCTTTGTGAGACCATGTGATTAATCAAACACCTGTCAACTGGATGGGAAAACAAGGTTTCTGTGGGAAGTGGTGTTGGCTGGCCAGGTGGGGGCGGTCTTACTTACACTGAAAAGAACAGTGCCTGAGCACAGTGATGGGGATACTGTGCTATGGGAGATAAATCTAAGGTTCTGACTCATAAAAAACCCTTTGGCACTTATGACTCGGGGTGAGGGGTTCCCCAGTAGCCTAGCCCCTATGGAAAAAGAAGATGCTGCAGTATATTGTAAATATATCTAAATTGTCTTCACAATATATTTAAAATATACTGCAGTATATTTCATTTCTATAAGGGAGCCAAAGTCCCTGACCAGTGCTCTCATCCGTCAATCTAATAATCCTCCACTTTAATCACCTTGGCAACTACTTTCCTTTCCATCTAAGCTGAAGATAGTCAAGTCCTGGGGCCACATGTATAAAAACTCTGAGTAAAAGAATGCGTAAAAGAATGCTCAGGGAGAAAGTCGGAAATATGCGTACGCAAAGTTTTTTGCATTTTCTCCCTCTGCTTTTCTATCACAGTGTCGCCATATCACGCTGACTCCAAACATTGCGTACGCATGGAATGCAGATTCACACAGCGCGTATTATTTTATGCATCTGAATTTCTGCATGGAAACTCCCTTACGCAGCTTTCTGAGCTTTTTTAATTTTTCTGCTCAGCACTGTTTTGCATGTGGCCCCTGGTCTAGAATGATTGAGGTTGTCAGGGACATAATATCATTTTTTTGTCAGCATGTTCATGTCTTTTTTTATTTTGAATTTCGTGCCCAACGTGGGCTGAGCATGTCCAATTCCCACCCTAATTTAGAATTGCCAACTACTGCCAATGCAGCCACGTTCATGCGCAAACCCCACTGCGTTTAAGGAGAGAGCAGTCATCCGCGGTTCTCCTCCTCCGAAAAAAAGCGGGGTTGCCAGTCTGCCTCTTTCACGCCGCAGAGATCACAGCTAAGCTCCCGCAGAGTGGAGTCGGAGGAAGATCGTTCATACGCGGCTTAAACACGCAGCCTACGGGCACCCAATCGATCAGCTGTTGCCAGATAGCGATGAAACGCGGACCCCCTAACCGACTGAACCCTCCCGTGCTCTGGGCTATGCAATCGCTCATTCGGTGCCGCCCTATGGAGCTACCGGCCACAGGCGACACTGGAACAGTCCAGGTTCGATCCAAGACTGTGGGGCTCATCCATGTGCCACAGTGTGGTGCCCTAACCATGTTGCCACCCAGCAGCCAGACACATTGTTATCTGTGATATTCGTGTTTTCATTTATGGGTCTGTAGGCATTTATATAAGAAATGACATTGGTTTTTATGTTATGTAATATCTTTCCCAGTGGTATTGTACATTGTTTGCTGTACAATAAGGGGCAATTGAAGAGAAAACCAGCAATAAACAAATATTCACATAAAAATAAAAAGAGCTAAATAGAGCTCTTAGGATTAAGAAAATGAGAATATTTCATGTGGGGTACAGGCTGTCGTCATCTACCTATGGTCCAGAACAGGGGTGTCAAATTCCAGACCTGGGGGGAGGGCCTCAGTGGCTGTGCGTTTTTGGGGTTTATTTTCAATAAGCAGCCAAGTTAGGCCTTGGAAACAAGTTGCAGGGACTCATGAGTGAGCTAACGAGTGCGCTAAATTAGTCATTTATGTGCTGAAACACACCAAGACCCAGCAGAAACTATGGCCCTTAAGGACTCGAGTTTGTCTCCCCTGGTCTAGCTCGTATCTAATAGTATCTAGTGTTGCTTCAAGCATGGTCTCTGTTTCAATTACATGGCCTTGCAAGCTACTCAGTGCACCAACAACTCTATGTATTCCCCCCATGAATGAGGGGTTTACCTTTAAGTCATTTCCAACTTTACATTCTCAGACTGGGATTCAGGCTGAGCTGCCCTGGTCATGACCTGGGGGGTATTTCACAAAGCAGGATTACCGAGTTAGCTGGATAACTGCACTGAGTAAAGCCCGGAATCCTCCCAAATCTGGAACATGGACTGTTAAAAAAGAGTTGCTCCAGGTTTTACTCGGTGAAGTTATCCAGCTAACTCAGTAATCCTGCTTCGTGAAACTGGCCCCAGGAACCCGTAATCCTAATCCTGGCTTCTTTCACCACGCTGATTTGTCACAGCTGAGCCAGCTCCAGCATGCTCCGCCAGGTAAGACGCAGCGATGCACACCTGGTGTTGAGGCAGGTTGCTTTTTTGACTGCAAAATCGCAGCAAACATTTTTTTTTTTTCTCGGTTTGCTACTTTGGGAGATGGCCCCGGAACGGATGGACACCTCCAGCCTTGTGGAGCTGTTCACTTTCATGCTTGGGACTATGAGCTGCTTAAAGACAAGCTGAGACATCTGCCTATTTGTTAGTATGAGGGGCACCTTTAATGTGCAAGGTCACAAATATGTGATCAGAATGTTCTTAACTGAGCATTCTAATGCTGATGTAACAATCACTGCTGGTAATTGAAAGCAATGCAGTTCTAGAACACTGACTTAGGATTTGTAAAAAACACATTCCAAAAAAACGTCTCTTCAAAGGGTTAAGCACGTACAGCTGTGTTTTAGATAACGGAACATTGCCTTGTATATGAGGTTTTCACTTCTCTGGCATGTGACATTTTTCTTTTGGGAACATTCTGTTCATAACCATGTTCTGTATTGATGAATCCAGAATTAGATTTACTGTGTAGTATTTGCCATATGTTGACATCTATCTGTTTTGTCGGATGGTTTATCTCTTGTTTTCTCCGGCGTCGGTTTATTTTTCTTTCTTTGATGAATCATTCTTTAACCCAGGAATATCAGTTTAGAAGTTTTCTTAACATTTACAACAATGTTCCGGCCGTGACGTTCTCATTCACAAAGGCGTTGCTGTGGGTCTGATGCCATGGCTGAAGAGGTGGTCCGTAATGGCCGTAGCATCACCCAGGTAGGGACAGTTTCGGTTCACGTAATTATCGCCTTACCATTGCACCTTGACTCTTTTGGCCAATCAGGACATACCTTACCACTGCACCTTGACTCTTCTGGCCAATCAGGACATACCTTACCACTGCACCTTGACTTTCCTGGCCAATCAGGACATACCTTACCATTGCACGTTGACTTTTCTGGCCAATCAGGGCGTATCTTACCATTGCACGCTGACTCTTCTGGCCAATCAGGACCTATCTAACCATTGCACATTGATTGTTCTGGCCAATCAGGACATTGCATGCTGCTCATTAAGCATTTTTTTCCAAAGCAATGGCTGCGCTTTTGATCGCATGAACTGTGGGGAACTGCTGGCGCCGCGCACGTCGGACGAGAAAACGCGCTGCTCCGTGGTCTCCCGAGTCGGCATAGGCCGTCGCAGCGACGGGGCAGGCTCGCGAACCTGATGGGACAGTCTGTACTGGGAGAAGGGGAAAACCAGGTTAAAAAATTAGGTTGGAAAACAGCGTGTGTCAGGCAGAGCCATCAGGCCTTGAAGGGGTGATGGACCAAAAGGGCAGTTTTCTGAGGCCGTTTGGCAGGGGGAGGCTTCGTGATCAGTGCCTGTGGCACCCAGGGTCCATTCACATGAAAAGGCGGCTTTGAACACCGAGCAACACCAGAACCGGAGTCAAAGACTGTGCCTATTCTTAGTGGAATCATTTAGGCCTTTTGAAATAAAATAAATAAATAAATAAAGCCCAAACCAATATAAACTGAACAAAAGTCATTAAGTTTTTTTTCCCCCTACCGTTTACGGTCAGAGTGATTTTTCCTGCTGGTTAAATGGGTTTGTTTATGCATTCATAAATGTTGTGTGTGTGTGACAGACAGCCACTGAAAGTCATAGGAGAAAGCCAGTTGTTGTAGTTACTGGTGTAATGTAAGGTGAAATAAGTATTTTTATTTTGGTTTTCAGAATTGTTGCCTTATTTGACTTGATTCTTTGAATTTGGTGGTATTTTTTAAGTAATCATTTGATAAATTAGATTTCAGTTTGCTTTGCTTGAGAGACAACTGATGTAAAGACCAAAAACCGTGTTATAATTAGGAGCGTTGTCTTTCAGTTTTCTCTTTTGTAAAGCCTCTAATGAATAACTACATTTATTTATTCCTGTAGAAGTTGTTTGTGACTAGAATTGTTTTGTACTGTAAACCATGAAACCATGGCCTCCACGTTTTCTTTCGTAATCACACTTGATCGCTGAGTGAAAACAAGAGGGGAATCAAAGCTTGCCTTTTCATTTATGGAATTAAGATTTAATGGCTAAAAACAGAACCTCCGAGAGACGGCTGCTCCTAATCTATTTGATTACATTAGCAGGTGGGAGTTCTTTGGCAACGGTGCAGTGATAAAACAAAAATAAATAAATAAATCCAAAATAAACTCCTGGTTAGTCGAAATAGCTTCCCCCCCCCCTTTTGAAAGTAGAATCTATCGTCCTCTCTCCACAAATGGAAGTGCTGCCCAAGTCATTAAACAAGCTATTTTTGGAACAGCTGCAAGGGACCGAATGCCACGATAGCAGTGCGTACTTAGCCTATGGGGAAACAAACGCAACGGTTTTCTCAGCTTTAACCACTGAGTTCTGTTAGCATCGTAGCTTATTCATAAGCTGAGGCTACAAGAGGCTTCTGTGCCTGTGTGGTGTGTGTGTGTGTGTGTGTGTGTGTGTGTGTGTGTGTGTGTGTGTGTGTGTGTGTGTGTGTGTGTGTGTGTGTGTGCGGATTTATTTACCGTGCGGCCTTGTGACGTAATTGCCACAGTCATATGCTGCGTTCGGAATGGCTCCCTATACTCCTTATAATGCACTATTTTAGGGGACTGGCCATTTGGATGGTTTCCGAATTCTGAATTGAGAAAACTCCGAATTCTGACACCCTACAAAATGGCCGATTCCCTAAACATCGCACTATAAAGCGTATAGGGGGTGCCATTCCGAACGCAGCCATAATTTTGATGGGGAGTCCGTTTTTATCTACCCGGTCAAGTCCCATGGTCGTGCTGACCGTGAATCCATCACTAATTGAAAGGCCACTCAATAACATCTAGCCCTCAAGTCCTTGAGATTGACTGTCCACTGGCCATAGACTGCCGCCTGTCAATATATGTCCTGTCAAGAGGATGCATCTTCCTTTGAGGCTACATAATGAAGCAGATGACCCCAACTTTGGTTTCCCAGAAGCACACCGTGTGACGCCTGCTCTGCTATTCCGGTGTATTCCAGTGTAAGCAGTTCAAACGCACACTTTTTAACGTTTAAATATATGCTTATTTTATGTGTAAAAAAAAGAATAGGAGTATACGGGAATCTTTTTTGTGTGGTGATGGAAAGTGAAAAAGAAGAGTGCTCTGACTGACGTACGTGTTATATGTGCGACTTCAAAAGATTTTCACCCAATTACACTGATCTAAATTAATAATCGGGGTGGACATGTGCCAGAAATTGGGCTACCTCAGACAGGAACATACTGTACAGTAGATCAGTAGCCTTTGATCAATGAGCATTCCTGCTATTATCTCTGATTGGCTGGATGAGAGCTCATTAAATTACCCCCCCCCAACCCCCACCCATGCACACCCTTCCTGTTATTCTCCTGCAGATCAGCAGTTATATGATTACAACCCCTTTGAAACCCCTGGGGACCAGTTCAAAAGCAGTGACAGTGGCTTTAATGCCGGACCACCATGCTTAATGCAGCACAGGTGGGAGATGGGGGGGGGGGGGGTTATGAAAGATGTGGGGTTCACGTATGCATTTTCAATAAATTCCTAAGGATCCTTTTTTAGCAAATAACAATGATAAAAATAACCACGAGACAAAATCACACAATAATCCACAATCATAACCGTACGTGATTACGGGTAGTGGGTGGGCAGTGCGTCTTTTTTTCCCAGCGAGCGAGTGCCCTGCCATTTTGACTCCAAAAGGCTCTGAGTGTCACTGATTGCCCCCATGCCTTCGTCCACTCAAACGGGATGACCCTCGCTGGTAAAATAATTGATGGTAATAATTCATACGCGTAGGGGTGGGGGTGGGGGAGGGAGGCGGTGGTGGTCGTGTCTCGTTGTAATAGCAATCTCTCTAACTGCCGGGGCGGTGACGTCAAGAGGGACAAGAGGGACTGCCGGTCAAGAGGGACAAGAGGGACTGCCGGTCAAGAGGGACAAGAGGGACTGCCGACCGAGCCCGCCGTGGCGTGATCGCCGACCGCCGGGTCTGGGGACGGATGCAAGCCGTTTAGCCCCCGGCCGTGAATATCATTGAAGTTCACGGCCACTGGTTTCCACGGCGAAACCCGCCATAGAACGGAGAGGCGTGAAATGACTGATTACAGTTCTGCCTTTCATGTGGCGGAATACAGATGGGAAAAGGGACTGAGCAACTGTGCCCCCACCCCACCCCACCCTTGCTGTGCACCACAATCCTCTTAAACCTGTCCTGAGTGTTCATGGACCCTCATTAATGGGGGAGCAGGCTTCGCCATGCATCGCTGGGCAGGTCAGCTGTAGATTTCTTTTCATGGCTTGTATGACTAATTCTTCCAGGTTGCTCCTCCCTCCGCATACATTTCTATAACCTGCCGTTTCAAATCAACCGCAAAAAGCATACAGGGACGGACTTGATTAGTTAAATTTCCATAAAATAAATCTCCATAAATTCTGCCACGACAATACTGCCCATTGACGCTTGTAATGTGGGCTACATTCAAATTAATTTCACTCAGTTTAGTTTATGTCTTCTGCAGACATAACTATTTTTTCTACCTCACACCACCACAAGATGTTACAATGGAAACCTGTTTAAACGGTACACGTGCATCGACACGGCATTAACGCAAGCGTCAGATAAGAGCAACGGAACAGAGGATTATGGGGTTTATCGCTGCCCGTTTGAAATTTACCAAAAATAAAATATTAACAGCTTTCTCCAGGGTTTCTGTCTCAGTCCTGAAGGTAGGACTGAGAACGTGTCGTGTTGTGAATGATGCTGAGCCCCGGAGCTTAGGCGTGGTTTTATTTTATTTGTTTCTTTTTATTGGTAATCTGCGTTGATTATGAACAATTGCATTCAGATCTCCTGGGCTTGCGTGTCACTTGATTGCTACGGATGGCAACGTAACCTTAATAAGTAAGGAGAGGCCATTTCGGCTCCCAGACGGGCGTACAAAAAAAAAAAGAATCGCAGCAACAGGAGATGAAACAGTCTCCCAAGAGTGGCATTCAATATAGACATAAAAAAACCCCTGTATAATGGCACCTTATTACCTAAGCTTCGCAGCGAGGCGGCAAAGCTTTGTGGCTTCAAATTCAATTACTTCATATCCTCTGGCTCCGTTACTGAAAATAAGTGGAGGTTTGATATGGCGAGTGCATAGGTAAACGGGGAGTCTCCGCTACACCCCCACACATGTACCACAGATTTTTTTTAATTTTTATTCATCCCCACCCCCCAACCCCTACAAATAAAATAAAACAAAACCAAAAATCTAAAACATAAATGGGTATTTAAGGACATTGCATGTAAAAGAATAGCAGGGTCAAAATAATTGTTGATGTTTTTTTTGGATGGAAAAAAAGCTGTTAATTTCCATCATGTTCTCCTCACGTCAATTTTTAGATGGTGGTGGGCGAGGATCTGACATGTTTTTATAAACACTGAGGTGGGAGGATGTTGCACGGATCTGAGCGGCTTGTAGTTTGTGCTCTGGTCTGAAGCAAGCCATTGTTGCTGTTTTCCTCTCTCTCGCTATGCAACACGGAGCGTGAAATTTGCCCAAAAACGCAGTTGATTCAACACACAGAGAGCAATTTACCTTCACATATAGAGAAGGCAAAAACAGGTTATGCGAATGGAAAAACACCTTAGATACACTGCTCTTCTGCCATTGCTTAGTCCCTGAGATAGAGGGAGTGTAATTTATTGTTGAACATTTCACATGACTTCATGCACAATAGCTTGTTCTTTAAACGGCTTTTAAAATCCTGAGGTTAAAGCAGCACTGTTAAAGGGCCTTTAATTTAAAGTGCAAGATCACAAATATGTGATTAGAATGTTCTTAACTGAACATTCTAATGCTGATGTAACAATCACTTCTATGGAGGTCTAGAACACTGAGTTAGAATTTTGAAAAACATTCCAAAACACCTACTCTTCAAAGGGTTAGGATGGATCAGTATGATGACTGATATACTCTTTATTTGCAAATTTGTCCCTTATCTGTAAGTACAGTTTGCTGTGACCAGGACTATTTACCGTTGTTCTAAGTGAATAATCCCCAATGTATTTTGGCTATCTCATAGAAAATTACGAAATGACAAAGGAGTTTACAGAACATTTTGTACCAAATAATAATAATACAAAAATAAGTTGCCTATAAATGCCTATAATGTATTTATCAGAATAAGAGTGGGTTTCCAGAGCCATCCTAAGACAGGGATCTCCTTCAAACTTTGACCTTTAGAATAATTAATAATAATAATAATAATAATAATAATAATAATAATAATAATACTACAATACAGCTATATTATATCCTAAAGCTCTGACAATTAAAAAAGGATGGCCCTGGCATGATTATCAGCTCAACATGGCAATATGACAAGGCAAAGAAAAAGTTCACTTGACTTGCCAGCAGAGGCGCCGGAGGTCTATGCCACTCCTGTTGTGAGAAAGGATGTCATTATATATAAATCCTAATGTTGCATTCAGAATGCATGTGGTACGCACAAAAGCAATAAATCACATAATGTTTAAGTAAAGTGTTCCATCTTGATATTCAGAATGCTCTAAGGAGTCCAGTGAAGTGGTTCAAAATGGCACGAGTAGATTTCTTAGAGCATTTTCCTCCCTATATTTCTGCCAGGTGAATTTGTTAAAATTTGGAGATATACCAATGTGTTGTATTTAAATCGCCACAGTTTGATTGGCCACATTGTATGAAGCCGGGAGGAAATTTGTGTTTGTTGGAATGGAACACAGAGGATCGCTCATTCTCAGTTTTGCTGGATGAATCAGGCAGAAACAGGGTATGTGGTTGGGGTGGAAATGGAGTTTCCGGGTGGTCAGAAACAGGGTATGTGGTTGGGACGGAAAATGAGTTTCCGGGTGGTCAGAAACAGGGTATGTGGTTGGGACGGAAATGGAGTTTCCGGGTGGTCAGAAACAGGGTATGTGGTTGGGACGGAAATGGAGTTTCCGGGTGGTCAGAAACAGGTTATGGGGTTGGGTGGAAATGGAGTTTCCGGGTGGTCAGAAACAGGGTATGTGGTTGGGCGGAAATTGAGTTTTCCGGGTGGTCAGAAACAGGGTTTGTGGTTGGGGTGGAAATGGAGTTTCCGGGTTGTCAGAAACGGGGTTTGTGGTTGGGCGGAAATTGAGTTTTCCGGGTGGTCAGAAACAGGGTATGTGGTTGGGCGGAAATTGAGTTTCGTGGTGGTCAGAAATGGGGTTTGTGGTTGGGCGGAAATTGAGTTTCCGGGTGGTCAGAAATAGGGTATGTGGTTGGGCTGAATTTGAGTTTTCCGGGTGGTCAGAAACAGGGTTTGTGGTTGGGCGGAAATTGAGTTTTCCGGGTGGTCAGAAACAGGATTTGTGGTTGGGGCTGAAATGGAGTTTCCGGGTGGTCAGAAACGGGGTTTGTGGTTGGGCGGAAATTGAGTTTCCGGATGGTCAGAAACAGGGTATGTGGTTGGGCGGAAATTGAGTTTCCGGGTGGTCAGAAATGGGGTTTGTGGTTGGGCGGAAATTGAGTTTCCGGGTGGTCAGAAATAGGGTATGTGGTTAGGCGGAAATGGAGTTTCCGGGTGGTCAGAAATGGGGTTTGTGGTTGGGGAGGAAATGGAGTTTCCAGGTGGTCAGAAATAGGGTATGTGGTTGGGCTGAATTTGAGTTTTCTGGGTGGTCAGAAACAGGGTTTGTGGTTGGGGCGGAAATGGAGTTTCCGGGTGGTCAGAAACGGGGTTTGTGGTTGGGCGGAAATTGAGTTTTCCGGGTGGTCAGAAACAGGATTTGTGGTTGGGGCTGAAATGGAGTTTCCGGGTGGTCAGAAACGGGGTTTGTGGTTGGGCGGAAATTGAGTTTCCGGGTGGTCAGAAATGGGGTTTGTGGTTGGGCGGAAATTGAGTTTCCGGGTGGTCAGAAATAGGGTATGTGGTTAGGCGGAAATTGAGTTTTCCGGGTGGTCAGAAATATGGTTTGTGGTTGGGCGGAAATTGAGTTTCCGGGTGGTCAGAAACGGGGTTTGTGGTTGGGCGGAAATTGAGTTTCCGGGTGGTCAGAAACAGGGTTGGTGGTTGGGCGGAAATGGAGTTTCCGGGTGGTCAGAAACAGGCTTTGTGGTTGGGGCGGAAATTGAGTTTCCGGGTGGTCAGAAACATGGTTTGTGGTTGGGGAGGAAATGGAGTTTCCAGGTGGTCAGAAATAGGGGTTGTAGTCAACCGGAAATATAATTGAGAAAATGTGAGAAACTCAAATTGGTGTTATATGGAATCTGGGTGTACTGTATTGCAGGCTTTGAAAGAGCTTTTCTAATCTCGTATGTGCGAGCTGCTGGTGTGTTCAGCAGTGTTTGGCTAAGGCGCCACATGCACATTCTGTTTGTTTAAATGCTCCAGCTTTTGTTTTTTAATTTGAAGCCAAGTTTCTCTTGGCTAAAATGGGTCAATATTTCTTGAATGGCTCACACCCCAAGGGAGTCTATTAATAATGATTCTTAGTACAGTGGCTATTTACATTTTTACGCTCTATTGTGGGAAATTGATGCATATTTATATTAAATTAAATTATGTATGTGTGTACGTACGTAGGTTTCATTTCAACTGGAGGTGACCTACTGCTGGACCGCCTAGTTTTGCATAGTCAAACATCCAGTCTCGCAGGAATACTAGTTGTCTACCAGATAATTCATATGAAAATATTGGGGGTGACATGTCTTCCGGTCTCCCCCAAAACCCGAGCATATGTATGTACGTATGTGTGCACACTGTAAATTAATTCCATTGTTGCCCGCTGTATAAACGGGGGTGACTGGGCGGATGAGAGGCTTCATTTGATTGTGCCCACCCGCCAGTTTTTCGAGGGAAGAGCACACTCTCAGGTACTCTTGATGGCAGTTTTTCCCGTTGATAATTAAAACTGTAACTGTTCACTGCGTGAATATAATTTAGGGCTAACTAGATGAAAGTATTTAGATCATAGTGACACAGCTACACCAATCTTTTCGGAAGCTGAGCGTGTTGCAAATACGTGTTAAGAAGATCTGCTGTTTTGACAAATTCGTGATGCTCTGTAAAACGTGTATTTGGGTGTATGTCAATTATAGCTTACTTTAATAGGGCAGTCATTTACAATATTAAATTGCAGTTTGCAATGAAAACAAAAAAACATGTAAATGAACTTCAAAGTGTGGGTTTCAGTTTAATTAGCACAAGCGGAGTACTGACATAGGGGCTTATTATGGTAATGGATGTTATTGGTAAAATGGTTAAAAGGCACACAAACGCTGCTACGCACACACGCACACATAGAAATGGCCCAGACACATAGATTAAATATATATTTAAATGTGTTGAATATATGATATATCGTGTCTTGATATATCTTGATCTGATGAACATCCTGTGTGAGCTCCTTTTGTAGCCTTGAACCTGAGGAGCCTGTTGAATATTTGATGTGTAAGAGCTCCAGGTGGGGAAAAAGATTTAAAACTTTCCTCCTTTTATAGAAAATATTTTTTGCTTCTCTGTTCAAGTTGCTGGACAGTCTGCATTTGCTGTAACCTGTTTTGCCCTTGTTTTATTTTCGGGGTCAATTTGACCCGATTCAGTTTTTGACGTCTCTTAAAAAACAGTTATCTTGACACTATATGCCTTTTCCCAATTTGTTGGGATTAAATCGTGAACCAGCAATAAACATAATGCTGTGTTTTCAAAAGCCCTGCACCAATGTTGCATGCAAAGGTGTTGTGTGGGGTCATTTGTGGGATAGCTGTAAAAAATTTAATAAAATATACAACCTTTTTCATTTTTTATCTCAGATTTTTTGTGCGAGATTCTGGTGGCACTTTCCCATCGAGGTTTTGAAATTTCAGAACCTACAGTTAGCTCAGGCTCTTTCATCACAGGGATAAAAGGCTAGTCAATTGGGAGACACACAAAAGGTGACACAGTAAGTGTCACAATTGTTCTATTACGTTATTTTTGTGTCAGTTTAAACCTTTGGGGTCAATTTGACGCCAAACATAAAAGGCCTTTAGTGAATGGAGCACTTGATGCAGGGTTATTTTCTTGGATCATTTCATTTTAATGAACAAAAAAAAAACTACAGATGCTTGCAAATGTTAGAAATGAAATGAAATTGAACTAGAATGTTGCAGATATTACTTGGCTCTTTCTCAGTTCTTTTGAGAAGGAATCTCATTTATTTGTTCTAAACCAGGGGTTTCAGACCCCATTCCTGGAGGAATGCTGATGTCTGATGGTTTTTGCTTTATTTCAACACTTAAATGACTAAAGTCACTGATTGGGTAAAGAGACAAAATCCCTTGAGCCTCATTCATAAAACGTGAGCAGAACAAATTTTAATGCGTAAATTGAAGACCCTGGTGCTAAAAGTCACATTTTTAGACAATTCAAGTTGAGCATAGAAACATGTTGTATTTGTTTAGCTAAGTCCACCCTATAAATATTGTTAACAAAAAAGGTGCCTAGGCAATGCATAAAAACAGCAAAACGTTTGATGGCTGATTTTATGGATCAATGATATTTTCGGATTTGATTTTCTCAAAATAGACATTTTGTGACTTCAGTACTTTTACCACCAGGGTCTTCAATTCTTCGTATTAGCAATTTTTCTCGTATTTTGGCAAAGTTTTCGTATGTGAGATTTGTTTGTACGCACAAACACATTTTACACCTGCTCAGGTCCACGCGTAACACAGAATCGTTCGTAAATTCAGAATGCCCCTAAATGTAGCTTCCGAATGTTAATTAGAATATGAATTTATTTTTATTTTCTGTTAAATTCACAAGACTAAATGCAGCATTTCAAATGTGTTTACAGTGCTTCCTCTGGAAGTAGCAGTCTGTCTTTACTATCATAACCTCTTGAGACCCGGCAGAAAAAAAAGTTTAAGTATTACTTTTTTTTTTAATACATAATACAAGTGTCTTGGATGACCAAAACATATTGCAGTGAAATTACTTTTGACATGTAATTTATTTTATTTTTTATTGAATGTCCCTTGTAGTGTAGGTTTCAGCATAGTAGAATATATGGTTCTTGAGACTAATGTCCCCAACAGGGGACAAAACCAACCCAAGTATATTAGATAAAGGAGTGTACCCTGGGGTGGAACTCATGACTGACAAGATCTGACATTTAACAGTGTAGGTTATGTTCAAGTCCCATTCACAGTGTAATTTTATCGTCAGGTTCCTCAGGCGGCTGTGGGACGTGACTTTTGTGCTCTCGTGATTTTATTGAGTCTCAAACGTGTCCTTAAAATGTTTTCCTGTGGAGTAAAAAAAAAAAAAAAAAAATTTGGTATTTGGACCTTATGACAATGTAGTTGCTAAGCTATGGTTTAGTGGAGAGAGGGGATAGTATAAAATAAACATAAAACCATAGCTATAAATGTTGTAATTCACTGCAACCTGAAACGGCCATATTGCAGTGCTGTATGTTGGGCTCGCTGGGATACTGCCAGACATTCAAGGGTGTTATCAGTGAGGTGGACTGTTCGCTTTCCACTTATTTCACTCTTTAAGGATTTGCAGCATCTGTTGTTGAATTTAATCTCCCGAAGGTGGTGTTTGTGTGTGTGTGTGTCTGTGTGCATGCGTGTGTGTGTGTGTGTGTGTGTGTGTGTGTGTGTGTGTGTGTGTGTGTCGAGCACTATGTCTATATCAGCAGCATATAGATTTTTTGTAACGTGCATATTTACTGATCTGCTTGTCCCCTGCTTGCCCTTACTGTTACCAAGGGAGATGGGGAGGGGGAGAGTGATGTATGACAAGTGAAGTTAAAGGACTTTTTGGCACTTTAGGACGTAATAAACAGCTGAAGGTGGAGCAGATGGACTGTATTGTCGTGTAGAACAAAGCCTCTATTGTAATGCAGTTTTTGTGCGCCCATCCGTCATTTTGGACTAGTTTTGGATTATCCTTCATTTTTAAAGTCACAATTTCAAATACAAATTATTATTATTTTTTTTAAAAGCTGGACGTCCAAACTCAGTAAAGACGGAGTCCAAAGATGATAGGTCTCCAGCCAGATAATCATTGCGCTCTTATTCAGGCTTCCAGGGGATGATGTCATCACCTGCGAGGGGGAGAATTTACGAGCTCGCTCGCGCTTCTCTGAACTTCGCCGTGAGCTCATAATAGCGCTGGTTCCTCCGGGTTACCGCGGGCGATCCTTGCTCATTGACTGCTTCTTTGCAAATGAGTCTTTCACACGTTTAAGCTGACATCACAGCAATTACTGTCTCCCAAGGTAAGAGGAAAGTATTTATGACACAAATCCATTTAAGACGCCCACGCTTTCTTCAGCGAAGGGTAACCTCCCAGCAAGCCGACATGCCAGCATTCCCTCACCTGCTATTCTGTCTTCTCCACAACTCATTCTTTTTTCCACTGCCTTGCCTCGATAGTCTAGTAGTGAACCACTGCAGTACTCATTTGCCAGATACTGATGGACCAACTGCTGTGCCGCTAGTGGGCCTCTGTGTTTCTTTCTACCCAGGTTCCTAGAACTATAACTTTTCTTAAAAACATTTGCCATCTAAATGCCAAGGAATTTATTTTTCACTTAAAGATAGCATGTGAAAACATGAACTCAAGGGTAGACTCAGATCTTGTGATCTCTCTACCGTGTATCACAGCGGCCTGATTACCTGCATATCAAGATGAATTACCCAAAATTGTGTCACCTGACAAGAGAACCACAAAAAAAGGAAAAGGAAATTTAAAAAAACAGATCCTAATAGGCTTGTCTGAAAGCGACTGGTGTGAGACGCTGATGTCACAAACGATTTCCCCCCAAAAAAAGCACTTATCCGCTACTGCACACATCGCATACAAGCCAGATTTTTTTTCCAGCTGCTATGTAAGGGATCTGTCCTCTCCGCTATCTCCAGTTTCTTTTTCCCTTAATGGAGAGAAATGAAGAGGAGTGGGCTTTGCGGGTCTTCAGCAGGAATATCCAATTAGGGCTCTGCCAGGGCTCAAGGCTTGAAGTCCACAGCCAGGAAAACCGTCGCGGGTCAGAGAGCAAACTTCTTCCTGTGTCCACGAAGCTCGCTGTGAAGGTGCCGAGTATAATTCACACGGGTTTAGAGAGCCTAATCGCGCCAAAAACCCTCGAGCGAAAATGAGCTGAAATGGATTGAATTAAGATTCAGGAATCTTAGCCGACTTCAAATTTATAGACTGTAGATTGAAGGCCACCACGTAACATCCCGTTTCACATGTCAGTAGGGCTTGGGAAAGGACGTTTAACCATTATTGGTTGTAGCCATTATCGCTGGTAATGACAGTGGCAGTTCAGTGAGGCGATAGTGAGACGTGGGGCTTCGGAACATGGGAAGTATAAACGAGCAAATGTGACTGACAGCATGCTGAGGTTAACTCGTGGTTCTCAAACTCGGTCCTGGGGTCCCCCTGTGTATGCTGGTTTTCGTTCCAACCACAATTGCAATCCGAGAATTTTAACAAGCTGTTAATTTTTCTTTCATGTGCCTTTCATGTTTTGATGGATTATTTACTCTCTTAAGCCAAATTATGTCAGAAAATAGCTATGCATGCCATGTAGGATAAATGTCCCATGTTGTCATTTTGCTTATTGTGCTATATTGCAAACAATTCCATTAAAAGAGGTAACATAACTGAGCAAATGAAAGGCCGAGGTGAATCAATAGGCTCCTAATTGGTGAGTGTGGACACATGGCCATGAAAACTAACCATTTGGTTCATAATGAACAATTCAAAGACAACAAAAATTGATAATGAGGCAGACCTGCATTGTGTTAATAAGTTTAAATACACAAAATTATGAAAGAACTTAAACGTGTTCAACGACCTAATTAGGAGAATATTGAGTAACCTCACTCTTTAATTTGATCAGTTATAACATTTTGTTAACTCTTTTGTTAACTAGTTGTGTGCAATATAGCACAATAAGCAAAATGTAAACATGGGAAATGGCATGCATAAATATTTTCTGACATCATTTGGCTTAAAAGGGTAAATAATCCATCAAAACATGAAAAGTGCAATTAAGAAAAATTTAACAGCTTCTTGAAATTTTCGGATTGCAATTGTGGTTGGAACGAAAACCAGCATACACAGGGGGGGCCCCAGGACAGAGTTTGAGAACCACTGGGTTAACTTATCCGTGGTAAAGACAAAAAAAAAACAAACACAAAACACAAAAGCAAGGCTCCATCAGCTTCCCTGATTATCAATATAATGGTGTAGGTCACTGCCCTGAAGTCCCGCGGTTTGTCTTCAGTGCCCTTTTCAGTGCGAACAGACAGCGGTGAACTTTGAAAAGGCCCGACCACAACACCACACAAACACGTGGGCAGAGTCCAAATCAGAGGGCGCTATAGCAGGACAGGGCGGCAGCGCATAACCCCCGAGTTTGTGCTTGATAGAACACACATGACTTTCTTATCTGTTCTCATTAAAAACTTTTTACACCAGTAGGCCGATTCATCAATATCATTGTGTGCCGTATATATCACCTATACTGAAAGTCCAATCCTGAAAACCAATGGAGTCTCCGCAAAGTTCAGAATGGAATATATATTTTAATGAATACCAAATTTGCATTTGCTTAATCAATAGTCTGAGCCGTGTACTGCTTAGTTAAAAACTACATGTATCCTGTAACTGACTGTGTTTAAAAATGTATAAATGTAAAATATTAATGGTGACATATTTGCTCGGGGGCGTGCATTCATAAAACATCTCAGCGTAGGAGCGCTGATCTAGGAACAGGTTTCCTCTGTCCATATTGTAACCGTATCCATTATGAGTTAAACGTCTTAACTGATCCCAGATCTGCACTCCTCGTCTGGAGTGTTCGGGGAATCATTTTCAAGTTTTTACGGTTGATTCCCTCTAGACAATGTCATATGTGAAGCTCTGGTTGTTTATACACTACACATACACTATGCAAAGTAACGATTGATTGATTTATAAATATGGGTCCTAATATTAATGTTGAATCAAGGGTTTATGAGCTCATCGGTGGTCTGTGCAAGAGCCACACATGCATATTTTCTATAGGAAATGGCACATAGCTCTATGAAATAGTACTGTGAGTGAACAGTCTTGAAGAAATATCAAGCAGAGAGATGTTACGTTGTATAATTAAATTGTAAGGTTACCATATAACGCTAAATAAAGTACAGTCACGACCAGACATACCCTTGCTGTCTAGAAAAGGGTAATTTTACTTGGGAGACGGTTCTTTAATTTGGTCCTCTGCTGAGAACATTAGTTCCTGACACGCGGTTCTAGGTCAGCTGTTTTCAGACGACTTAATGGGTCTCTGCCAGTGATGAAACAAATGATCCAATGTGGTGCATTATGCACGGCGAACGCTGTATATATAAGCATGACAGTCTGGTCCTAATGGCATTAGCGTAATTGAATAGAGTTCATACAACATTGCGTTTTAAAGTGTGGTCGTCACCCCCCCCCCCCCCCACACACACACACACACACACACGTTCTAGTGTTTATTTGCAGTTCACCCTTTGGAAATGGCTATATCCAGTGGCAGTCTCCTGTTAGTCTGTAATGATGCTTTTCGGTGGCAGTGGTGTTCCAGGGACTGGCAGTATGTGGATAATTCCTGTTCAAATTTCTCAGAGGAAATTGAAATGCATTTATCATAGTTTTTCTTTCTGCACTTTGCTCACGGGCATGGAAGCCTATGCGCTGTGCGCTAATCACCCGCCGCAGGTAGGACCTGGAATGAATCACACCGCAGCGCGTGGTTTAGCGCCACTGTGTTAACAAAGCCAGAACAACGGGGGACAGTCAACAATGTGTTTTGTCTAGAGGTTGGATTAGGTGATAACCTGCACTGCTCCTATTGTCCCGCTTTGGCTGGTTTCCTCTGTGGACGGAAAAGTCGGTGTGTGTGTGGGGGGGTGTGGACTGCATCCCTTATCTACTTTGTAGTTTTTTTTTCTTTTTTTTTCTAATCAGATCCGGAGAATTTCCATGGACAGTGCCCCGTGGGGGACATTATGACAACGGGAACTTGAACTTAAACCCTGAACTTGAACCACTCCATTAAGCCCTGCTTTTAGACCCAGAAAGTCAGATTCCCCGACAACAGGGCCACACAGCGTGGCTGAATCCAAACGCCCGGACTCCAGACTAGCGGACTCGGTCCTCGCGGACTTGGGCCTTACGTACTGTGATGTTGACTGACATGGTCAGCGTCGAGTCTGCCAGATCGCAGGGCTGCGAGGGCATGAAACGCGCCAATGAGACGGGACTTTAGACCTCACCCGTTGCCATGGATATGACCTTATGACTTATAAATAAAAATGAGTAAATCAATGTCTGCAAATATGTATACAGGTGGGCTATACGAATCATGCATTACTTACATTGGAAGACCTTGTTTTGTTGTTTTAACGCCATTATTTTGTTATTATTTTCTTTTTTTTTGCTATTACTTCCTTGGCTTCTTTTTATATCGTCTATTGCTATGAATTTTGGGTAATCCCACTGACAAAGTCTGGTGAAGGCAGCGCCCAAGCGGACTCTCTAGAAGTCTGCGTGAAAGTCCGCATGAGCCCCCTTGCGGACTTGATGAAGTGCCGAATTGGAACGCCCGGAACGCCCTAGCCACTCTGGACTTCATGGGAATGTTTGCAAGTGCGGGGAAGACCGGCCGGTTTGGATTCAGCTTTTCTCTTCACAGTGGAGACCATTTTTTGATTAATGGAGAGGACAAAGGAGGTTCCCCATACGCTGATGGAAATGTCCCTGAAGAGGGAACAGACCCACAGAAGTCATCAGAGAGAGAGCAATAACATTTTATCATTATCTGCAGAAGTATGAGAATGTTTTATCTCTCTGTACTTTAAAAATTATTTTTTTGTTTTATCTCTCTGAACCTCCCTCCACCCACTGACTAAACGCAAGTAAAAAAGTGGGTGCCCGTGGTGTTATTGCCTGGTCTGATTTCAGGGTCACCATCTGTGCGTTGGAAGGTATTACGTGCACCCAATATCTAATAATTTCATATAATAATAATTTCAATAATTTCAGTTTTACTCGGTTGGTGCTTTCTGCTCTGCAAAATGAAGATGTTCAAGCAGGGCACCTGCAGCTCCCACACATTTACTCTGGGCCTCATTTAGCATACCGTAGAATACTGTGGCATACTGGAGCATACTGTAGGTGCCCTTAGGTCAGTAGCCATAAGCTGTTTTGAATATTTATGAATGTGTCCCTCGATTACTGTGGAGGTGTAGTACATTCATCGCGTAGGTTGGAAGCTTTATAACAGTACAGTACAGTGCACAGCACAACACGGTGGTGGCTTAACTAGGACGGTTCCCATTACTGGTGGCACGTGCGCATTGGGGGATGGGACACAAGCATACACACAGTCAGATGTTGGACCCTGACGGCTAGCAGAATGAAGCACTGCCCTTGTCTTTCAGCTGCATTTTTTCAGTTGCTGAAGATTTGTGTGACCTGGACTATGTATGTGAAAGGGAGATATAATTCTCTATGTAGATAGATAGAGATATAGAGATAGAGAATTGAGTGATTGGGGTTCTTCCGTAGAGAGCCTGCAATGAGCCTGTCTGCTGTGGGGGACCGTTAAAGGGTGCTGAGGTGGCCCCATGTTTTCTGCAGTTTCGGAAAGCCCTGCTTGATGGGAAAATGGCATGCCCACGCAGTGATTTCCTGCGGTAAATGGCCAATTTCTGCAGGCGAGGCATTGTCCACGGGGTGCGAAGTCCAGCCTTATTGCTTTCATCAGCAGCGCTGGCATCGTAGGGGCACAATTGCAGGCATGAACACTGTGCCAAACAGCCATTACCTGCAGAAGATTATGTGGTTCTGCCTTCAAACTACAGTTGCCAGATATGGCTTTTATCTGTGGTTGCCAGATTTGGCTTCTGCTGAGAAAGGGACCATGTTGTGTAAAATGTTTTTTTTTTTTTTTTTTTTTGCTGTGTGATAACTGTGCACTGGCTCCCCGGGACTTGAATTGTGCAGAGCTGACTGTGTGTGTGTGTGTGTGTGTGTGGTTGTGGTCAATCTGGAACTCGGTAACGCGCTTCAATCATCCTGTGATGTGAGCAAGGACTGGCACAATGTAAAGAAATGAATTCACCTGAAGCCAAGGGGGGGAGAAACCATGGTGTTACCGGTGATGTGATTTTCATTGGTTTGCATCAGAATGTGATTGACTGCATGAAATGACAATACCCACCGTGGGATTTGTGAAACTTCAGTCTCTTATAACCAGAGAGCTCATGTGAGTTTCAGAGGAGAGAGAGATGCTTGAGCACGGTGTGGAAACATTCTGACATGTTATTTCTTAATTTTTTAACATGGTTAAAATATATATATATACATATATATATATATATATGTATATTATTTTTTTTACAGTGATTGTTAGCTTTTTCATTTGGAGTGCAAAAATTACGTTTTAAATCCTTCTCTGCCTCACTGGGCCTAATTGAAACCACCCTAATAGGTGTTGAATACAAGGGATCAGATTGTACTTTTTTCCCCTGGAAAATCAGTACATGCTGCACTTAATTAAAACGGCAGAATGAGACGCATTTCCATTTTCAGACTCGTTATATTTGCTGTGTGAGTTGCAAAGAATATTATGAAAGCACATACTGTAGCCTTTCGCTAACCTGCCATTGCATAATAGCAAGTTCCACTTAATGGCATGAAACCTTTTTTTTTTTTTGCAAGAGATGCACTGTAAACCTTCAGCACGACATACGTAGCTCTCCTTTCAAAAATAGTGTTGTAGGAGTATGGGGGGGAAAGGAACCACTTGGTGTTTTAGGGAGGGGGTTTGCATCTGGTCTCGTTGCTCATAAATTGCGGGGGGAAAATAATGTTTCATAAAAAGGGGAGGAGGATATATATCCCTCCCTCCCTGTAAATCACGCCTGTGATGTATGTACTGGATGTATGTTCATTTGGCATACATGAAGTTGGTTTGAAGTATTTGAACAACAGGCTTTGTTACTGAGCTCTCATGCAAGTGTTACTCTCTTTTTGTAGGGTCTTCCAAATCTCGGCGGGAGAGTCCCCACAATTTTGTTTTTGGATGTGGGAGGGAGGTGTGTGTAGGTGGGAGTAGTTTTTTGCAACGCTGTCACAGATTCACAAGCTTCTCATTTATCGAAATCTAATCCCAGCAGTTTATCTTAACTGGCCGCTCAGGGAATCTAATTAATAGATGCAGGGGCGCAACAAAATTAAAATTAAATATTCCTTTTTTTGAAGGGAAGTGGGATATGATGTCATAGTACTTTAACATGCATGCATTTTATATGTCATAAGATATTCACAGGCATTAAACTAGACAAACATTTTAATTTCTGGTACATTATCACATTTATAAATACCCAAATCCTCACTGGCTCAAGCCTTCGGATTCAGCATGGGGAGTGTGGAGGGTAGGTAGTTTTCACAGTACGTCTCACTCTTCATCCTTCCAAAGCTACTATTCCCCCTTTCAAATCTACTATCCTCTGTTCAAAACCTACTCGTTTCCCTTTCATACTTACTATTGTCCTTTTCAAACCTAACTTCCAAACCTACTCTTCTCCCTTTCAAACCCGATCTCCTCCCTTTCAGACCTAATCCTCTACCTTCCAAACCTGCTCCTCTCCGACCCTACTCCTACCGCTTCTGCCTTCGTTGCCCCCAGAGTTTTAACGAGGTGAACAGACAGAGAATAAGCAAGAGGAGCCAAACGCCAGTCCTCTCTGCAAATGTTTCTGCCTGAATTATTTATTGCTTCCATGATGGCAGTTTGTTCTGACCCCGCAAGGAAGGCTTCTCAAAGAAATAAAAAAACACGACTTTACCGCAGCCTCACATTTACAGGCCTTCCTGTTTGTGGGTTAACCAGCATGCATAAATTACATCAAGTGTTCCATTTAAAAATGAACACTCATTGCTCTCTGATACCCGTGACTCAGGGTGTCATTTGCCTGGAGAACAGAGATAAAAAAAATGTTAAAAAATTTTCCCTCTCCCACCCACTGCCTCCCCAGGTCTTCTGTAACAGCACCGGTAGATTTATTTACAGTCTACGGTGCATTTGGGTCACAATTTCACCCAAAAATACATACCCAGGTTTTAGTCTACAGGTCGAGTTGCTGGAGCATGGAATATCATCTAAATGTATTAATTTAAAAAAATGTTTTTAAAGTGCCCATTTTTAGAAGTGCTAAGAACTGTGGAGGAGGTGTTGAAATTCTGCGGACTGAGAAGCCACAGACTGAAGTGAAAATGTCTCTCTGTTTCTTCAATAAAAAGACAGTCACGAATGTTTGGGTGGAGCTTTTAAGAAAAGTAAAAAAAAAAAAAAAAGATTTTGTTAATTGGTGTTTCCACTCAAACAGCACTGTTATGTTTGTGCTGTTAAGATTTCCCACATTTCTCAACAGCAGACAGGTAAATTCAGCTCGTTTTATTTTTCTGAGGTCTTCTTCTGATGTCTACGGCAGTTCTGATTGGCTGGGTGGGTCATGTGGTGGCACAATGTGTATGACACAAACACACTTTTTGGGAATCCTTTTTTTGGAAGACAAATTAAGTGACTAGTATCTCGGGAACAGGGCAAAAATTGTGGTTACATTTAGATAGACACGGCACTTTGGATGTTTCTGTGCTAATACTGTATATCAGTCATTTTGTGTCCCAAGAAACGTCCGCTCAATTCATTGATTAAGATTAAGAAAAAAAACGGTTCTCTAAGAAGAATTTTGGGTTCCTTCCATTTTAATCTCTCACATTCTCAGAGTTAACAAAAAATAAAAAAAACATCTTCCAAGACTTCATTTCTCATGCAGTTCTCATACTGTGAGCCAGTGAAGATTCAGTTACATGAATATTTCTTTCAACTCTTTAATTGCCCTCAGAAAACCATGACTGGCTCTATACTACTATCCTTTATTAAACTTTTTGCTCCTGAAAAAAAGACAGACTATCTCATTGCAGTTTTTTTTTGGTAATTTTGCTGATATTCCACATACCTGTCTGTATGAATAATAGACATCAGCTGCTTCCATGACAATATTTCATTCCTATTGGACATGCTTCTCTACACATATCTCTATACTGCATCCCTATTGGACATGCTTCTCTCCACTTATCTCTATACTGCATCCCTATTGGACATGCTTCTCTCCACATATCTCTATACTGCATCCCCATTGGGCATGCTTCTCTCCACTTCTCTTCTATACTGCATCACTATTGGACATGCTTCTCTCCACATATCTCTATACTGCATCCCTATTGGGCATGCTTCCATCCACATCTCCATTTCTCCCCCATTCATTCCCTTCCCTCCTGGGCGCCTGCTATTCCGCTAATAGTTGTAATTGTGGATCTTGACAATCTTGACAGGTTGTGTTCTTGTGTTGATGACACACAGAGCGAGATGCCAATCTGGCAACCAAATAATGTGAGGGGTGTCTTTGTGTCTACTAATTAAAGGGGCGTGCACTCTCAGTCGGTAAACATTATCGCACAGGATCTATTTCTCAACATGCTGTTCCTTCCCTTGCATTGCTAGAAAGCGGAACAGTCGCAGATTTCAAAATTAATCGAGTGAGCCCCTAAACTGCCTCTCCCACTCTGTTGTCAACAATCAAATTTCATTGGAATTTTCTAATTAAACATGTCACACTCTGCTAGTTGGCTCGGCAAACAGAATCTCAGAGAATGCATTCATTTTAACTCCGGTGGAAAAAGGAGCCCGCTCTCCAGATGTGAAGAGGGGCCAGTGCTCGCAAGACAGAAAGGGAGAAATTAGAAATGCTCTCTGCCGTTAATTTGAGTGCCATACGCAAGCAGTTCCAATCAAGTCCTTGGCTAGAAATGACTGTTCTTCACACCACTGGTCACAGGAACACACAGACGCTTCGGAGATTGCCCCTATCTCTGTAGCTCACACGCATATATATGGATGAGAGCAACTTTTTCATTTTGTTTATTTTCTCGAAGGCAAAATGCTCTTTTGCTCTGATTTCCCTCCATTTTCTCCACTTCCACAGGAGATCTGGCTGAAATGACATGATCGTAATTCATTCATTCATTCATTCATGGGTACATGAGATCGAGGGGAATCGTGTTCTGAATTGATTTCTGTTCTGCAGATGTCTTTTGGCTCTTCAGCAAGCAGTGACAGTCTGAGCTTCATGAAAAGAGGGGAAGATGACACCTTTTATTCTGTGGTGGGGGGGGAGGGGGGGGGTTGGACGTTTTCCATTTTCTTTCTTTTTTATTTGAATAGCTATTCACCGACCATGGGTAATGAAAAGATGTCAGATTTTGGGTTTGAAGGATTTGGGAAGAAGATTCTTTGCCTCTGGGATTGCATACTCAATCAGTTTAATAAATCAGAGATTGATTTTGTGAGGGCTTTTTGTTGAATTATGCATAATTTCATATATCTCTTAAATGGAAAATTGCAATCCATTCCTAAATTGAATATGAGCTTTGAAATCATTAACTTTAAGGCCGTTTACAGTTCACTCTGCCAGATGAGAGTGCATGCAGATATGGCCACTCTTTCACGGGGGAAGTATGCTAAATGTACATAGACATGTGCATACTTGGATGGTGAGTTAATATGGCGATCACTAAACTCTGAACTGTGTCTGTGGGGGAAAAAAAGACAAAATACTTACATTTTGAGTCAGAAATAAAGGGCGTATGCAGAAAGAATCCAGATTATACTGTTCTCAAACCTCAGGAACTGCCCTAGAAAGCAACGTATAGATGTCAGGCGTGCAGTGTAGCACCGTGTCGCACCTCCAGGCTCCCACCTTAGCCCTGGTAGGGGACAATTCAGCAGGAGGAAGGTATTGAATGGGGTGACAACCGTGATGGACATTGATTGCATGGTTACATTTGTCTGTCATACACAATGTAAAAGTTTGTGTCACCTGGGACATGTAGTCATACATGGACACCAGTGTAGTTTCATTGCTTGACCTAGGAGTCTGGTGGTGTGAGAAAAATTAGGCTTTGGCCTAACCTCATAAATTAACCTTAATTAAGGGCCACGCAATGGCAGGGAGGTGTGAATTAGACTTCCTGCGCAGTGAGGGAATAAGACAAGCCAGGTGACTAATTAACACGACGGTTAAAGTAAATCCTCATCTGCACATCTTGCACATGCTGGGTCAGTAAACTGCTTCACCTGTCGGATGTAAACCCACTGAGGGATCTCTCTGGGAATTAATTATGGAATATTTCATAATAAGGATCATCACCAGCGCTAATTACTTTCTGCTTGAACTTAACAGACCTGCCGCAAGGACCCAAGTGCACTTTAGTGACTCGCAGTCTTAAGTGTCCACACTATTTAAATTATACTTCATTACATATAAACATAATTGGCATTTAAGCACACTTCATTAATTTGAGAAACATCCTGAAAGTAACTTGGGGAGGGGGGCTTGCTTGCTTGCCATCTTTATTGACAGGCAAAGACAAAATTAATCTAGACTGAATTTGGATCCAATGTGATTAGCTGACCGTGACTAAGGGTCCCCAGCAGTGGGGTGCAGTTAAATCACTGTAGGATGGGGCCTAAGCTGGCTGTGGTTCCTAGGGTTACCCCTGATTACCTACTTACTGCACACCTACAGGTTATCAGAGAGATACAGCTCTCATCTGATTGGTGCTGCAGGTGATGAGCAAAAGGAAAAAGAAGGGAGAAGGGGGAGGGGGAGGGGACACACCGATTGAAAGTAATTTAATAGTAGCTTAAATTAAGAATATATTGCATTGAAATTGTGCCTGGAAAATTATTATGGGATCAGCAGAACCCTTCATTGTGTTTCCTTTTTTGTTTTGTTTTGCTCACTGCCTGTAGCTCTCTCCTGTAGTATCTTGCGCGGCTTGTAGGAAGGACCGGCTGAACACACAGTTTTTATTATTGATAACTTGACCATAAATGATGGAGGATACTGGGTGCTACTGGATATCTATGGTAGAATCAGCTACTGCAATATCTACGGCAGAATCAATGGTGGATCCAAGGTGCTCTTTGAAAAGAGGAAAATAGCTAAGACCAGAGCAAAGGAGGAAATTAGCACCACAATGTAAAAACTGGCTTATATCCAATATCCAAGGCACACTTGTAAATGATCAGTGTTGGCTTAAATATGGGCCTGTTGGACTGTTTACAAATAATTGGACTGTTTACAAATAATTGGACTGTTTGTCATTCAAAAGTACTGATTTTTCTGAGCTTTGTGCCTTAGTTTGTAGCATTGACGGTAACACTTGGCGGATAAGGGGGAAGTATCAGTGGAGTGCAGGTGTTTCGTATGCAGTGCACCCTTGTGTGTTTGTTGGTGCCACAGTGGAGACACAAGAGCATAGTGCAATTGGAAATGATAAAATGGTGCCAAATTTCACTCACAATTCACTGCGGTTTGATGGAATCTTTTATTATTTCTTCTTCATAGCGATATTGTCAAGTGGTTTTAATGGGACAAGAGAACCGGCAAACAAGGAAACATTTATCAAAGCTGCTCTTCCATCGGCATTTAAAAAAAACTATAATCACCCAGAGGGATCAGGTGACAGGTGCTTGGCTCTGGAGCTCACTGTACAATTTATATTTTGGTAGAGGCGACTCTCAGGGAACCAAGGTGTTGTTCGCGGCACCAACGAGAGCTGAGATCATAAATCAAAACCCGGAACCTTCCTCATTTATGTATTGTAATTTATTCACATTTGTGCCTCACATTTTGTATTCAGTATTTTTTAGTGCTGGGCCAGGGTTTTTAGGGGCAAGGGAGAAGATGTTCACACATTTGCAGATGTTCACATCTGCCGTGCCGTCACCACATTCTTGCTTTATAATTATATATTTTTTTAAATAAAGTGGTGTCTGTTTTATTTATGAGGACGTCGCTGTGAGTGCGCTTGTCTCCTGTCGCCCTCGCATGAGGATATTCACCGAGGAGATCCATGGCCTGAAATCGCAATGAGAGAGAGAAAAATAAATAGAAAAAGAGAGAAAAATAAATAGAAAAAGAGAGAAAAATAAATAGAAAAAGAGAGAAAAATAAATAGACAAAGAGAGAAAATGAATTAGAACCAGATAAAAATGTGTGCTGTAGAAAAGGCAAAGGCGGAATGAAAACGCCTTAATAATAAATAAAACAACTGCTAGCAACACGTTACCTTTGACCTTTAAGGAACAATAACACCGTGGATTATCAGGCTTGGGTTTTGTTCCCGTAACGATATCCCACCGGGAAAAAATAAATAAAAATAGCCCTTTGGCCGTGTCCGCGGGCCACGGCGGCTGCTGCTGCTGCGTGCTCATTGGTTTAAGGAAGTCTGTTGCCATTTCCGTGCACGAGGATGACACGGCTAACGGCTCTCTGATTTACACGTTCATGAATAGTATTGACACTATTGACAATGAGCAGGTGTCAGCTAACTCCGAGCTGACGGAAACACAGCTACAGGGACTGATTCCTCTCTCGTGACTGTAGAGGACAGCTTTTGCTTCAGTCCTTATGTATCATAATTGCCACCCCCCCCCCCCCCCCAAATGTGCTGTATGAATAAATACATTTCATTTTTATGCAATCTGACACACCATGATTGCATATGCCCTCTGCAGCTCACTCTCAGAAATGTCTGTTGAGGCTTTTTGCCACAAGCACAGCCTTAGTCTGTAGCCTACAGTAGATGTCCCAGGTTTGGCATCATCATTAGCTGGCAATGATGGGAAGTCTCCGATATCCAAGGATGGGGTGAGTTTAAGTGAGCCACAAGCTGCTCCCAATGTCACTCCAGGTGCTCACAGGTTCCTGTCATCAATGAGAGATACGATTGACCTTTGTCTCCTCTGATTGGCTCAAGCACTCTCCTATAGTACGGGGTCAGCTGCATGGTTGTAGAATAGTACCTGGCCCACAGGTGAGTGAGGGGAGTGCCCACACTTCGGCTGCCAGGGCACACAAGCTCAGAAAGGGCTCAAGAGGCATTATTGCCGATTCCAAATTGGCCAGATAAAAAAAGGGGGGAGGTGGGTAGATCTTTGGAGGAAAAAAACACGGTTCAGTGGTTGTTTGGGAGGCAGAACTAAATGATATTGGTGGGAGTCCTATTGAAAAGTAATTTAGTTTTTTGTGTGTGTGTGTGTCAGGGGAGAGCAGAAAGGCATTGCAGCGCACTTCTACATGTTTATCTTCAATAGTAACTCGGACCCGTGCTAGCCGAGCGGAACACCACAGGCCTGATGCGATTGCTCGCCCGGCTGGTCAAACGGGTGGCAGTGTATTGTCGTGGACTCTTTGAAGGTTTGACTCCCAGGTTGCCCCTCTGCTAAGCAATTTGAACCCTTATATTTCAAATGTAAAATCACCATGGGTACGAGCCGCTGCCCAAACAAAAGGGAAACAAAAAGACAAAAAAAAGCAAAAACAGTGGAACCTCATTATCCATAATCTCAATGGTTATTATGAAGGGATATTTTGGAGACATGGAGACATCATTTTCAATGATGGCTGCTTTAATTTTGAAAAAAACCCCTCTCGGTTGACCATTAGGCAGAGGCGCTTAACAGAGTAATAATGACGGGGGCTTAACACGTGTGGCCAGAGATTTAGGCCCACGGGACAGCGTGATGTTCCACAACCAAAGTGGGTTATGCTCGTAGATATAGAACCATAGATATGACATATCATGTAATGTAATAGTAATTTGGAATTCTGAAATGGAACAATTTGGTAGCCATCTTACCTGGATACAGCTATAATAGGAACCTATGGCAAAGTGTCATGTACTTTCTAACCCACTGTGATGTCATAATCGGGTCTCAGAAGCCAGATAGCTCATGATTGGCTCATAGATATAAAACCAGGGTTACTAGCCACCATCTTACCTGGCTATGGTCTCAAAAATTGTGCCATTAAAACCCTCAGAGACCCAGAGTTGCAAAAGTGCAACATTTTTAAAAAACGGTCCATTAGTACCTATTCCTGTTTAAATGTAGATAAAAACTACATATCCCAGCACCCCAGACTCTAAAATGTATCATAGCAACACTTTTTGCGGGAACATATTCTGGGAAAATAGACACACCCCTTTCAAAGATCAAACTACATGGCTGCCTCCCTCTGATCCCCCTGCTCTCTCTTTGGCACCAAAGACAATTGTCCAAGTAAGTATTTGACCTTTAATATTTTTTTTCTTAATTCCAAAGATGTTTAGTGATAGAAAATTCCGTACATTAAAAAAATTATATATAATATACATGATTTAGAGCTATTTGTTTGAATGTTGCAAAAATGCAACACTGGGCTTCAATGGTTGTCTTATTCACACAAGAGACCCCACACTGAATCATGGGTAAATGCATGTCAAATGACTTGCAACACAAGTTTTATCTGCCTTCCTGTCATGACATATATATATATATATATATATATATATATATATATATATATATATATACAGTCAAGCCGGAAAGTCTCCCCACCCCTTTCACCTTCTCCACGTTGTATTACGTTACAGACATATTCTACAATAGATTGAGTTCATTTTTTGTCTCAAAATTCTACACAAAATAGCCCATAATGACAAAGTGAAAACAGGTTTTTAGACATTTGTGCTAATTTATAAAAAATCTAAATGTAAAATATCATATGTACACAAGTGTGCACACCCTTTGATATGACACCCAAAAGTGAGCTGAGGTGCATTTTGTTTCCACTGATACTGCTTGAGATGTTTCTACTACTTAATTGGAGTCCACCTGTGATAAATTCAATTGATTGGACATGATTGGGGATTGCCAACACCTGCCTGTATAAGGTCCCACAGTTGACAGTGCATGTCAGAGCAAACTCCAAGCCATGGGGTCAAAGGAATTATCTGCAGACCTCAGAAACAGGATTGTGTCAAGGCATCGATCTGGAGAAGGGTACGGAAAAATCTCTGCAGCTTTACAGGTCCCAAAGAGCACAGTGGCCACCATCATTCGTAAATGGAAGAAGTTTGGAACCACCGAGAATCTTCCTAGACCTGGCCGCCCGGCCAAACTGAGCAATCGGGGAAGACGGGCCTTGGCCAGGGAGGTGAGCAGGAACCCGAGGGTCACTCTGACAGAGCTCCAGCGTATCCTTGTGGAGATGGGAGAACCTTTCAGAAGATCAACCATCCAGGCAGCACTCCACCAATCAGGCCTTTATGGTAGTGGCCAGACGGAAGCCCCTCCTTAGTAAAAGGCACATCACAGCCCGCTTGGAGTTTGCCAAAAGGCACCTAGAGGACTCTCAAACCATGAGAATCAAGATTCTCTGGTCTGATGAAACCAAAATGGAACTTTTTGGCCTGAATACCAAGCGTCACGTCTGGAGGAAACCGGGCACCGCTCATCACCTGGCTAATACCATCCCTACAGTGAAGCATGGCGGTGGCAGCATCATGATGTGGGGAAGTTTTTCAGCAGCGGGAACGGGGCGACTAGTCCTGATAGAGGGAAAGATGAATGCAGCTAAGTACACCGAGATCCTTGAAGAAAACCTGCTCCAGAGCGCTCTGGACCTCAGACTGGGGCGAAGGTTTACCTTCCAACATGACAACGACCCGAAGCACACAGCCAAGAGAACAAAGGAGTGGCTTCAGAGAAAGTCTATGCATGTCCTTGAGTGGCCCAGCCAGAGCCCAGACCTGAATCCAATTGAACATCTGTGGAAAGAGCTGAAAATGGCTGTGTACCGACGCTCCCCATCCAACCTGACGGAGATGGCAAGGATATGCCAAGAGGAATGGGCAAAAATGTCCAGAAACAAGTGTGCCAAGCTCGTAGCTTCTTTCCCAAGATGCCTTGAAGCTGTAATCGCTGCCAAAGGTGCAGCAACCAAGTATTAGGCTAAGGGTGTGTACAGATATGTAACCCCTAAATAACCTATTTTTGTCAGTAAAATAAAATTGCATATTTTCTAAAAACCTGTTTTCACTTCGTCATTATTGGCTATTGTGTGTAGATGTTTGAGGCAAAAAATGAACTCAATCTATTGTAGTGTAAGTCTGTAACATAATAAAACCTGGAGAAGGTGAAAGGAGTGTGCAGACTTTCCGGCTTGACTGTATATTATACATACTGTATATGTGTGTGTATATACAGTATATGTTTCTCCACTCATTTATTCAGGTTTTTCCTTTAATTTGTCACCCGTCTGTATATATATGATAAACAATTAATTTGTTTCACTTTTAAAAATTATTCTAAATAGAATGAGTCATACGTCCTTTGGTGGGCTATTTATGATTAGGGGCAGGTGTATTAGGATAATTAGTTTGTTGTTTTTTAATGGTGACGAAATGCATTGGGCCTACACCATAGATTAAAATTGCCATTTTAATTAGTCAAGTTGATTTACTTTTTATTGTGCTGTATCAGAGTGTTTCATGTTAATAAAATTCATTTAAAATATATATTTCATTTTTATTGAATCATCAATGCCTAATAATTTGTGGACTTAGTTAAAATAACAGTGGTGAAATATTGTAACCATAAGGACCCGCTGTTGCATTTTTGCAAAATTTTCACAAAATCCTCCCAAAAACAAAAAATGCAAAAAACTCATAATTTTCTTCATCAGAGGCTTCCTAAAAACTGTTTAAAAATGAGAAAAACAATTTACATCAATAAAATCAACGCTTGGGTTTCTCAGGGTTGACATATGTCACATTTATGGTTCGATATCTATGGTTATGCTAATTATGAGTCATCCTGAATGGGTTTTTCAGTGCTCTACAACGCCGAAGCAGCGCGCTGGTGAACGGAATCTCGCCAAAAGACAGCTCTTCTGCAACTACTTGATCAACACTATGCCTGTTCCACCCTAACCCATCTAAAAAAAGAAATATAAATAAAATCTATTTAAAAATGCATTACTCATACAAGATGTATGATCTAATATGATGTGATATAATATATTGCCTGAAGAGCCACAACAGGCTCATTGATGTGTAGTGTGGCCACTGCAGTGCTGGCAGTATTAAGGTAAGCTGTGAATGAGGAGGAGTTGTTATAACTGTATAGTATATTTATTTATGTATAGTGATACGAGTGAGTTTTTGTGAACCTTGAAATGGATGGAGGTGATTTTTTATTTATTTAAAATTTAGTCAACCTGGTCGTTCCACTGAGATAAAAAAGAGTTTAATTTACAAGCGAGACCTGGCTGAAGACAGCTGCTGTCTTGAGCCAGGTTCACTAGCAGTTCAGTATCACGCCTCATCAGTTCTGGTGTCATGTGCTGTCCGTCACTCACTCTTTTTGACGGACACTCTTTTTGACCAATCGTAGCGTTTTTTCCATAGAGGAACGATTCACTTGATTGGTCCATGCGCTTCAGCGACTGATAGAATATGTTGCCTCCACAACAAGTGAAATGGTTAATTCCTCCACCAGCTGATGCAAAACTGTGGCCCCGCCCCCTGCGAATTGGCAAGACACTTTATCAGTGTTGTGAGAGTGATGGCAAACAAGGGAACATTTACACATCCCTGCTAATCTGTGTGCCAATTGGCAGGGGGCGGGGCCACACTTTGTATCAGTTGATGCAGAAATTAATCTTCTTGTGTTAAGATGTTCTTGGTGCTCACTGGATCCAAGTTGCTTGTTAGAAGCTCAATGTCAAGTAAAGGCGAGCTTCTTCGTCCAGAAAAAAAAACAAAAAAACAAAGCGTTCTTTTTGGCCGGACGTTTTTTTTAAAAGCCTATATTTTGTGAACATACTCTTTCATGAAATGTTAAAATACATCATAGAAAAACACAGAGCAGCTGCCACCCACGTGTAACACCACGAAGGAGGCCATTTGAGTCGATACGTGTGGGTTTCCAGCCCTTCTGCGCAAATCCAACTTATTGATTTTCTTATATATTTATTTTGTGCCGTTTGTTGGATGCTTGTATGTACAGGCAGTGACTAACACAATGCAAACACTGTGATCAATTAATTTGGGAGACCGCTTATGCTCTGTGGACACTGGACAGGGGCATTTTCACCTTGAAAGGCACCCGAGCTACAAGGAAGAACTGCTTTAGCATAAGGTAAACATGAGCAGTAAGTACCGTGGAGTAACGTTTGACACCTGCCTAGCCTTCTGTGGGCCTGAGTGCACCTAAACCATGTTGCAGATCCAACAGAACCTGTCATTTTTCATCTCTACCTGACCTGTATGTATTAATTTAGATGATAACTTATTTAATTTATGTACTCATTCTTTTGTTTTTAATAATGGCTGGTTGGTCTGATCCCTCCACAGCAGCGGTGGTGGCTTGCAGAAATTAATGTCTATGATTATGATTTTGATCATACCGTCTGCGGGCTCTCTCCCGCGAACACCTGCTCCCTCTCCAGAAACGAGCCGAGTGTCAAAATCTCATCTCGGCTTGAAAGCCATTCACAAGCAGCGCTGGAGGGGAGAGAGCGGGTATCATTCTGTTCTGGTTATTTGATGTATTTATATGAAACGATATCCAAAGAGAATACGCCGTGTTTGTGCGCCGCGTTTTGAGTACACCCACAAAAAAAAACAAAAAAAAAACACATCACCAATCACCAATACACCTACACCGACTCCCTGCTCCTTTTTTGGCACGGCGAGAGAATAATTTGGACAGTAATGTATTCCGTTCCTGTGTGCCTCTCTTTAAGCCCCTCTACCCTACGCACTTTGTCGCGCGGCGCGGTGACAGCTTCCACAATAGGACGGTCCGCTCTGTAAAGGTGGCTGACGCGTGGTGCCGAGCGTGGGAATAGGGAACGCTGTAGCGGGGCCGGCGCTCCCGTAGTGGGGCCCGTGAGTCAGGCGGAGCGTAATGTATGCATTAAACTCCGCTACAGGAGTCATGAGCTCACCCTGCAGTGAGTGAGGGGGGAAAAAAAAAAAAGTGGGTTGCCATAGAAATTAAACAGGGAGAATTGGAGAGGAGAGAATGCCGTTGCCCATGGCAACAGATGCCTCCAAAACTTGGGTGGTGGGGTGATAAAACTGTCCTGCCTGGGTGAGAGAGCGAGCGGGCGAGTGTGGGGCCTACGCAGAGGGGCGGCTCAACTCGAAAAAGTACCCCGGGATGGGTCCCATCGCTGCCACACCCCCGCACACCACTGATACCCCCACCCACAACCTCCACTGACACCCCCACCCACAACCTCCGGTGGGGGGTGGCAGTGGGTGGGGTAGAGGTGGAGGTATCCCAGTCCGCGCTATCCCACAGCCAGAATATGTTCATCAATACTGCCGATGTGTTCCGGAAGTTTCTTTATACTTGTCTTGACGTGGCGCTGCTTTTTGCCTGCTGTGTTCCCATTAGATACCTCTCAGCTTCACAATATAGCATGAAACAAGTGAAAATCCACATTTATTACTTACCTTTTTTTTTATGACATATATATTTTTTTATATTGTTTTTATTTTATTTTCATCCCAGCAGAAGGTGTTATAAACCAACACATCCGACTGCCCTGAGTCAAGCACATCTCTCTGTGTGCAGCGGAGCTGTGATCTGGCAGTGAGGAGATTCTGCTGGAAACAGACCCCCGTCACTCCCATCCCCAGCCTATAGGCGCTAATGCGCTTCTCTGATAGCACTGCAGGCACCTGGTGAGCTTCCAACTTGGCCGGCTCACATTCTCAGTAGTGTCACCACTAATGTGGGGGAAGGAGGAGAACAGAACTGTAGATCAGAGTAACACCACCGATTTTATATTACATACACACAAATACACACACACACACACACACACACACACACACACACACACACACACACACACACACACACACACACACATATTAATCAACATGTGTTGGTAGCATACATGGCCCTTGGAGTGCAGATTGTCTTCTAGGGCAGGGGTAGACAACCCTGGTTCTGGAGTGCCAGGCACGGTCCTGGTTTTTGCTTTTACATAACTGGATTCATTTTAATTAATCAGGTGTAATGAATGCAGGTGACCATGTGCTGGAGACACTCAGCGTTTCACCATTCAGATTATTCAGGCTCAGACTTTTTAATCGTCCGTCAAACTCTTGCGATGAAGCTCAGGTGGAACAAAAACCAGAAACATCGTCGGCACTGCATGACTACGGTTGCCTACCCCTGTTCTAGGGGGAGAGGAAAAAAGGACCAGAGCCTGGTATCGCATCAAAGGGAAAGAACGAGAGAGAAAAAATAAAGAAAGAAAGAGAGATGGAGAGAGAGAGACAGAGAAAGAAAGGTCAGAATGAAATGGAGTGTAAATATTGTGTTATACTCAGCAGCAGTGCTGGACTATGGAGGCGTAACATGTGGTTTGATGTCTTTTGGAACCAATGGTGGTCTATAGTGGTGGTGTGTGTGAGTGTGTGTGCGTGTGTGTGTGTGTGCATGTGTTTGTCTGTGTGTGTGTGTGTGGGTCTGTATGTGAGTGAGTGTGTGTGCACATGGTAAATGGGTTTGTATATGGGGCATTGCTGAAAGTGCTATACAATTATTATTTTTTTTCCAGAAATGTGTGGCCTGGAAAAAGTAATTCCCATGCACCATGGGTTGATGTAATTTACTTTTAATAATGAAATGAAAATAAAGTCTGTTACCTTATCTTCTCCACTTCACGTCTGTATGAGTGCATATAGAATTTTTATACACAACTCTTTGTATTAGTGGAGGCCGGGCTTATAAGATTGTTCAGTTCCAGTGATGTCCTTTTTTCCCTTCTCTTGCATCAGGATGCAGCCGTGCTTTTTGTTGGGAAGTGGAACTGAGCGGATTCGATTTACATGGGGTGGCGCTGATGATAAATTACATTTTTGCAGGTGGCAAAATTATTATTCCAAAAACTGAGAGTTGCGTGGAGATCCATTGGAATGCATTACAACAGTATTTTTTAATCTCAACCTTTGTACTTTTATGGTCAAACTTAACAACGGTTCTTAACAAAGGTAACCTTGTTTTATTAGTTTTTTTCTGGCTTACATGGGAAATGTAAGGTAGTAATGATTGGAAAGTGTGGCTTTGCGAACCCCATTATGGATGGCGTTAACATGGACTGTCAATCACAGAGTGATGCAGTATATAATGTAATCATAAAATTGGATCATGACTAAACATTGGTAAAGGAAAGAGGGTTGCTTTTGCAAGTACAGGGCATGAAATTAACCTTCTCAGCCACTGGCCTGAGTGGCTTGTGGATTCTAAAAATCACCAGCCATTTTCAACATTTTACCAGCGACATTACCTTTTACAATATAACACAACCTGGTTGGGTACTGGCCAAAGTGGCTCCTAGAGTAACTCTTACCTGCCACAATAAAACCTTTACCAGAATTTGGCTGCTGGCTGGTGTTAATTTCACACCCTGCATGTATGTGCCTGTATATCTTTTGCTGTAATGACGAGGAACCGCTGACGATCCTTTTCATGAAAGTTTGTACATTTTTAAAATGGCGAGAAACGGCTTCAAGCGTAAAACACAGCACAGAAACCGCCTGTGAATTTCCCCAAAGTCAAAGTTAGCAGGGCGCTGAGTGCCTACGCGCAAAGGTTTGGTGCATGTTTTTGGCGTGCCGGCGAGTAGCCAAAGAGCTGCGGGTTTGAGTCCTGTGAGGTGCACCGCCATCGCACCCCTGAGCAAGTCCGTTAATGTCCAGCTGCTTCAGTTAAGCAGCTGTATGGGCCGATAATGTGCGCTGAGCGTAATCTATGCAAGCCGCCCTGCAGAAGGGGCGTATATCAAGCACGTGCAATTCAGTGCCATTCATTTCCTTTGCCACCTTTATTGTGTTGATGATCTAAGTGTTAATGCCTGACTCTCACTTGCGTAGGTCTACAATCGCAGGGGTGTAGCTGCTGGTGATTGGTGGCAGGAGAAGGGGGCCGGTATCCAAGCGCTTTGTCTCCGGAAAACTGCAGGGGATGAATGATGTTCCCCAACAAAATACGGGGCCTAATGTTCCCCTGTCACCTCCTAAATTCAGCCATCCTTTGAGCTTTGCTCAACACCCGTGGCGTGGTTCTGAGGTTTCCGACGCCGAGCTGCGTTTCCCCATTTTGTTTTTGTTTTTGTTTTGTCTTTCGTGTTGTGCAGGAAAGCCCCGAACCTTATGACTTATTTATGATTAATATTCTAACCCGGCTCCTCCGTCTTTTATCCCAAGATTTATTCAGCTCTGCTAAATGGGAAAAAAAGGGCCATTGCTGTTGATCTACGGTTCCATACACTTGCCTTCACTTCCCATTTGGTTTTGTCAACAATGAAATCGCTGCGGTTTCCGCCGCGTAACGCTAACCGGCGGGAGGAGATTACCATAAGGCAGCTCCACTCGGGGGTTCTCCGCACAAAGGAGTTTTGCCGAGATGGAGATTGATGAACGCACGGGGCAAACGGTTTTGAAATATATGGATTTTGTCCGCCCTAATTTCATTCTGATCGCCCAGAACATATAGCGACTCAGTGACATGCTTTCAAGAGCAAACTGCGCACTGCTCAATATCTCAGGTGATTATTAAAATGGAAAGGTAATGGGTTTGCTGCTCAAGACCACCCCCACCTCTCCCTCCACCCTCCCTTATCAATAAATTTAACTCCATTGTTTTTCCGTTTAAATCGGATTATGCCACTTATGATTTACGATCATATCAAGTCATTTCAGCTGAGCTATTCATATCGAAACAGAGCACGGGTATTTATCTTCATAAGGGTAAAGCACATTGTACAGCTGGCATGTTCGTGGAAGAAAGACCTCTTTGTCCTCAGACATTAAAAATGCTCTTTTTTTAGCATTGATTGTGTAACTTTGTGCAGTTTGTGCCTGTGTGTTTGTATATGTGAGGGGGCGACCAAGTGTCCCCTTCATTGACCAGACAGAGCACTTGGTTTTAACATTACAATTTCAAATTCCGGTTCAAAAGGTGCTCTTCTCAAGATACAAATACTGCCTGTCTTGTCTATGAGCTCCACACTGCAGTGAACTTATGCTTTTGTTCCGGAATGGGAAGTCACATGATGACAGGGAGAATTCCTTTTTTTGCATATGCAAATTCTGTATGTACCCTTGAGAGAGTCTGTGAATGGCCCTGTGGTGTACATACATTACATGGCCAAAAGTATATGGACACCTGCTCATCCAACATCTCATTCCAAAATCATGGGCATTAAAATGGAGTTTGTCCCCCCTTTGCTACTGTAACAGCCTCCACTCTCCTGGGAAGGCTTTCCACTAGATGCTGGAACATTGCTGCGTGGATTTGCTTCCATTCAGCCAGAAGAGCATTAGTGAGGTCGGGCACTGATGTTTGGCGGTCAGGCCTGGCTCGCAGTCGGCTTGCCAATTGATCCCAAAAGTGTTCGATGGGGGTTGAGGTCACGGCTCTGTGCAGGCCAGTCAAGTTCTTCCACACCGATCTCAACAAACCATTTCTGTATGGATCTCGCTTTGTGCACGGGGGCATTGTCATTCTGAAGCAGGAAAGGGCCTTCCCCAAACTGTTGGGCCTTATCACAAAGTTGGAAGCACAGAACGGTCTTGAATGTCATTGTATGCTGTAGTGTTAAGATTTGCCTTCACTAGAACTAATGGGCCTAGCCCTAACCATGAAAAAACAGCCCCAGTGTCCAGATACTTTTGACCATAAAGTGTGCCATGCAGTGTTGCCATTTGTGTTATAGTTATCTCTAACTCGAAACCCATCACCAACCAAACCACAAAATTAACCATAATGCACAATGCAGTTGATCAAGTTTTGTCAAAATATTTACTCTAGCATCAGCTCAGGCATTTTATCCACAGAGGAGATATAATGGGTGGCCTTGCCATAGGCAGTGCTTGTACTACAACACAAGCTACAAGGGAAACAGGGCCACACCGTGCTGGTTATTTTTATTAATGCCGTGCCATTGAGTTCCGAAATATCAAAACAGGAAAAAGGAATGGTAACGCTACAAAAACATGATGAACACCACACAGTTTAACAATTTATATTGTGTTCAACTCTGCCGTTCGACACAATCAATTCTCCTGATGAAATTATTCAACAAACCTGAAAACATAGTCAGCCAACCTGAAAAAAATAAATAATCTAACCTGCCACAGGTTTTATATGTCTGCTTCACAAGGACCTGCAATGATTGATCTCATTCTTCTGCTCATCTTTCAGAGAATCCCAAATACCTACTTGGCAACAGGCTTCCATAAATTGATTCATGTGATCCCCATAGAACTGGGTCTGTGCTCGGTAAAGAGAAAAGAACTTAAAAAAAAAAAAAAATACATTTTTTTTTATTGATGCTTATATTTGAATTGCTTTACGTTGGATATGGATTTGCATAATCTTTATGATAGTTCTTTTATGTAGATTTGAAAACCATTCCATGACAGAAAGAAAAACTATTTGACGTTATCAGCAGGCTTCCACACTATTTGAGATTTCACAGCCAATTCTATTACTGTTTATTTCTTTTTGGAGAAAGAAATTGGTTTGGGTGGAGAGCTTAGAGTTACATGGCTCCAGGCTGTGAAATCTATCGCATAACATCCCACAAGAGACCCATGAAGTGGCTGATTGCGGTACTGTGTGTTCTCATGACATCACAGAAATCATTTTAGATTTCTCTCTGATGTCACTGTGAGGGTGACGGCGCGCCTGTGGGTTATGGTGGTTTAATCACTGGACCCAGTGGATCTCTCTCTCCCAAACCACGGGCTGCATGAGAGATCAGGTTCCTGTTTCACGTCTTATCTCTTCTTTGCTCTTTGTGGGGGAGGGCGAGAGAGTCGAAGGATTGAGGGGTTCAGAGAATGGAGGGGAACTGGGTGTGGGGGACCGGGGGGGGTCATTGTTCTGACTGAAATACCTTTGTAATGTGTGATATTGAGGCTGCTTTCAAAAACAAGAAGAAGAGTTGATTGCAGACTCACTTTCCCCACTAGCCTGACGACAGGCTATAATTACACAAAACAGGTTTTTTTCCTCCCTGTAAAAGCAGAATGGGAGAGAGGTGTGTGCACCACCCCAGTTGTATATAGAGAAGCAATTAGGCCCAGGGAGCTTATTGTACTCTATTCATATCTGCAGGCCTGGCAATTATGGGTCTACTGCCTATTGGCCGCCAAGAGTGCTGTAATCGGAACAGAGCTGCAGCAGACTGGAGAGGGAGAGAGAGAGAGATAACTGTAGAGAGAGATAGAGAGAGAGAGAGAGAGATAGAGAGAGAGAGAGAGAGAGATAGAGAGAGACTGAGTAAGAGAGAGAGATAGAGAGAGTGAAAGAGAGATAGATAGAAACATAGAAATAGAAAGAGACTGAGTGAGAGAGAGAGAAAGAGAGAGACAGAGAGAGAGTGAGAGCGAGAGAGAGACCGAGGGAGAGAGAGAGAGAGAGAGAGAGAATGTGCATTTAAGTTGGCCTCAGGAGAAAAAGAGAAAAGTCGGCCACATGCCTCGTACTGCACAAGGCACGTCGCCCAGGTGATGGTTATCCAGTGCGTGCTCGCAGTCTTTTCGCGCCAGGTCTCCGCATTCCGCATCCGTCAGTCGCAGGGCCAGCCGCCGGCAGCGACGGCAGGTGTCGGCGGCGCGACGGGTTACCTTGACAACCTCAGAGTATTTTGGCTGGGCTCGTCGCCGCCTCCTCCCCGGGTGCCGGTGAAGCTGTGGCTGCGCTTTAGGGCGAGGCTTCGCACTTCAGCCGGCCGGGCGAGACACACGGGTGACCGTCATGGCGGGCCGCAGCGGAGGGCCGATGTCACCATTCCGGGCCACGAGAGGACTCTGATGTGTCAGTAGGCGGAGTTGAGAAGGAAGGGGCGGAGCCAGTCCATTCAAGCACCAATGCCTGCTCTTTCCTGCATCACTTTCACCTTCACACCATAAGACATTAGCGACCATCAACCACCGATTCAGGGGCCAGCTTACCCATCTCTAGCATTAACCCCATTCCTTTCTGTGTAATTGGCAGACACTGATCCCAGATCTGTGTCGGGAGAAGGGTCTGTTTACACTTCTCTCTCTATCACTCTAGTTTTCTCTCGGTTTGAAGCTCTTTCATCCCTCCTTCAAATCAAGGTCCAATGGTCCTTTCCACTGTAACTTGCAATGTCTTTCAATGCGCCACGGTGGCGCAGTGGGCTTTGAGTCAGTGCAGTTGCACACCGAGGTACAGGGGTTCGCGCCCCTGGTCCTGCCAGATCCGAGAGTGGGCAGTGCCTTGAGGCAGCGGCAACTGGCGTAGAGTGTTAATTCACCTCTAACAGAGTACATACGAGTCCAATGTACACTGTAAGAGTTGACGTAAGGATGAACTATTACCATGTAAGAAGCAACGCAATACACGTTTGGTTTCTCATAGAAAGATGGCAAGGGAAGATACCAAAAATAAAAAAAAATTAAAAATCAATTGTGTTGTTTTCACATAATTTCACACAAAGCCCCCTGCCGGTGAGAGAATCAGAAGAGGAGCGTAAATGGTTTGGAGCGCCGTGGGCGCACTGGCAGGATCTCTGAGGCCTGGCTGTCAGCACCCTGACCGGGGTCCATTGGTCGGCTTGCGGCCCCAGCTCGCGAGGCATTAATTGGCTGGCGGAGGTGGCGGGCTGTAACGCCGCTGCGCTCGCTGTAGACCTGTCACTTTGATGCACGGCGCAATCAGGCACCCGTAATAGAGTCTTCAAGCATGTTAATGACTTGGTAAATTCCGGGAGCGAACTCGCGGCGCCGAGGTTTACCAGGACACGCGACGCTCGGCAAAAGGTCAAAGGTCAGGTTCGCGGTCCAATTAGTTGTGGCATTACTCATTCTTTACAAGATCATTACGGTGGTGAGGTGGGGGCGTTGTGCTCACAACAAAACAAAAGCCATTATGAGCTTTAGTAGTGAAGGCCAATTAATCAATACAATTATTAATTAGTTATAGCACATGGCACTGGATAACAGCTTTAATGTTTTTTCTTAAGTTTTTTTTACTTCTGTTGGTGGTTGCCCATGTTTTTTTGTTTTTTTTAAGCATTTTGGCACCAGCAAAGTGAAGAACTACTCAGTCAACCTGGGAAAATTTGAGTCCAAGATAAATAGCAAAAGAAGGGAGAACGCTCGATAACCCCACTTAGGCAAGCTGTTTCTTCTCTATTTACACTCTGCTTTCCACGAAACAGGTCCGGTGTTTGCAGTTGGGAGGGTAACTGCACTCTTAGAGAAAAAGGTTCTGAAAGGGTTATTCGGCTTGTCTTCAAAGGGGAACCCTTTTTTGTTCTTGATGGAACCCTTTATGGTTCTTGATGGAACCCTCTATGGTTCTTGATGGAACCCTCTATGGTTCTTGATGGAACCCTCTATGGTTCTTGATGGAACCCTCTATGGTCGGTGTGAACAGTGTGAAAGCTCCCAGATTGAACCATTTTTCCCGACAAAGAACCCTTGAACTAGACAGGGTTTCTCGATGGTTACGCAGAGAAGTCTTGTGGAACCCTTTCTTCTGAGGGACGTGTGGTCTTCTAAGTTTTCCGTTGTCTAAGCATTCCTGCTATAGTGTACTGTAAAAATGCCTGTGTGTTCACAATGATCATTGCAGAATGCAGTTCAGTGGTTAGAACAAGGACTCCAGACAGGTTGGTTACGTGTTTATGCTGGCATTGTACTGTGACCTTGGGAAGCACATTTTCAGTTGTTTACACTTTTAAGGGAACTTAATGGCCATAATGAAATTCGCCCACCAACAGCAAGGAATTTTTGTATTCTCCGCCCCTCAAGTAAAACATTGGTCAGGATTATTGGGCCCTTGACCTTTTTTTTTTTTTTTGAGTTTTAATACATGTTTTTTTTTTGCCTCGGGAGAGGGAAGATGATGATTTTAAGTTTTTGAAGGTGGCAGTGTATTGTATCAGATTATGATAATGTATGTCTGCACAATTTAAGTTGCAACTGCTGTTCCCCAGATGCAATAAATTGACTTATTCCAGTGAAATGGCAAATGCATTTACGAATGAACTGGTTACGTAAGTAATCCTGGGTAAAGACATCTGTGAAATAAATGAATAAATGAATAACGTATATTGGGGGTTCCACTTTAAAACTTCTCAGATAGCCTTCACTTTGTTGGAAAATCCCGGTTCTGTTTTTGTGAGGATCATGTGGGAATAACACCATGCTATGTAATAATCACATGTTCTTTATGAAACATAAGGTCAAAAGGCCAGCAGCAATGTACAAAGGTTGTGAATCAGGCACTGGGGGAGGGGGTGATGTCTTTGGGATGAAATCCTAAGAGCGGGAGCTGTATCGCTGTTGAACCTCTGGCCAATGGTCATGATATTTTTAAATGCAGTCAGCCCAAGGCTTTGGGAATGGCTCTGCAGAAGGAGAAAGGCATTGTGACATTTGCTAAAAAAGATGCATTTTTTTTGAGTCACATGCACTGTTTGCCATGTTCATTTTGCTTATTCAAATGTAAGGACAGGACGCTGTGCGGTTGTATTAAACAGAGCTCCATTCCTCAGTGCTATGAGCCACCTCCTCGGTCCAGTGCGGTAGTACGTGGGGGGGGGGGGGGGGGTGGGGGAGATATTTTGGGAGCGTAACATTGCTTTGCGCTTGCATCAGCAATGCTGATATGGGGATTTTGAGAATGCTGACGATCAGTGAATTCATTTGTATTCGACACCTTCCCTCTCCCGTGTGCAATCCAAACACATGCCACGGCAATACATTCTGTAGATTGAGACTCAAATGTCCCTTTTTCATAAATGCACTCCGTACGTAGGCGTACCCACTGCCAAAGCAGTGGTCCATCTTTGTCTGTGACACTGTGTGTATGTGTGTGTGTGTGTGTGTGTGTGTGTGTGTGTATGTATGTATGTATGTATGTATGTGTATATCTGTGATTGTGTGTGTTGCTCTCTGTTTGTGTGCGTGTACCTGTGTCTTTGTCTGTTTATACATATGTGTGTGTGTGTGTGTGTGTGTGTGTGTATGTGTGTGCATGCACACTCATGCGTGTGTCCGTGTGTATGTCTGCATCCTTGCATTTAGTAAACATTAGGCTATTCCCGTGAAAGCTAAACTCCTGCCTGTTTTTCTCCTTGCTATTTGTGTGTCTTGTGTGGGACATTAAGTTAGACCCCTTTACTGTAGTGCAAGCAGCGGCCAGGCCCTTGCGTGCTCTCCTGGCTCCTTGTGTGGAGTTTTAATACACAGTTTCACTCAGACAGCAGTTCTTTATGGCGGTCTTAGTGTGCAGACAGCTCCCGCTTCAGCAGTAAATTCCCCATCGAATCAATGCATGTATAACTAATAGCCCTGCCATTAGAGAAACTCACTCATTATTTATAAACAATGATTAAAGGCTTAGTTGGCTCAACAAACTCAGCAACACAATGGCCTTGCTGTTTTTGGCACTGGAGAGGTAACAGTTGTTGTTTGCGTGTACCCCCGATTTAAAATAAATAAAAAAATAAAACATCCACAGGGACCCACACACACACACACACACACACACACACACACACACACACACACACACACACACACACACACACACACACACACACACACACACACACACACACACACACACACACACACACACACACACACACACACACACACACACACACACACACACATATTCATCACAGGGGGATCCCAAAAGCTTCACCCAGTGTGGAAATCATACATGGCTGGACATATAATGGGCATTTTATTGTAAGGCAATATCCACTGGAAGTTGGAGCTGTAAACACTCCACTCTAATACCACGAGGTCAAAAGCGAGGCACTTCTATTTAAATCGCAGGGCCATTATCTGTTCTTCCTGACTTTCTGCTCTATGTAATTTAGGATGTCAGTACCATATAGCCTTATTCTAAATTAGAGTCAACACTGGCAGGTGATTGTATGTACACTGTATATTTTTGTGCCTGGACCTTGACAGATAAATACCTGTATTAAAATCTGTGGTATGGAGTTCACACTGAGCTCTTGGGGAGTGCACTCAATCTGGCTTTCAGAAGAAAACGGATTTGGTAGTAGAATTTGCCTTCCTGGTAGTAGTAGTAGCAGGGGCCTCACCAGAGATATATGTTTAGGGGGGCTTAGCCACTACTACGGGGGTCTGGGGGCATGTACCCCCAGGATACATTTTTCAAAAAAGCAGCCACAAAATGAGTTTTGAAAGCAGCAATACACCTAAAATCAATACATAATTTAGTTGTTGCAACGAATATTTCTTTAAATTGCTTAGATATATAGCAATAGGGTTGGGCTGATGTATGATACCATCGCCTATCAACTAAAATTTATCGGCATCGGCAATGGTTGACACATCGTGATGTCAAAGATGATGTGTAACCTATTCTAGTTTGACAGAAATTGCCTCAATGGCAGTGAAATTAATTTAGGTCTGGCCTGCAGATTAAATTCGGATGTGCTGGAGAAGACTTTATGGAGTGGTTCGACTCTCCCGTCGTTAATACAAGATCTCAGCCAAAAATGAATGCAACTCTGGATGGAAATAAATGTTTTGACGTTGCATAAGGTTGTCGAAACAATGCCACGACGAATGCGCACCGTAATCAAATCTAAAGGCGGTCCAACGAAATATTAGAGTGTGCGACTTTTTTTTGTTTGCCAGGCAGTGTAGTCGAGCTACAATGTTGTGTAATGTAGGAATTGTGTTTGGGTTTGAATCCCAGGTTTCAACTATCGCTCCTTTAAGCAAGGTAATTAATCCAAATAAACTGAACAAACTGATTGTATGTAAAAATTATAAAATAAATAACTTAGAAAATATATATATTCTTTTAAAAAGGCGTACGCTAAATGCATAAAAATGTCAAATTGAAAAACTTTGTTTTCGTTTAACGCACTCACATAACCTTTGGCACGCAGCATTGCAGCTGTAGCGTCGCTGGTAGATAGCTGACCCTGGGCTTATTAGAGCCTGTTTCATGCTTTGTGGTTTTGTTTTTCCCTGGCTGTGGCGATGCTGTGGTACCCGTGGTCAGGCTCTTTAATTGGAGTTGCCTCAGTAAACGTCCGGCGCTCTGTGAATAGAGTTTGTGAGCCACAAATGGCCCTTCTCCTCTGCACCCCCCTGCTGCGTTCAAGCCTTTAGGTGAGGGGCATTAAGAATTTCCTGATTCAGTCCGTTTTTAAGGATCATTTCTTACGGATATGGAAGCTTTTCTGAAGGCTTCAAACAGCCTGGCTTGGATTCAATCAGAAATGGTCCTTCAGGTTGACCGACAAAGACATTTTTTAATTTATTTATTTTTATTATTCACAAATATGGTTTGGCAGGTTAATTATATGTGCTCATTGATATTACCAATGTTTGTGAAGAAAGAAACTACGTTTAACCGTGTGTTAAGATTCAGGGAAAATGTTGATTGAATCCAGTCCTGTGTGTTGTCTCAATTATTCATAGAGGATTATTACAGGGATAGCAGCATACAGCTCACAGCATTTTAGCTCTAAAAACCATAAAATGTGAAGATTAAATTAAAATAAAAATGTAATTAACCAAAGGCAGAGTCGTGAGAGTGTTCCAACATTGACAAATGAAGCCAGGACTGCAGGGACAGAGACTGAAGGTGATCATTCGTTTTATGAATCGCCATGGACATGCCGGGAAGCACCCAACCCCCCCACTCCCCCACCTTTGGCAGATTGATCTGTAGCATTGCATCACCCCTCCAACTGCTTCCTGTGTCTTGCAATGTCCACTTCCTGCTGAAGTTTCATCATGTAGATCATGCAACACGTGAATTGTAGATAATTCAGCTATGGGATCTGGAACATCTCGATAAGGATTGGTGTAGGTCGAGGACGGTTACTTCAAGATGCACACAAAGTGGAGGGTAGGGGGTGAAGTGTGTGTACAGTGTTTGTTAATGATGTTGTACATGCTGATCATTATCATATCAAAAATACTGTAATGGCCATAGCTAATGTGATTAACCTGTTATGCACACTCGATTTTATGGCTTTTGTTGGTGTTTGCAAAGGAGAACTTATTGATGCAATAATGGGTGGCATACCAACCGACCATATTATCTATAAATAATCTCTTCACGTGGTTCATGTTTTTGGAGAGGAGGGAAAGAAAATGGTTTGCCTTCTCGATTTCCTCTGTGGGGCTTAATCAGCTCAAATCTTTTCTTCTAACGATGACATGCCGAGAAAAAAAAAAAAAGAAAAAAACATTTATTCTCCCGAAAATATCACAGCCATCAGCTTTTAATTATCAGCTCATATTTTATGGGGATGTGAAATTGCCCTGGTTAGCGGTGTGCGTGGAGAGCACGTGGCAGCCTGCTTATTCCCTCCGACTGTCTGAGGACGGCTCTTGTAGCAAAGCAGCCAGCGCGGGCCCTGTGTGGCTTTCTGTGTGAAAACTCGCGCTCAGCTGATGCAAGCACTCTGTAGCGTCTCCAACCGTCGCCAGGCCGCTCGGAGGTCTGGGCCAGCCCTGTTTGCTGTTGTCTTTCTGCTTTGCCGATTAATCACCCAGGCGAGTCTTACGCTCGTCCTTTCCCATGGGAATTTGGGCCTTTGTTGTGTATGACAAAGCAGAAAGCAGCCCCTAATTAAGAAACGTGTGTGGTTAAAGAGGGCCGTCTTTGTACCCCCTCTGGTTTCTACAATCTTTTAGCTAAGTCGAGGAGGATAAGCAGAACCAGAGCGCTCCCCGGACGGTTTACTGACTGCTGGCAAGCTGCTTCCCGAAGACGCCATGGAGTCTGAGCCCTTTTCCGAATGAACAATACTTGTGGGTGCCGCCGCGTATCCCACGATTCACAGCGCACTGATGAAAACGTGCGGTGGTGTGTGGTGATTGACGGCGCGACAGTTTTGTCTCGGCGATGGTTTCTCGCTTGGCTTAACCTTTCCGCTGCTCCCATCAGGCTGTGCTTTAATGAACGCTCGCCATATGCAAGGGCGTTTCCTCCTTGGGTTCTCGAGTCGTGCGGCTGTGTTGGACGCGAAACTTGTTCCGCCCTGAGTTTCAAGGCCCCCCAGGATTGGCCTACAAGCCTGTCAACCGTATTTATGATCAGCGTCCGGTCTGCTGGGTCGTGTCTGAGGAAATGCCGAGAGGAAATGAGAAAAGGGAAGGCAGAAGAAAAGAGAGGAGAGCCGAAAGGGAAAAGGAAATTAAGAACAAAAGAAAGAGAAAAAAAAAAAAAAAGACCGTACATTTTAGACCTGATGTTCTGTGCCCGCTGAAAGATGATGCGGTTGACCTGAGTGCATTAAGAACCCTTGGAGGCATTCTGTAAAAAAGACAAAAAGATCTATAAAATGAGTTACTGCAGGGTAAGGCCACACATACTTTAACTTATAATGCCACTTTCTACATTTCTGTTATGTCCAACCGAACAATTCTCTCCCGTTAAGTAGGTAGGCTGGCAAACCTCTAATGCTTCTAACCATGAGTCACACATTCTGTAAGGCTGGTTTCTGGGCCTGTGGTGTAATAATGTGTGGATATGTAAGGCCACGTCAAGTCAAAAAGTGGGGGAGGGGGTTCAGGCGAGTTCAGTCCGCGGATGATTTTATAACGTTGCCTAATCACATCCCTGCCTTCCCCCGGCTCGTAGACGGCGAGCGACACCTCCGACATCCCGGTGCAGTGGCGGAATTTCACGCAGCGCATCGAGGAGAGCAGGAGAGCAGCAGATACCGCCGTATTTTACACATTAGTCATTAGTACGTGTGACAGACTGTTCCCACAGGGTTGGCATGCCACCTGCTCCCCCTGCTCTACCCCCCCCGACCCCCCCCATGCCTCCCCTGCCCCCTAGGCCTCATTGGCACGCTTAACCTGGCTACCAGATGCCACTACACTGCGCCTTGACAGCTGAGCAAGGTGATCCATTTTGCATACAGGCCCTCGGCCATGCAGCTGGCCTTAGCGTGTTTACACTGCCGTTTGCTCACATGTTTACACTCCCGTGTGCGCACGCACACATCATTGGGACTCATTAAATTATCCAGATCGTTGCCGGGACCTTGTACTGCCATTTGGAGGGGCGTGTGCGTAAAAAAAATAAATAATAATAATAATTTAAAAAACTAGCTGGAAAAGGAGTTTTAAAAATGTATCCAGCAATCGCTGGCTTGCATAATAATGTTGCAGCACTGCCCACTTCACTTGCTGTGTTGTGAAAATATTGTATAACAAAACATAAGTATATATATATATATATATATGCTGTTTATTGTTGGTATTAATAGATATATGTATGTTTAAAAGACAGTATATAAAAACCAGTAGTGTACTTGATAGGTTGGAGGCATCTCACATATTTTGCCATGTTTTGTATTTTTGATATTCATTGAATTTCTGAGGAAGCCTAGTATTGCCACAATACTCTTGATTACATCCCAGTGTGTCTTTTTCTGTGTTTTTAAATACGTGAATTTAAATGATACTGAGCAGATGGGAATTTCGAGCTGGTGCTGCTTTTGTGAAGCAGAACAGCCCTGGGCACAGCGAATGGGAGTGCATGTGTGTGTGTGTGTGTGTGTGCTTGCGTGTGTGTGTGTGTGTGTGTGTGAGCAATGAGTGGGTTGCCTGCATGTGTGATTGTGCTAGCGAGTCTGTGCGTGTGTGTGTGTATGCACATTTGGGAGTTTGTGTGTGAGTGCATGAGAAAGCATATACGGTATATATACAGTATATAGTGTGTGTGTGTGTGTGTGTGTGTGTGTGTGAGACATTACTTGTTGCTGTGCTAGCTCTCCTAGCAACAGAGGCCAGTGGTGCTTCCAGCAGTAGTGCATCTCCCCTGCTGTTCACACCGGGCTTCTCAGCCATTTTACCACACTGTGAGCCTCACTGCTGAGCTCAAGCTGCGTGTACAGCTGTTAGCGCTGCGTCTCCGTAATGTGCACACGTCTGATGCTCTCTCCTCCTTCTGCGGGGATCCTGGTGTTTTAACCCCACTGAGTAGAGGCGATAACCTCCCGCAGTCGTCCGATTTGAAACCCCCCCCCCCAGCTGCCAGCCTGGGTGGGATTTTTTTGTTTTGTAATGAAGTTCTTCAATTCATTAATTTAAATACTGCATGGGAGCTGCAACATCTTCGGTGAGAGTGGACTTTTACTGAACCCCCATTTATTTTTCGTTTCATCAAAGTAACCTTTTTCTTGAGGACATAGAAACTCTCTTTCAGCTTCAAACCTGTCACAGGTGAAATGCCCCAGGGGAGATTAACTGAGGACATGTAGAATCCATTAAAGTAGGTAATATTAATATATTACTATCTATCACTAATCAGGTGTACCCCACAGAGAGGATGCGCCCTGATCTTTTCAGAATTCTTGCTGAAATTTGGAAAATGCCAAAGGACTGCCCACTGTAGTAGTCATATGTGGTTATTTTAACAGTGGACAGCACTTTAGTCAATACCTTTTCACATCCCACTACTTGTTTCTTCTTTGGTTTAGAGTGCCTGACTGTAGGCGTGGCCCACTGCTGCCCCATTCTCCATCGACTCGGGAGAGTACGCACTGGAAAGCAGCCAGTCTCAGTCTCCGCGCACACACACATTGTTCCACAGGAATTACTGTAAAACATGATTGCAGCTTGTGCCGTTAGCCGGAGTGTCCAAACAAGGATCACCTGCTGCGATACACTGCATACATATCGCAAGACGTACAAGAACGACAATCAACGTCAAGCTGAAAATAGGTGACAAAAAACAACGACCTAGAGATCGTTCTCTTGCGAGGGTGTTTATCGTGAAAGACGCACGTTAGGGCTCTGTGAACTCGAGGGCACGCCGCGTGCATTAATGCACGCTGATGTGACTCATGACCACGTGCTGTTATCTGCAGGATGTACACTTACTCTCCTGAAAGCCTTTCCCATTGTAAAGTGCAATGAGTGTGGCCTGTTGCTCTACATTGCCTTCACGTTCCACCGTTAGCATTTAAGCTCAATTATGAGAGGGCCGTTAGGCAGCGCTGGAGTTATGGACCTGCCATGTCTCCATCCAGATATCTGCTGAAGAACAACCATTTCTTCTTCTTCTTTTTTGTTAATTGTAGTCGGCTGTTTGTTGTGTCCTTCATGAATAATTAAAAGCACACTCAAGTCTTTTATTTGACAAATAAGCAGTGATGAAATTAGGCTGCAATGTAAGCAAATTGGGTTTAAAGAAAATTGTCGCTGTATCTTTCTTATTAAACACTGTATGTCGTAAAGGTTTATCACCACCGGTCAATAACCAGGGAGCACTACGGCAAACAATATCAATCATACAAAAAAACACTGTTTTATTTTTCAAAAGGTTTGTAGTGAATGTGTGTTTATTGTATCTTTCCTATAAGGTCTACTTAGACAATGCACACACTTGTGCTTTCTCAACAGATATTTTTGGTGAAATATGGTGAAAATAGCCAGGTATGTCAAAAGCACCACCAGCTGCGTCCCTGGCAATGGGCCTCGTTCACCAATTACTCTACAAAATTTTTTTATTCTTAAGACTTTCTTTAAAATGTTTTTAACTAACATTTACTGATGTTTGTGTTCCGAGCTTCTGTTCTACCCGAGAAAAACAAATCCCATGTAAGAAAACATTGCTGAATGCCAGAATGTTCAGAAAAATACAAAACAAATTTGTTTGGAGAATGGCTGGTGAATGAAGCCCATTGTTCTCCCAGGTACGGTTTAAATGTGGGCGCAGATATCCGAGGACAGCGCACAGTACACTATAAAGACGTCTGTAAAAGGACGTAAACCGGGAGAGATACAGAAGGAGACAGAGGAGCGGGTGAGGAGGAAGGCACAGAAGGACATTGCATTGCATCGCGCTGTATGGACCCTTCTATCCTCCACTATATGGCGATACATCCAGGCTAAAACATGAATCCGCGAGGAGAGGGAAGCACTGACTGACTCTTTATGTAGATTAGCCGCTAGGCTGCTATCTCAACAGTGCTCTTCATTGATCATGTGACTCTCGATGCTGTAGACATTATTCTGTTTTTTTGAGTCAAGACTTATGTACAGGGCTCCAAAGCCTGCAGATTTCATAACACCAATGTGTGTGCTGTGTGTGTATATATATATACAGTGAGCACCATAATTAATTTCACTGTGACACATTTTTTGTTATTTTGGTTCTGTACTCTAGCACTTTGAGTTTGAAAGGGTACAATGACAATGAGGTTGAAGTGGAGACTGTCAGCTTTAATTTGAGGGTATGTTCATCCATATCGGATGAACCGTTTAGAAATTATACTGCCTTTTGTACATAGTCCCCCCCCCCATTTCCAGGCATCAAAAAATATTGGACAGTTTAACATAATGTAGAATAAAGTAATCATTTTAAATATTTGGTTGCATATCCTTTGCATGCCATGACTTCCTGATGTCTGTGACAATATCAAAAGACTCTTGATATATAATTTTCTGGTACTCCTACAAGCGATACTATAACCTCTCTGCATTTTAATGGATCTCTATGGGAATTGGGCGGTGGAACTAGATTTACCTGTAAATTACACTGGAACAGTATGGTTGGCTAAATGGCTCTAAGTCATCAAGGGTCTGACGCATGAAATAAGCCTTAAACCATCACTCTACTGCCAGATATGCAGTAGATATGGATGGATAACTTGAAGGGTTTCTTGGCCTGATGTATTTTTCTATAGAGTTCAATAGGAAAATTTGTCAGGAGAAACAACCCTTCAAGTTATCCATCCATATCTACTGCATATCTGGCAGCAGAGTGACGGTTTAAGGCTTGTTGCAGATGTTGCAGAATCCCTTTCAGAGTATCTACAGTTCAGAGATTAGTTCCAAAAAATATAAAACAAAATCTAGGAGGTAGGCCTAGATTACATTTCATCATATAATTGCAGATTTTGAATAATATGCGCTATACGCAATTCACAACCGTTTTGGAAGATAATGAGAAGAAGATGAAATTGGGGAAAGGTATGGCCTATTAGGATAATAATTCATACAGGGCATTAGAAATAATTACAATAGCAAAAATTACAATAAGGTATTAGAGGAGACTTGGAAATTATATAGATTTGACAGTGTATTGAAGGAATTATAAGAGATTGCTTGGTTCATGTGGAAAGCGTTAGTCTAGCAGTCATGATGTTAAATCCCAGGTTGACGTGTATAATTATATAGAATCTGTCCCGTTGTGGAATTCAGGGTCTGGTGGATGTTTGTTTTCCAGGGAAAGATGAGGGTACACTTAATGTGGCCATGTTGAAGTTAATTGAACTGCACAGCTGAGTGCGTAACTTCATTGGTGATGGGTTTGTATGTCTAGATCAGTTGTTATTCCTGGCCTTTCTCTCTCTCCATTTACTTTTTCCTGTTAATTGAAATCAGCCTTCAACTTATACAGCACATGAGCACCATGCATCGACCTGCATTGTACACAGTGACACAGATGTAACAAAACCAACTGGGTCTTCTTTTTCATGAGTATCCGCAGAGCTGATATTCCCATCACTTTTCATCCGTCTTTCTCCTCACATTGGATTTCTAAAGTTGAAGCTATAGGCTGTCCAACTCTGAAATGTGTGCAGATGCATGAAACCCTTTCATTGAAAGCTTGTATGTATGCCAGACTAGTTATTTTTGGTATAATGTACAATAATAATGTACAAGTGCAATCTGTGTCCTATAGCTTAGACATTCAACCATGGGCCATTCACGAATAGGGAGCATGACTATTCCAAGAGCAGTGGGACGCCGTTTCATACCACCAGGGTGGTTTTAAGTTGCCATGGTTCCCTGGTTCCTGTTGCATTACATAGGGACAGAATTTTGATGACCACAACAGGCCGTTCAGCCAAACCAGCACTCATTATTTTGCAAGCTGATAGCAATAGTCGTGATAGACTAGTAGTTGAGCTACTAGCAGTTTTAGCAACAGTGGTAGTGATTTTAGAATTGAAGACCCTGGTGCTAAAAGTACTAAAGTCACAGTTTTAGACAATTAAATTTGAGCATCGAAAAATGTTGTATTTGTTTAGCTAAATCCACCCTATAAATATTGTTAACAGAAAAGGTGCCTAAGCAATGCATAAAAACAGCAAAACTTTTAATGGCTGATTTTATGGATCAATGATATTTTCGGATTTGATTTTCTCAAAATAGACATTTTGTGACTTCAGTACTTTTAGCACCAGGGTCTTCAATTTAAGAGTGGTTGCTGCCAAATCTTTCAGCATAAACCAGAAAGAAATGTTGCTTTCCACTGCTATAGTCACAGGGAGTTCCTGCTTTCCACTGCTATAGTCGCAGTGAGTTCCTGTCGGTAAAACGACTCATTTTCTTCGATGTTCGAAATGGAGATGACCTGCCATGGCTCCCTCCAGATATCTGCTAAAGCAGAACCATTTCAAAAAAAAAAATTAGTAGGCTATTTGTTGTGTCCTTCATGAATAATTAAAACCACACTCAACAGTCTTTTATTTGACTAATAAGCAGTGATGGAATTAAGCTGCAATGTAATCAAATTGGGTTTAAAGAAAAGCACAAAATGAACACTTGTCTTTCTCTCTTCTATCTATCTTTTTTTATTGCATACTGAATGTCGTAAAAGGTTTATCACCACAGGTCAATAACCAGAGAGCAGTATTACAAACAGTATCAATCATACAAAAAGTTTGTAGGACTCATTATTTTGCAAGCTGTCTGGAGATCATCTAGCACTGTGAGAAGCCTGATTTTGAACACTTCAAGTTCCAACCAAGGACTACCCACAGGCTAACAGTCGTCAGAGAGCAATCCCTCACCCGATTAACCATGTGACTAGCCTCACTTGTAAGGCTAATAAGTTTACAGTACTAGAGCCTGACCAGGTTGACACTGATGTGAGGTAAATCTAGTTAAATTCTGAGAAGGGCTTTTCTAATAAACCGGCGGTCAGGCACTACACGACTTCTGATGAATCATGGTCTAGTGTATAGGTGGGACTACCAATTTTAGGTGGAAGATTGAAGCCAACTCAACCTTTGTCCCATAACATAATTCTGGCTAAGAACTTGCTTGGATCAATCCGATTGTAGGAAACTAATCTCACGGAGAGTAAATTCTCTTTTTCTAGAGCATCTGGGCTTAAGACACCTGTGTGGTTTGTAGTGGGGAAAAACAGTCACTGGCTAATACCTCAGAGGGGGAGCATGTGGGTCAACTACTGTGACCCTTGCATGGAGGTGCGAGTGGTGCAGCTAGGACTTGAGAGGCAAAGTAGGCAATTAAACATTGGGAAGAAACAATAGGTAAAATGATTTGATACATAAACAATATACAGACAGTATACTTCCTTTGTCTGTCTTAGTTTCCACCGTTCTAGCACATAATGCGCTCATCTGCATATGCAAATAAGTTGCGGTTTGCTTGTTATAAAGATTAATGTAGTCAAAAATGTTTTATTATTTCCATGGAGGGTAGCTATCTGCTCACTGTGTACACGTTTCAATGGTGCGATTTTGTGTATTAATGATGTTTAAAAATGTGATATTTTAATAAACTCGTTCAAAAGCCTTGAGCTGGTATACCCTTGAGCAAGGTACTGTGCTCCATAAAAATTGCATTATTAAATATACCTCTGTGTTAATGAGAGATGCGTAAAATATTTGCTATTACCGTTAGCGACCCCCTGGACAGCCCTGCTAAAGAGATAAAAGACAATCCGATGTGGTTATCTCTTTTTTCCTCCAACGCATGGGAGTTATAATTAGTCTCTTGCCTAATCCTGCATAGTGTACCTGAGCCTCATCCTCTGATTATGTGAGTGAGCTGTTACGGTTAATGAATCGATTTTCTCAAGGTTCACCAGTTCTATTTCAATCAGACTGGTGAAACCGAAAACTTCTCAAGAGCTTGAGTAAAACAGGTCAAGCAAAGTCTCGTCCCATGAAGTTTGGTTCTTTTTTTTTAATTGAAGTTTTAATTACTAAAAGTAATTAAAAATTACTTTTAATGAAAGGGTCCCTGCAACTTTTAACCCTTTAGGGTATAAGATCACATACATAGATATAGAACCATAGATATGACATATGTCATAGTTAGTGGCACAATTTTTGAGACCATACCCAGGTAAGATGGTAACCAGTAGCCATGCTTTTATATCTGTGAGCCAATCATCAGCTATCTGGCTTCTGAGACCCGATTATGACATCACAGTGGGTTAGAAAGTACATGACACTTTTGCCATAGGAGCTGTACCCAGGTAAGATGGCTGCCAAATTGTTCCATTTCAGAATTACAAATTACTATTACCTTACATGATATGTCATATCTATGGTTCTGTATCTATGGTTCCCTCACTTGGTCATATTTGTACCCTTAGTTCAACTTACCCTGAAGTTCCCTAATGGGAAAATAAAAGTTATTCTATTCTATTCTATTAGAATACTAATCTAAAAGGGTACAATGAGCATATCTATGATCACATATATGTGTTTAGAATATTCTAATGCTGATGTAACAATCACTACTGCCGATGAAGTTCTACTACTAGGACTACTCTTCAAAGGGTTAAATGATATGAGATGGAAAAAAAACCAGAACCCTTCAAAATTTAGCACGTAGGAAATCTACAATGCTTTTATGTGGATGCCACTTCTAACACTTGATATGCACAAGCATATGAGGGGTAAAACAATTATATTAAGGGAAAGCCTGTTTACTAACAAAATAAACCTTGAAACTATGAAACATTGTTATTCAGGGTGAAGAAGTGCTTTTGCGCCTGATTTAATAAAACAAAAACAAAGCAAGTAAACAAATATAATTCAATTTAATATGTTTCCATCAAAATCAGGGTCACCTCACATATGTGGCTGTTTTTATGGCTCTGGCTTTGTGGTGTTGTGGCTGTGCAGAGACTAAAGTCTTTATACTGTATAGAGGATCTACTGACCACAGTTGCCATTAGACTACCACACTGATCCTGGACCTGTATCTACCCAGATGGAAACTTGCTAGGAGGAGAGGTGATTACTAGAGTATGGAATGTGCTGCCTTGTGCACCCAATGTTGTGCTCCACGGAACAGTAAGTCTGTGTTCTATATCTATGCTAATTAGGCTATTTTCTATAGGTGTAAATTAAGTATTGTCTTCTATTGCTAACAAGAAAAGTGGAGTAAGTGTATGCTACATTGACTGACTGCATGCGCTTGGATGCGGTCGACGGTCGTTTGCTTCACTTAGCTTTATTTTCCTACAGCTCTTCCAAACAGCATAATAGTGAGCTAGCTAAGATTAGCCGATTTGTCTGCTTTGTTGGATTGCTCAACTATGAACAGTTGTTTAGTTAGCCACCTTCCTTTCTCCACAGCTAGCATCCGTTACAAATGCCTCTGGGTTAGCCAGCTAATGTCAGCAGTATTGATTGCCTTGGTCTGAGAGCAGTGTGGTTGTTGGATAGGCTAAGTGACTTTTGTGTGTCAACCATTCATGTGCCATGTGTTCATGTGTTTTACATTAGCTCTTTGTTTACCAGTAGTAATGGTATCAGTAGTGGTAAGACTAACAGCAGTTGATAGCAACAGTAGTGATCGACTAGTAGTAGAGCTACTGTGGTAGCAATGGTGGAAGTCATTTTAGAATTTAAAGGTAGAAGCTGCAGTAGCAAAATCTTGCAGCATAAACCAGGCAGAAATGCCGCCTTACACCATCGCAGGGAGATCCTGCCCTGCTTTTCTTTGATGCTCTAAATGGAGGTGGCCGTAGATATATCAGCACACCCTGCGAGTGTCAGTTTCAGGATGCAGGCTGTCGATATAGATGACCTGCTGCAGCTAATTTGGCCTCACAGCGATGTCTGGCATAGTTACTCAAACCGCTAAGTGTGGCTAAAAGGGACTATTGCACCCAAGGAGGATTTAAGTACAACTCTTCGCACTGCTAAAATGGTGCAACCAAATTACACCTTTCCTGTTTCCATTTTTATTCTGGGTCTTTTGTGGGGGAAAACAAATCTAGTTTTTATCTTGGTTGTTGTATTGAGGACGATTCACTCTCTCAAACGAAGGGTGCCATTTTGTTTATTTTGTTTGACCACTGCCCATGGTTACTCCTTGGAAGATTTTTGTGTTCTTTTCTTTTGAACAGATGCGGCCATTCAAATGAATGATTATCAATATATTTCCAGACTAAATCCCTGTGCTAGTTTTGTAACTAGTCTTGTTGCTTGGTACCTGACTTACCTGATCTCAGGCCCAGATCCAATCTACCTGTAATGCATTTACTGTATTCCTGAGGTTTATCTGTACACACTTCAGCAGTGTATATTTCTTATATTATAATTTCCTGTTAGTTTCACAGGCAGACAAACTCTTGACATTGTGAAAGAAACACCAAAAGCATAGGATCTGCAAAAATGGTGTCAGGAAAGGCTTAGAAATTAAATTGCGCTGCTAATAAATCTGGACCCAAGCTTAAATGTTATACTCTAAACAATTTTGAGTTCTCCCAATTAAAATGTTTTAAGTCACTGAATACAATAGCATTTTTGAGTTTGCTCAGCTTTCAAGATTCATGGTTCTGTGGATTAAAAATTCCAAGCTCTGGTGACGAGCCGTTTATGTTGGCACAGCAACCACAAATGAGTTATTAACTCATATTGTGCTGCACAGCTAAGCATTTTACACTGGGTCAACGTGGGGTAAGCATAAACAAGGCTTGGCAAAATTCCATCTGTCCGCCGTGCCACTTTCTCCTGGGCAGGGTTACGGCGGGGGGGGGGGGGGCTGGGGCCTATGCCAGCGCACATTAGGTGGGGCTGGCCAGGATTTGAACATGGTACCTTCTTACCGCTAGGCACGGTTCATGGCACCACCGTGCCACCCCATGGCAAAAATGTACTTAATTGACTCCTCAAAAACAGCAAGCCATAATCTAACAGAAGCAAATGCAAAACAGAGGGTGGTGGCTTTGCTTAACAAACATGTGGCAGCTATTTTATGTTTTATGGAAAACTGATGCTTCCCTTAATTTGCCCAGCCCTGCATGTTCTCGTACTGACTAAGTGGTCAGTCAACAGTCATTGCTTTTCATATTTTATGCTAAATACATTTTTAATGACACTTGCGTCGTGGGTTGGAGAAGTGAATAGCACTGTGGCCTCAAAGCAAGAAGGCGGTGTATTCAAATCTCAGCCGGCCCCACCTAATGCATGCTGGGAAAGACTCCTATGGTCTCCTGTATATATGTTGCCAATTTTTGGGTCTTCTGCATATATACCATGTATATATTGTTTACCTAAAAAAAAATATATATATATATATATATATATATACTGTACATACTGTATATAGGGTCCCCTGAATAAATTGTGTCCAATGTAGGTCCTAACAGTAGGAACCAAGTCCAAGAAACTGTCTTTCATCATAAACTTTCATTTTGGAGGGAAGGTGAACCCGGCGTCATAAACTTAGACTGTGGGGTTTTGGAGGAAAGGTGAACCGCGCATCATAAACTTAGACTGTGGGGTTTTGGAGGGAAGGTGAATCGTGCGTCATAAACTTAGACTGTGGGGTTTTGGAGGAAAGGTGAACCGCGCATCATAAACTTAGACTGTGGGGTTTTGGAGGGAAGGTGAACCGTGCATCATAAACTTAGACTGTGGGGTTTTGGAGGGAAGGTGAATCGTGCGTCATAAACTTAGACTGTGGGGTTTTGGAGGGAAGGTGAATCGTGCGTCATAAACTTAGACTGGGGTTTTGGAGGGAAGGTGAACCGCGCATCATAAACTTAGACTGTGGGGTTTTGGAGGGAAGGTGAATCGTGCGTCATAAACATAGACTGTTGGGTTTTGGAGGGAAGGTGAATCGTGCGTCATAAACTTAGACTGTGGGGTTTTGGAGGGAAGGTGAATCGTGCGTCATAAACTTAGACTGGGGTTTTGGAGGGAAGGTGAACCGCACATCATAAACTTAGACTGTGGGGTTTTGGAGGGAAGGTGAATCGTGCGTCATAAACATAGACTGTGGGGTTTTGGAGGGAAGGTGAATCGTGCGTCATAAACTTAGACTGTGGGGTTTTGGAGGGAAGGTGAATCGTGCGTCATAAACTTAGACTGGGGTTTTGGAGGGAAGGTGAACCGCGCATCATAAACTTAGACTGTGGGGTTTTGGAGGGAAGGTGAATCGTGCGTCATAAACATAGACTGTGGGGTTTTGGAGGGAAGGTGAATCGTGCGTCATAAACTTAGACTGTGGGGTTTTGGAGGGAAGGTGAATCGTGCGTCATAAACTTAGACTGGGGTTTTGGAGGGAAGGTGAATCGTGCGTCATAAACTTAGACTGGGGGGTTTTGGAGGGAAGGTGAACCGCGCATCATAAACTTAGACTGTGGGGTTTTGGAGGGAAGGTGAACCGCGCATCATAAACTTAGACTGTGGGGTTTTGGAGGGAAGGTGAACCGCGCATCATAAACTTAGACTGTGGGGTTTTGGAGGGAAGGTGAATCGTGCGTCATAAACTTAGACTGTGGGGTTTTGGAGGGAAGGTGAACCGCGCATCATAAACCTAGACTGTGGGGTTTTGGAGGGAAGGTGAATCGTGCACAGTATTGGTCAGAGTGTGGAACAGGAGTGTAATCAACACACGCCACCCTCCAGCTGCGAGGCGTCCTCAGGAGTCTGAAATGTAGCGCCACCATATCGCGCGCCAGTGCAGCGTTCAGACACTTCCTGTGTGAGTGTGTGTACATCTGCTACCCCCGGAGGCTGAATCACAGTGCAATTGATGCCCTAGATAGAGACCTTTGGTCTTTAGCCCAGTGGGAATCATATCCTTTGTTTTCGCTGTGCGGATGGTGTGAGTCATCACTCTAAACCAGCAGGTGACCTACCCCATTACACAGTAATCACTAAACTACATTTCCCACGATTCCTCCCACGAATACAGTTTTTAGGTCACTGGGAGCTAGCTGGTTGTGAGAGCTGGCTGATACACCTCCGAATGTGTCCCAGAAATGAGTACATGTAGAAGCCTGTACTTTTAATCTGGCGTTTGGAAAGCTTTTTTCCCCCTTAGAAATTTGAGTTTTGACAGTTTAGTGTGGATGTTGTTACTAACACGGCTCTGTGTCAAAATAGATTAAAGTGAACTGGGAAGCTGAACGCTGCATTATAGGTATAGGGGAGGGGGTGTCCAGAGCTGTTCTGTTTTTTTTTATTTAATACCAAAGCCAGGGGTATCATGACTCATCTGCTTTTCCTTCTCCCCATTATTTTTTATTTTTTTTAAAAAGTTGTCTTAATCCTTAATTTCTTTTATAAATTTTTTTTAACGGCAGGTGTTCAGATATGATTCGTCCTTCTTCTTTTCTCTCTCTCTCTCTCTCTCTCTCTCTCTCTCTCTCTCTCTCTCTCTCTCTCTCTCTCTCTCTCTCACTCTCTCTCTCTATCCTTTTTTTTGTGACTGGTCAATATGTTGGATACCTCCCTACTATAATGCCACACACTACAGCCAGACATACAGTGCCCTCCACTATTATTGGCACCCCTGGTAAAGATGAGTAAAAAGGGTTATAAAAAATTCACCGTTTGGTGAATTTGTTTAATCTCACACTCAGAAAATGAGAAAAATCCAACCTTTAATTGACATAAATTTATTATGAGAAAAAAAATTAAGAAACCCTTTAAATTATCCATCCATATCTACTGTGTTTCTGGCAGCAGAGTGATGGTTTAAGGCTTGTTTGATATGTCAGACCCTTGATGACTTAGAGCTATTTAGTGAACCTTGTGGTCCGTACTCTTCCAGTGTAATTTACAGCCAAATCTAGTCCCACCCCCAAATTCCCATAGAGATCCATTCAAATGCAGAGACGTTATAGTATCGCTTGTAGGAGTACCAGAAAATAAGATATCAAGAGTCTTTTGATGTTGTTGGATCACAGACATCAGAAAGTCATGGCATGCAAAGGATATGCGACCAAATATTAAAAATGATTACTTTATTCTATATATATATATATATATAAATGCAGGGTTGCCAATAATTGTGGCACACATGGTTTTGTTCAAAATAATTATTTCTTGATGAGGGATTTTTTTTTTTCTCATAATAAATTTACTTCAATTAAAGGTTGGATTTCTGTCATTTTTCCAGTGTGAGATTAAGCTAATTCACCAAACGCTGAATTTTTTATAACCCTTTTTACTCATCTTTACCAGGGGTGCCAATAATACTGGAGGGCACTGTATGTCTGGCTGTAGTGTGTGGCATTATTATACTAGGGAGGGCAAAGTAGAGCGTTAGAGCAGTCTGTGCATGTGAGCTCTACAATACATTTATCACAGTTTGTTGACCGTTAACTTTACTGCAGTAGTGATCATACTTACAAGAAGTGCATGCTAGTGGTGTTGGCCTTTATTGTAGCTAGCACAAAAGTAGAGCACTAAACCATAGAATGGATTTAAACTTCAAACTTTCAACATTCAAAGTGAAACTTTGATTATGATCAGCGGCACCAAAAATTTCCATCACACCCTCAATAAATGGCAAAGTCCCAGTAGAAGATGGAATTAAATCTCTAAAAGTTCATTTCTAAACCGTCATTGATTTTGCTTGGCCGTTGTCGATGAGCGCACAGTTGCTAAACTATGTAAATTACGTCAGAATTATTCGGCAATGTTATTTGCTACCTAAACCTTACAGCACACTCATCATTGTTAATAATACATCCTGAAATGTCAATCTTCAGAAACCGTTTAAACCATTAACCAATAAGATGGGACTTTAAAGTTATAAGGCGGGATTTATCAAATGTCCAGCAATATAAATACACGGACCATTCCTAATTGTTTTTACAAGTTTTTTTTTTTTTTTTTTGCGTGATTTCTCCTCGGAAGCTTGAAAAAACAAGGCGGCCCACCGAAAACATTTCAATGCAGGAAAAAACCTGCATAGGAAGTAATATGTGTAATTCTTTTAAGATTGTAAATTACAAATTTACCATTAGAATAAGGTTTGTGTCCACTATATTGTAGTAGTCTGTATACTGTGAAAGTAAATGTTGACTTGCAGGCCTTTGTGCCTTAAATGCGTTATTTGTAGTTATACTCTGTCTTTCCTCCAGATGGTTATTTTGTTTATGAAAGGCTGACACTATCGGTAAAGGGATTTCTATGAATAATGTCTTACAATGGAGGCTGTTGTGCTGAACGTTGAAGGTAATTGTGTTGCCGTTGAATTGAAAAGGTAAGGCAGTAGTTCCCAAACTCGGTCCTGGAGGACCCCTGTGTATGCTGGTTTTTGTTCTAACCACAATTGCAATGCCAGAATTTTAACAAGCTGTTCATTTTTCTTAATTGGGTCATTTTCATGTTTAGAGGGATTATTTACCCTTTTAAACTACATTATGTGAGAAATAGCTATGCATGCCATGAAGAATAAAATCCCATGTTCACATTGTGCTTATTATGCTATAGTGCAAACAATTACATACAAATTGGAAACATTTTGTTTAGCTGATAAATATAAAGGCTGAGGTGAATTAATAGGCTCCTAATTGATTAATTTGTCGACACATGACCACTAAAACGAACTATTTGGTAGATAACAAAGAATTCATAGACAAAGCAAATGACAACAAGCCAAACCTGCGTTGTATTAAAAAGGTTTAAGGAAACCTTTTATGTAATTGTTTGCGATATAGCACAACAAGCACACAGTGAACATGGGGACTTTGAAATACACCTAATTAAGAAAAATTGCCAGTTTCTGGGATTGCAATAGTGGTTGGAACGAAAACCGGCATGTACAGGGGTCCCCCAGGACCGAGTTTGAGAACCACTGAGGTAAGGGGTAATTTTTGCTGTTGAGGCTGGATGCTGTTTTCATTCACCAGCATATTTCCTTAGGGAGGCGATCAAGTGTGATGGTAATTAATTTGTGATATCACAAGAAAGTGCGGACAGGAAGCAATTTTTAAAAAAAAATTTAAGTTAGAAAGTAAATATTAACCAATTTGTATACAAGGGGTCCTGATGCACAGTCAGTGATTTTCAGTACATCATCTATTTACTGTCCCCAAAGGGGATATGTATTCTTGATTTACAAAGCCATAGCCTGGCAGTATTAGGGGAAATGCAGGCCTCCTATAGGGCAAGACACATTGTAATGATGTTGGACTGCTGGTCACATTGTGCACCGTACGTTCCAGGAGTGTGGAGCCTTGTTGAATTGTAGCACAGTAGTAATATTTCAGTGACTCAACAGCCTTTCTCATAGAGAAAAAATATGTTGCATCACATTTTGAATGCAATATTATGTACTTATGTAGCTGTATATTTACAGAAGGAGGTCAGGTTAAGTGCTCGTCTTTAAAAGACCGTCACAGGTCTCCATTGAAACCAGTGCCTTCCGCTGCAAATCTGGTTGCAAAACGCAACGGCACAATGCCAGGGTATAATATCTAGTGTAAGAAATAAAAAAATAAAAAAAAGCCCTTTTTCATGTTTTTCTGCCACCAATATCGAATGTGAAACCTGAGCGGACCTGTTAGCCATTTGGGATTAAGGTTAAAAAAAAAATTGGCCGATGTTCAGCTGCTGTGCTGTTCTGGGGACACAACCCAGCGCCCTCCGTCTGCCACTACTCCACCACTTCCAGAGACCAACATGATGCTGAAGAAATGTCTAGAAAAAATAGCTTTTCATCCAGTCCATCAGCTTTAGGATAACTCCTCCATATTGATTTTTTCTTAAAATAAAAAAAATTGAAAAAATGGATAAATAATTTAACAAGCACAACAAAGGGTGGAATAAATTGTACATTCTCATCTGGATGTGAGCCCGTGCTGGTTAGACGGCACATTCTATACTACAGGACGGGAGATTTGGTCTCTAGGCAGGCATAGCAAGGACACACTAGGTATTAGATGTCTAGTTTGAAGATATAAATTGGGGGTGTTATTCCAAAGGTAAGGTGTGGGAAAGGGTACGTTTCCGTTCTCATTAGGGAGGCCCTGAATCGTTTGCAGCTGAAAATGAGTGCCAGCGTGTGTGCGATTCAGGTCACTTGTAAAAGGTAATGTGAAAGTCTCACCTTTTGCGGGTCACAAATCTGTCGAGTCAAAAAAGCGATGAGAGTTAGTGAAGCTGACACGGAGGCACGCTCCCGTTACTGTGTTCATCTTCGCCTTTTAATGGGTCACGAGAGATGACTGTGCAAAAAGCCATCCCTAACAACAGGCAGCGCTGCAAAATGGCACCCTTGATATCAGCAGGCAATTTACAGACCTGGAAATCTGTGAAAATGCGAAAGAACGCAAATGCACTTTTTGACACTGCCAACCGTATGAACATAACATTTGCAAGAAAAAAAAAAAACAACAAAAAAAAAAAAACAGGACACTTGCATAATTTAATTCCTCTCAGGTTTAATTTAAAAGCTCACTGTCAGTATTTTGTGCCTTTGCCAAAGATCCATGACCCAGAGTCCAAAATAGAATTGAAGATCAAGTGTTTATCGAGGCTGGCTCCCTGTGTTGTGGTTTATCTCCTCCTTCATATTCATTGTGAAAAATAAAAACAGCCAGTCTGATTTATGAGGTGAATTAAAGAGGTTGGAGCTATAAGTGCGAGATGCCATTGGACAGGACGCAGGTGTTTGATTACCTGTGGACAGGTGGACCGCTGAGGATGGCAATGTACCTGATCTAGCCTACTCCACTAAAATCTGACTGCGTTAAAGTGCCTTACAGGGTTCTTTCAGGGGTTTGAATACAGGAGTTACACGGAGAAGGTGCCGTTTAAGGACCGAATCCTGGGTCACGCCGAGACCTCCCTCGTTTCCATGGCACTGAGCCCGATTCCCCCCACCGCAACACTGTCCCCATCGATTTGTCCTATTTCACTCCCAGATTCGAACGCCGGCCCCATCTCTAAAGCGATTAGATCTGAACCCGCGCCTGCCACCCGCTGCTGCTGTCATCATTCGGAATTTTTTTGGCCTGGGAGACTAGGGCTCCATTCAAGGTCGTCAATACGTGGGCAGACTTAATTGTGGTTATGGACATAAGATTGGATAAAGAGATTGGAGAAATACTACCGTACAGTGCCAAGTGGGTACAGGGCAAGCCTTGTCTGCAGATATACTTGGAATGATTATTTACCACTCACTCAGTGCAGGGAATTGGAAATCCATACGTCTGTCCTTTTCAGAAAGTCGGAACTAAATCACCTGATGATTTTTATACTGGAAGTGCTAGGTTTTCTGGCTGTCAGTTGTTTTATCCATTTATGCACCAGTCATGCATAGTGCCCACTGTACAAGCCTCTGGAGGCACTGTTATGATCTGGGATTGCTTCAATTGGTCAGGTCTAGGCTCAGCAATGTTATGCAGCAATAAAATGAAGTCAGCTGAGTACCTGAATGTACTGAATGACCAGGTTATCCCATCAATGGGCATATTCCAGGACGACAATGCCAAGATTCATCGGGGTCAAATTGTGAAAGAGGAAGCATGAGGAATCATTTTCACACATGAATTGGCCACCAGAGACCTGACCTTAACCCCATTGAAAGTCTTTGGGATATGCTGGAGAACACTTTACGGAGTGGTTTGACTTTCCCGTCGTCAATACAAGATCTCGGCCAAAAGTGAATGCAACTCTGGACGGAAATAAATGTTGTTACATTGCATAAGGTTGTCGAAACAATACCACGACGAATGCGCGCCGTAATCAAAGCTAAAGGCGGTCCAACGAAATATTAGAGTGTGCAACTTTTTTTTTGGCCAGGCAGTGTATATAAAAAACAAAACAAAAACATTTAATATGAAGTGGAAAAGCTGGCCTGGAAACTGAATCCTGTATCTACCCCTTATTTTCTAAATTTGGAGATCATCCTTGTATTCATTCCTGTTCATGAATGTCATTCAGCCTTGAACAGGATGATGATCCAAGGTTTGTTCTTTTGTGTGCCTTTGCCATTTTTTCTTTTGGCTTTCTTACCACACAAGGATCACTGCAACCAAAGCACTACAGTCTACTAACCAGGTACTGTTCTACACCTGCAGTCCACGCAGCACTACAGGAGAGAGGCGAGGGCCAATTGGTGGAGAATAACATCTCTAACTGATCTCTAACTCTATCTCTAAGCCTCGGGGCACCTGGCCTGTTGTTGGGAGAATCTAAAGCAGCAGTAAACTGAAGAAATTCTGCCCAGTTAAATGGGGGCATTAATGTCCCATTGCTGCAGACTTCGTTACATGGTTACAGTCAGTTTATTCCGTAGACTGATGCTCGAAACTGTGATGAGGCCTGGCCTATGCCTGGTATGAGCGACATTAACAAATGGGACACTACGCTAGGGGACAAATTTTTTGGTGCCTGTTGTTAGTTCTTTTGGGGAGCTTCCTGTGTGGCTTTAGAGAACGTGCTCACGTCTGTGGAAATGGGCGTGTGTGAGAACAGTCCAGGCGGACTCTCGCTTTCATCCCTACACTGTCAGAAAAAATGTGCAATAAATTGTACCCATAACAGTACAATGGCTTGTCACCGGGGCAGTACCCTCAAAGGTATGCTCATTGTACCCTTTTAGATTAGTATTCTAAGGGTACAAATATGACCCAGTGAGGGAACCATAGATATGACATTTCATGTAATGTAATAGTAATTTGGAATTCTGAAATGGCAGCCATCTTACCTGGGTACAGCTATAATAGGAACCCTATGGCAAAGTGTCATGTACTTTCTAACCCACTGTGATGTCATAATCGAGTCTCAGAAGCCAGATGATTGGCTCCTAGATATAAAACCATGGTTACTGGCCACCATCTTACCTGGGTAAGGTCTCAAAAATTGTGCCACTAACTATGACATATGTCACATCTATGGTTCTATATCTATGGAGGGAACATTAAAAGGAATTGTACCTTAGAGAACAATAAAGGACCCCTACAGTTTTTCTGATGGTGTATGTGCTGCTGCTGTCGCTGTTGTTGGGGAGAAATGGATCGCCTGTGACAGGCGTCTTGGGTCAGAATTAAGCCAGCCAATTAGAAGTCTCAGGCTCAGAGGCTACCACTGATTTTAAAAACTAAAGATACGATACAATGCCTTTATACTGTTTCCATGGAAATCATTTTTGCAACTGCAAGTCGGCACAACGGCAAGACAAACACAGGCAACACCACAACCTTGCATGCAATAGTCAAAAAAGAGAGAGAGAAGGGGGGGGGGGGGGGGGGGGGGGGGGGGGGGGGGGTGTCAAAAAGGACATTGGGATACATAGACACAATGATTACACAGTACACAATATACAGTTATAGTACATTCACTAGGAATCACACAACATATGGAACATATACACAATATGTTTTATACATTCACTTGGAACCCCACGTTCTACCAATTACAGTATGTCAAGTACCTTATTGCCCTGAAGTCCGACATGGTCTCCTGGTTGAGGAGCCAGACGGCTGATAGAATACTGCTTCCCCTGCCTTTGCTTTTGTTGAACTTTGTACGTATTGTACAGGTGCAGGACAGAGAGTTGCAGAGAGTAGGTGCAGAAAGGCGCACACAGTTTCAGGGAGTATCACAGCAGGCCAAGGCGGGGTGTGGCCCCCCGTTTGGCGACGGATAGCGAAAGTTTTCGACGACAAATCGAAACGGTCCCTAGCAGTCGAAAGGGTCCTGTGTGGCTAATTTAGCCAGAGCTTCGACCTCCTGAACTGTTTGCCGGAGCCCATCCCCCACTGCGCACGGCTCTAAATTACATTCTAATTAACTTCCACAGTTCTGGCTCCCAGTCAACGCATACATTATACTGGAAATAAGCCGGCACTGGGGCCTGTCTGAGGCCCGGGAGAATTACCTGAGGAAAAATAAGTATATACATTTTAAAAAGTGGAATTCAAACGGAGCAATCTTGGCAGTGAGAACAATTGCCCCCCCCCCCCCCCCCCCCTTTATCTTCTAACACGCGGAGGTGGGGACCTCTGAGTATGAAAGGCGATCATTTTCATGCCCTGGTTTTGATTTAAGGGCTGGTGCCCGGAGTCATCGGGAGGGTGGCTGCGTTTTGGGGTGGTGGGGTAGGGTGGGGAGGGGGGGGGGCGGTTTCCAGAATCCATTACGCAGAGCTCGCTTGTCAACTAAATCTCTTCAATTACGGCGCGCTTGATTGCGCAGGGGTTCTGTGGGGGGGCAGATCATTGCTCTGTTTGAGGGCCACCGGCACGGCCCAACATCTCTCTGTGCTCTGGCACACATCTGCTCCGGGATCCTGCTCCACTGAGTCCTTTCCACTGTGCCAGAAGGGCAGTGAGAACCGCTGCCAAAAAAGTGTGAGCCAGCCCGCTGTTTCTCATAATAACAATGCTAATACTACTACTATTACTGCTACTACTGCTACTATCACTACTACTACTACTACTACTACTACTACTACTGCTACTACTGCTACTACTGCTACTGCTGCTACTACTACTGCTACTGCTAATAATAGTATTAATAATACATTTATATTGTGCAATTCATCTCAGGATTTCAAAGCACATTAGAGTGAAGTGGGGGGCATTATCTCAACCGCCACAAATGTGCAGCCCCAATCTGGGTGATAGACGGCAGCCTTTCTGTCCCATCAGCTAAGATTTGTTTAGCGAATTACACTCTGATACGTAAATGCCAGATTGGAGATTTGGCCACGACACTGGAGAATTGCCTACACTTTGTAATAAGTGCCTTTAATGACCACAGTGTCTGCCCCATCTACTAGCCCACTAGAACCATTTCCAGCAGCAACTACATTTGCCCAGATGTATGAACCCATCCAAATGCAACCCGGGCCTGTTTAGCTTCAGCCAGTTGGAGAGTAAAGGCCATGGCCTTGGCATTAGTTGCTGGCCTTGGTATTTCCCATGGCTTGATTGTATTTAGACTGCCAGTTTTGGTTAAAGGGATTTAAGGGATTTAACTTGTTTAGCTATTGTGGCTGAAAGACTGGGCCAGTTCAAATCCCAGAGTGCCGTTGTAGCCGTGAGCGAGGTACTTTAGCGGAATTGTTTCAGCGGAGAGCATTTAAAAGCATAAGCGATCTAAGGAGACCCTGGGTAAAGGCACAAAATGGATGACTGGTTTGTGCCTTTAGACTAAAGAAATGAAAGAAGGACATGAATAGGGGAGGGGGCCTGTTTGCCTGTGAGATCAGTCAGTGTGACTCCCTGTGGGAAAGGCCCATCTTCTTTTTCATTAAAGCTTGGGAAGTGTCCTGCTCGTGTCCCGGGGCTGCTGATTCTCTGATGTGCACCACCCCTACAGCGCTTAAAAGAATGCTTTCAGGTGCTGTCGAAGGGCACGCCCTGCTAGAGCAGTGGTCGGCAAAATCCTGGCCTTGTCAGTGCCAACAGTGGCTAGCAGCCCAGGAATGGAAGTTAAAACTTGGACGCAGCATCGACCCCAGCTTGCAGTGACCCCTGTTTCACGCGAGGCGCCATTGTGGACAAAAGTCGTTCGCAAAACTCTGGGAGAGGGACTGAAACCACCGGATGAGCAGTCCATGCGTGCGAGTGAAAGTAGCTTGCAAGAGAGGACCGATGAACAGCGCGCAAATGAAAGTCGCTTGCGAGAGAGAGAGAGAGAGAGAGAGAGAGAGGTCCAATGGACAGTGCAATGCAAATGAAAGTCACTTGCGAGAGAGAGAGAGAGAGAGGTCCAATGGACAGCGCAATGCAAATGAAAGTCGCTTCGCAGCACAGCTGAGTATGTACTTCAGTTGAGAACACAGTACCTAGAAGGGAGGACATGGCAGGGATGAGACGTGGCTTTCCAAAAAGCAGGTACTTTCACACTGAGGCCAATAGCACTACACTCTACACGGATTCCGCAGGCGACAAAGCCGTACAGAGATTAGCTTTCGCAGCGAAGCTGTGCCAGAATTGGGGTTCATGCACTGTGATACCTGATCCAAATTACTTTTATGTCTGCAGAACAAATTTCGGAATCCCCCTTCCCCCCCCATCCACCCGCCCGCCTCGCTGTATTTATGCATTGTGGCGGTAATTTCCTTTGCCAGCTCTTGTTCCGTAATGATCAATCTCTTGTATGAAACTACTCACTTGAAGCTGTTCACGGATCTCTCTTAAAATATGAGTGCTTGTGTGTGTAGCTTCCAATTACCCTAAACACTCTCATCTCCCAAAACCGCTCAGAGACTAAAATTCTACCCCCCCCCCCCACCCCCCATCTTCCCTGGCTTGCTTCTCCAGTCTGACCTTTTCTTTACCCAATCTACATTCTACTCTCCTTTCTGCACCTGTGAAACTGAGAGAGTGCATCCCATGAATCACCTGACTTCCTGCCTCCTCACTGAAAGGGAAGTGGAAAAACTAATATCGATCAAATGCACAGGATCAGAGACTCCATCCCATGTCACACGTTTTCAGGCTTGTCATTGGCGCCACATCACAGGTGTTAAACAGTGCCCCACCTAGGAAAACCACGTTTAGGACTTGTTGCTAAGAGTGATGGGCTTACATTGTATGGGCTGGGAGGACCTATCAGGGTTGCCAGACTGGGGGATTACCCCCCCAATGTAATGCATTTGAAAAATTAACGTAGGGAAATCTCAGAGTAAAAAATGTATGGCATGGTGGATTTCAAAAGACTGTATGGAGTGAAAGTCTTGGAAACTATTACAGAATTGAATTGAAGATGGGGGGGTTTTTGAACACTCTTATAGGGTAATAATTTCCCGGGCAGCTGAAGACACTGGCTCTTGTATGGAATTATGGGCGTCCGCGTAGCTCAGTCTTTAAGCGCTCAAGGATTCGTCTCTCCACGGTGCGGGATTTGCTTTCACGCGTTCGATGGCGAGGGCCCGACCTGGTAACCGCCCTCCAGTGAGAACTGAACAGGAGACACGCATGCAAGTGCTCGTATTCATGGGATTAGCATGGCTGTGAATGCATATTACAGGGCTCTCTCTGAACAGAAGTGTAGCGCAGTGTAAGCGTTTGGTCAGAACCCAGCAAGCGTCATTCAACCCAGCCCTGGCTGAGGTCTAGATGTGTGTCTATCATAAGGTACAAACAACCCAACGCTTTCTTGAGTCTGAGATTTCTGGGATAATGCCTTTTTGGCCTTTTCCCCCCCGGAGAAAGGGGTAAAAAAAACACTTGTCAACACTATAGTTTGCTAACATGAATCTGTGGAGTGGTTAAAAATGAGTTTTAATGACTTCAACCTAAGTCTATGTAAACTTCTGACTTCAACTGTACATCAAACAACTGTGCTCAAACAATGTAAAATCAATATACTGCATAATGGTGCCGCAGGTTCAGTCTGATGAAGCTTATGGCCTAAGCATCATATACTGCACATGTATTTATACCTTTGCCTCCTTTGTTCCAATTATACATGTGCCTGAAATAATGATGGCAAGGAATTGTTCTTTTCTTCCCCCGTCTGAAAACAAAACAAGGTGCCCTTGGTGGTACGTTAGCCAGCAGATATTATGAGACATGACTATCTCGAAATGAAGAGCCGGATGATTCATAAACTGTCAGCACAGGCCGGCTTATGTAAGAGGATGTGCGGGAGGGAGCTGTCAATCAGGGCCGCTAAGTGACGCGCCTTCGCAAGAGCGCTGCGCTCCTTTCGTTAATGTCAACATTTAATTAACGCAAATCCACAACGTTGCTCCAGCGGTGTTGAATCACCTTAACCGCTGAGGTGACCTTTAAAAGGTTATCGATTTGTTAATACAACTTGGAGTACATGTTGACATTCAGGGATGTCATATTGTGAAATTAAAGCAATTTTGGTGAAAATTGATTGCCTGGAACATTCTACCGCTGTAGAAGTTGATTCCACATGATGGTTGAAGACGCACTCCTTGTATAGAAGTTATAAGTTTGAGAGCACCATGTGTTATAGACCCTCCTCAGGTTAAAACCATTCAACGGTGTATTCTAACAAAAATGTGTAAACTTACTTTTGTCAGTTGACATATTTCCGATTTAAATCAGTTTAAAGGTTTTCTTGAAACAGTCAAAATTTCCAATAAGGTCCTGGACAGATGAATGGAATGCCTTGTGGAACCTAAAGTGCACGCTGAATAAAATATGTATGTGAATGCCTGGTGGCGGGCAGTGCGGTGGTGCAGCGGCTAGCACTGTCGCCTCACAGCAAGAAGGCTCCAAGTTGGAATCCCGGCCGAGGGCCCCCCCCGTGTGGAGCCCGCATGTCCACCGTGCTCTGCAACATTTCCCTGTGAAAGAGGGCTGATTTTCCCTTTGACTGACTGACAGCTGGCTTCTAAAGGGGGATCATGCTGGGCGTTGTAAATATTGAAAGCGCGGGCACCTGCAGTCGCTGCTGAGGCCAGACACCTGGACTGTGTAATAGAAACCAAGTCTGATCCGCGTTCTCTTTAAAGTGAGCTTAAAGACACAAATAACGGCCGCTGTTTAATACGCGTCTACAGGTATACATTACATTACAATCATTTGGTAGACGCTTTTATCCAAAGCGACGTACAATAAGTGCATATTGAAGGTCATTGACACGACTACAAAGCAAATCCGACAAAGCACAACTTTCTCACAGTGATCACGATATAGCAATGAAGGCCTCCAATCATAGAGCTGTGTCCCTGGGCCTTCTTTGTGAATTATTTGCTTTTTGTTATTTTGTTATCAAACCTCCTTCCCTACCAGGAGGAGAAAGGTAGACATACTACATTACATACTATTCAACTTTCCTGTGCTTGGGTTTGAAAATAGGCTACATGAAAGCAAAGTGAAGTCGTGGTGTGGTTTTCTCAAAGAGAATAATTATCAAACACGTAACTCAGGCAAACTACAGAGACCATCCAGCCCTTCAATAAGGCCTTCTTTTCAGGTTTAGTCCTGCTAGCAAAATCTTTCCAGGAGGGTGAACTCAATTTAGAGTCGTCCTCCAGGATGTGTATCTCAGGAGGGAGCGGAACATTAATCTCCAACTTTTTACTTAATATGACTACCTCAGAACCCCAAAACATTGGCGATTGTTGGAAATTCCCTGAATACAGGAAGAAAAGTACCAATGTCTGTCTCAATTTGCAGGCCCCACAGAGAGTTCCTGTTCCAAATTTTATTAGAACTTTTCTGAGTGGATTTGCATGAATCAGTGTGTCAATTTAAAATGGATTAGTTGGTGTGCCAGACCTTTTTGAAGGTGATAAATGTTTTGACGTATAATAATCCAAATCGTCTGAGATGCCAACCTTCTTAAACTGCCTCTCCCACACTGATGTGATCGGGAGAGCGCTTAAATTATAACCCATCAATTTGCATTATGTATATAAAACCAGCTTTCTATTCAGGGAGCGGTTGTGAAATAAACCACTCAGCATGTGAGTAGGCAAGTAAGTGAGCCTGTCCCATCATTCATCCATTCAACCTTTATTCCATTCTCTGAGAATATCATTGAGGGTGGGCCCTCATTTGTAATGATACCGAGATTGCACAATAGAGGAACAATCAGACAGAATATAAACGATCCAAAATATGTCCATAAAATTAATACATAAATAAAATAAAGCAGAAATCAGTTAAAATGGTTGCAAACAGATATGGGAAGGTTTAAGAACAGGTTTCTAAAATGTCTAAAAGGAAAAAGAGAATTGAGTTTTAGGAGACTTTGTAAATTGTTCAATGAATCTGGAGCACTAAAACCAAAAGAAGTCCTTCCATGTTCAGACTTGACTCACTTGTTTCCGTACTTGAAGCACAAGCCAGTCAGGGGACTACACAAACACAAAGGGTCTAAAATTGAGCCTGTAACAGAGAGTAACCCAGCATCGCTAAATGTATCCTTCAAAGTGTGCAAGTAATGTACGTGTGGACCATGGAGGGTACACAATGGGCTGGGAGCCTGTTAGAATAAAGATCCATTTCGGCAGGTGAGACAATGAATGAAACATGATCGGGGACTTTGAGAATTTACAAACCTCGTTCCATATTAATAGAGCATTCCCAATAACATTACTGATTCAAAGAGGGATAAATTCATCTTTAAGACCTGTTTAAGAATGGGTTTCATCATTATGTTATGGATTAGGCAATTAATTTTCAATAGGTTGCCAGGATACTGCGGTCTCAGCATGAAACCGTAGCCCAATATAGCTCCACAAAGCCACACTGTTTAACCGGCTGGGTGTGAACGGAGACAGGGGGAGGTCTTTTCTGAGAGAGATGGCGTCACTGTCGCGCTGCTTCTCTCTGGCCGGCTGGAGTCCACGGCCTGCCTTCTCCCCTCTTAAGACCCTCTCAGAGAGCTCTCGGCATGAGGCAATGTTGACATTTTCAGCACATGCCTGACCTGCTGCGAGGGCAGGGGAGAAGGGAGGGCTCACCCCTCTCCTAACGGGAAACCGTTTCTACCCCCCGCTGACCCCAGTCCACACTTGCAGTGGGGTCGCCCCGCTGTTCGGACCAATAGACCAGTGAGAGAACCTGCTGACTGCGTCCATCATGCTAAGCTATGCATTTAGGACTGGCTGCCTGAAGGTTGAATCTTTTGTAATTCCTCATTCAGCCAATCATTGTCCTTTTAACACACCCCCACATCTTTTTTCCCCCCCACATACGACCTTTCCAAGGAAGGCTCTTGGATGTTGACTGTGTATATTTTTCTTTCTCTGCCAAAACGGTAGGTATTACATGTTTCATGTTGTAGCTGTTTGTATTATTGTCTGCAGATGGTAAAAAAAAAGGAAAAAAAAATTTTTTTGGGTGAATTTTTCCTGGTCAGCTCGTCAGCCCCGCTCTTGGCTGGGGCTCGGGGAGGTGAGGTTTCAAATCCACTGCCTCATCATATTTACAACACAAGAACTCTTCAGGCCACAATAACACTGACCTTTTGGTCAAAGCTTGAATTGAATCCAGTTTCTCCGGCTGCTCAGTATATGAAGAAAAGTCTTGTTCATAAGGGCAAAGATCTATGAGCATTTCAGGATGAACCCTTTATTGTTATTCTCTTTTCATCCAAATAAGCAACTGTTCGTTCTTTTAACCTGCATTTACATGAAACCAATGTTTAAAAAAAAAAGAAGCCAAATCTGTATGATAATGACCAGTGTTAAATTAAGCAAATGAGAATCCAAACCAGGTATATTATCATACTAGTCCCCTATAAATAGCCTTTATTTTCATACCTCATTTGCATCGGTGAAAAACTGTGCTTGGGGAAGTTGACAAGCAGAAACCCAAACCAAAACAAGACAAAGCAAAAAAAAAAAAGGCAAAAAAAAAAAGAAAGAAACAAATCCAAAAGCCTCAGGAAAAATAAATGGGATAAGGCAATTCTACCTCTATATCCCTCTCCTTTTCTCTCTCTCTCTGTCTCTCGCCCCTTGTGTGGATTAAATTGTACTGTTCCCTCTGCCCTCTCCTGCAGATGACCCAGGAGCAGTACATGCTGGCAGCCCAGCCCAACCCATCTCCAGAGACCGGCCTGTCCCCAGGCCTACCCCGTGGGCATATACGGCTGGAGGAAGCGATGCCTCTACTTCTTCGTCCTGCTGCTGCTGGTCACCATGATCGTCAACCTGGCCTTGACCATATGGATTCTTAAGGTCATGAACTTCACAGTGGTAAGTGCAGCCATGGCCCTGCACTTCCCTGTGGTAAATTGCAGCCATGGTCCACAGCTTTACCGTGATATGTGCGGTCATGGTCACAAAATTTACTGTGTGGTGACTGATGTTATGGTTCCAGAACTTTACCAAGGTAAGTGCCTTCGTGGTCCTAAATTTTACCGTGGTGAGTGCAGCCACGTTCCACAACTTCACCAGGATATGTGCGGGGCGTGATCATGCAATTCACCGTGGCAACTGAGGTCATGTGGCAGCGATATGCTTGGTGTTTCTAAACTTACAGTGGCAGATATATAACAGAACTTGGATAAGTGTAATAAGAATCCACCTGCATTAAAGGAAATGTATGAATGCAAATATCACCTTAACGAGTAAGGTCTCCTTTTCATAATGGCTGTCTGGGTTCCTGACATTAAACACCTTCCTGTTAAGAATTTTGGAGGGGAAAAAAAAAACCTGTTTCTAAGATCTGACAAGATTGCATTTCACCATTAAATTTGAGTACAGAAATGTGTCTTGCATTTAATATATTTTAATATTTTTTTATTTTATTCTTAAATGTAGGTATTTAAAATGTGACCAAACTTTTGCAAAGCCAAGCAAGGACCAACAAAAAAGCCACCAAAAAACAAGTCATTTGACATTAAATTGCCTTCTGGTAATTTCATTGTTTGTTGTTCATTGTGGCGTGGCACGGTGCTGTGGATAGCCTCACAGTAAGAAGGTCCCGGGTTTGATTCCAAGCCAGGGGCCTTCCTGTGTGGAGTATGCATGTTCTCCCCGTGTCCATGTGTCCTCCAGGTACTGTGGTTTCCTCCCACAGTCCAAGTACATGCAGGTTCGGCTAATTTCAGAGTTTAAATTGCCTGTAGGTATGTGTGTGTGCTCCATGCGATGGATTGGCGCCCTGTCCAGGGGTATTCCTGTCTCTCACCCAATGCATGCTGGGATAGGCTCAGCCCCCCCCCACCCCCCCCGAACCTTGACCAGGAATAAGCGGGTTAGGTAATGGATGGATGGAAGTGCATTGTGCTTCGATTGAATTGGGGCCCTTCGAATTTCCCAGTAGACAGACCACGCAATATGTATGTAAAAGACCGTGATCACATGACCTGGCCAGTTACCCCGTTGTTCCATAAATAGCAGTTGGACAAAGTCTAACAAAGTGGCAGGAATGCAGATATATTACACTTCCCAAGTAGACCACACCCATTCCCTGGAGAGACAACACAGCCTCTGGCCCTCTGTCCAGTTGTGTTAGTCAATTTTAACATGTAGGATATTTTCCATTCCCCTTCGCGAAGATGCCAAATTTGGTCAATTTTCATCTATTTAGGGGGTATGCTATTTAAGGCTTTATAACTCCAGGGGCCACATGTATAAAACTCTGAGTGAAAGAATGCGTAAAAAAAACGTGCAGGGTGAAAATTGGGAAATCTGCTTAAAAAAAGTTTAGCATTTTCTACCTCTGCCTCTCTGTCACGGTGTCGCCATATCACACGGACTCCAAACATTTTGTACGCATGTGTCCATCGTGTGCAGAGGTACGCAGATTCTCACAGCACGTGTTATATTATACATCTGAATTTCTGCGTGGAAACTCGCTTATGCAGCTTTCTGAGGGCATTTTTCTGCTCAGCATGTGGCCCCAGGTGTGAGCATCATAGAAACTTGGAAAATGCCTTAAATAAAGCAAGACAGTCGTACCATGTACGGTACTAACTTGGATTCGTATATTTTCATAAGTTAGGTCAAAATAAAGTGCCACGAATACAAATAAATCTTGGTAAAAATGCAAAACAAAGTTGTTTTCTTTAGTTTGCAATGAAATACTGAGAGCTATAAATGTAAAACAGGTAAAACTATACATTTATATAGTCAGGTCCAAGTATTTGGACAGTGACACAATCTTTGTTTTTTTTAGCTCTGTACTCCAGCACATTTGACTTTCAGCTTTAATTTGAGGATTTTTACGTCCATATCGGGTGAACTGTGTAGCAATTGCCACCCCTTTTTAGGGGACCAAAATTATTTGGACAAATTAACATAAGCTTTAATAAAGGTATCATATTTCATATTTGGTTGCATATCCTTTGCATGTCATGACTTCCTGATGTCTGTGACCCAACAACATCAAAAGACTCTTGATATCTTATTTTCAGATACTCTTACAAGCGATACTATAATCTCTCTGCATTTGAATGGTTCCCTATGGGAATTTGGAGGTGGGGCTAGATTAAGCTGTAAATTACACGGGAATAGTATGGAACACATGGTTGGCTAAATGTCTGTAAGTCATCAAGGGTCTGAGGTATCAAACTAGCCTCAAACCATCACTCTGCTGCCAGATATACAGTAGATATGGATGGATCACTTTAAGGGTTGTTTCTCCTGACAAATTGTTCTATTGAGCTAAATAAGTCAGGAGAAGAAACCCTTCAATCCATTCATATCTACTGTATTTCTGGCAGCAGAGTGATGGTTTAAGGCCCTTGATGACTTGGAGCCATTTAGCCAACCATGTGTTTCATACTGTTCCAGTGTAATTTACAGCTAAATCTAGTCCCACCCCTCAATTCCCATAGAGATCCATTCAAATGCAGAGACATTATAGTATCGCTTGTAGGAGTACTGGAGTATGTGCTGGAGTACAGAGCCAAAAAAACAAAAATTGTGTCACTGTCCAAATACCTATGGACCTGACTGTATATACTGTATCATACACTCCTTGTCCACAAGTGTGCAAAATCTGAGGGTGACATGCACAACTACTAAAGATCTATGATGCAAAATGTAAGCAGTATACCCTGTTGTCCCTTAGAGTCTCCAAATCTATCCAAAATGGCAAAACTTTGCACTGTTGTAAATAATAGCATAATCATATATTTAACTACAAATAAACTGTGTTGACTCATGAAACTCACTTCTGCATAATTGTCAAGTGGGAATTATTATACTTTCATCAGTATACGGGGATAGATATCTATGGTCCAAAACCTGTCATAAAATGAAGAAAATACTTTTTGTCCATTATAAAGCATATGCATTTGCCCATTATGATGGTTTAAGATGAAAACGACATTGATATCACACTGGTACACACACCTAAATATGTAGACTAATCATTCACTCTTGTAGAAAATGCATCACTTTTTTCTGTATTCTACAATATTTAATCTTTTGCTGCATGTCCTGGGATGACATTTCTCTGTAGTTTTCCTATTGTTGGCTTTATCTTGCTGCTATGACTGAATGCAACTTTTTTGTGGTGAAAATTTTTTTTTATCAACTCGCAAATAGATGCTATTGTCCACTGTGTCATGCATGGGTTAATGTAGTTACAGCTGAGACTGGGTGGGGAGTTGCTTGTTAAATGGATTAGCTATGTGACAATAGTGGCACTTAGAAACTGTATATTCAGTATATTTGTCACGAATCGTGTAGTAATGAAGCTAGATCATGGAGTTTGATGTTCCCTCTCATAGTTTGGTTGCTGGAGGCAATGAATGTCATGCTGCATTGACCACTACGGCATCTCAGCAAAGGGGATAATAACCTTCTGTTAAAGGGGCAGTTCACCCAAAACTACAACAGTACCAGTGCTATCTATCTATCCAGGTAGTTTTGCTGAGATCTCACTAGCCTTGTAGATATCCGCTGCAACTCACCTTGCCATCACCCTGATATAATGGACCTCAAGGGGTCCAAAGTTTGTGGCAGTCACAGCGGCAAAAATGTACATTTGAAAAAATCAACAGCAACGTCTTTTTACAAATATAATGACACAGATCCACACGGATATCCACAGACCAGGGGCCACACGTATAAAACTCTGAGTAAAAGAATGCGTAAAAGAACGCTCAGGGTGAAAGTCAGAAATCTGCTTAAATAAGTTTTGCCTTTTCTACCTCTGCCTTTCTGTCACAATGTCGCCATATCACACGGACTCCAAACATTGCGTACGTATGGTGTCCATCGTGTGCAGAGGTACGCAGATTTTCACAGCATGTGTTATATTATACATCTGAATTTCTGTGTGGAAACTCGCTTATGCGGCTTTCTGAGGGCATTTTTCTGCACTGTTTATACATGTGGCCCCTACTACATGTGTAGTGCATGGTTTTTTATTTTTTTGAATGTGAATTTTTGGCACTTTGAGCACCACAAACTTTGGACCTGTTGAGGTCCGTTCTATCAGGGTGATATCACGGTGAGCTGCAGCAAATATCTACAAAACTAATCTGTTCTCAGCAAAACTACCTGGATGGATAGATAGCACTCAGGGTATGTAGAAACATATCAAATTAAACATTTCAGGTGAACTGCCCCTTTAAAATCCCTTAAGTTTATTAATACCAGCAGTTGGTGAATTAGGGGTTTTATTGCCTCAGATCTGAACCAGAATGCATCAGTCTCTGCTGCAGTTTTGACCAAAGAACAAGAACAAAGGCACAGCCAAAATATGTCCTTTTCCCATCAGTGCACACACACACACACACACACACACACACACACACACACACACACACACACACACACACACACACACACACACACACACACACACAGAGCACACTTCATTTCACATTCAAATCTATTTGGAACATGAACTAAACGTTCCATTTTGCTATTTTCAGGGGAAAATAAAACCCAGTTCCAGTCACATTGCAAGCCCCGCACAAAGGCTATAAACGATCATTTATATTCTTGCTGTATGTCAGATCTCCAGCATTCCACGCAGGGTGTAAAATGCAGAAGAAGTGAGGATTATAACCCACAGTCCATTCGCTGGAATAGCCTGAGTTATACACAGAAATGCGGTGCTTGTTCAATAGAACATATTCACCGGGTGGTTTTCTCCCACAGAGCCTGAACTGCCTTTTAAGAGAAATCCAGCATCGCTCTTTGTTAAGTGAAATGTCTGAGAGGGGGAGAAAGAAAAATCAGCACGTGGCATTGAGGAAGCCTCAGAATTCAGCTCAGTCCCTGCTCGATCAATAAGGTGACAGAAAAAAAAGATCGTAAATGAGATGGAAGGATCCGTGCGGCATGATTCCGCCTCCCGCTGCTTCCCTGTGTGTAAAGACACAATCGTCTCCGTGGTGATGGGCGTGGCACACTCGCGCAGACACGCTGAGTGATGGTTGTCTGTAGCCCTGCGGCTAACACAAAAGTATTATAGCTCTGATAGCAGCAGGGGCACATAGAGTGTTTTAATGCATGGAAGAGCTCGCCATGTAGGAGAGGCAGGTCATGTAAGAGAAGCAAATATCCTTTAGCTATTCAAGACCAGGCTTGATGCAGTGCTGGATACTCTCCAAATTGCAGGTGAATAATAAACCAAGATGGGCTGAATGGCCTGTTCTCCTCAAATATTCGTATACAGGGTTGGGCCAGGGAACTTAGAGCTGCCTATGAATTAAAAACAGAATTTACTACTGAAACAGCACAAGCAGGTGCTTTGTAATGCTTTTGATGGAAAAGGGTGCTGTGTCTAGGCTGTTAAATGTTCTATAATGCAAAGGGTGCTGTGTCAGTGCTGTGGCACACTCTAGAATGAACAGGGTGTAGTGTCAGTGCTGTGAAATGTTCTAGAATGAACAGGGTGCTGTCAGTTCTGTGTGACATTAGAATGAACATGGTGCTGTGGTACACTCTAGAATGAACAGCGTGTAGTGTCAGTGCTGTGGAACACTCTAGAATGAAAAGGACACCATGCCAGTGTTGTGGAGCACTCTAGAACAAATAGGGTGCTGTGTAACATAAGAATGAAAATGTTGCTGTATCAGTGCTCTGGAACACTCTAGAATGAACAAGGTGCTGTGTCAGTGCTGTGAAATGTTCTAGAATGCACAGGGTGCTGTGTCAGTGCTGTGAAATTTTCTAGAACGAAAAGGGTGCTGTGTCAGTGCTGTGGAACACTCTAGAATGAACAGGGTGCTGTGTCAGTGCTGTGAAATGTTCTAGAATGAAAAGGGTGCTGTGGAACACTCTAGAATGAACAGGGTGCTCTGTCAGTGCTGCAGAACACTCTAGAATGAACAGGGTGCCGTGTCAGTGCTGTGGAACACTAGAATGAACATGGTGCTGTGTCAGTGCTGTGGGACACTCTAGAATGAACAGGGTGCTGTGCCAGTGCTGTGGAACACTCTAGAATGAAGTGTGCTGTGTCAGTGCTGTGGCACACTCTAAAATGAACAGCGTGCTGTGTCAGTGCTGTGAAATGTTCTAGAATGAACAGGATCCTGTATCAGTGCTCTGGAACACTAGAATTAACAGGATGCTGTGTCAGTGCTGTGAAATGTTCTAGAATGAACAGGGTGCTGTGTCAGTGCTGTGGCACACTCTAAAATGAATAGTGTGCTGTGTCAGTGCTGTGAAATGTTCTAGAATGAAAAGGGTGCTGTGTCAGTGCTGTGGAACACTAGAATGAACAGGGTGCTGTGAAATGTTCTAGAATGGAAAGTGTGCTGTGTCAGTGCTGTGGAACACTCTAGAATGAACAGGGTGCTGTGTCAGTGCTGTGGAACACTCTAGAATGAACAGGGTGCTGTGTCAGTGCTGTGGAGCACTCTAGAATGAACAGGGTGCTGTGTCAGTGCTGTGGAATGTTCTAGAATGAACAGGGTGCTGTGTCTGTGAGCCTGAGCAGGGCTGTGGAATTCTCCCTTCAGTTCCTCCCTCCTGTATGCACTGCGATGCGATTCTCAGCTTTTTCTTTTCCTTTTTTCTTGTATTGTGGCTGACGTGAAAAAAATGATGTCAGGCAGTGAAAAGATCTCAAAAAGGAGGATTGGTTCTGCCTCAAATGGTTAATGGTTTCTTTGTAGCAGCCTGAGAACAGCGTTTAAAAATAGACATTCTTCCATTTATTAGCAGGACTGGTGGAAATGCCTCTATCAGGTACAGTACATTTCTGCAGCCTTTTATATTCCACACAACAGGCAAAATTAATCACCACCTATGAGAAAAAATGTATGTACATTCACGTTTGTGCGTCAGTGCGTGCATGTACATGTGTGTGCACGTGTGTAAGCGTGTGTGTGCGTGTGTGTGTGTGTGTGTGTGTGTGTGTGTGTGTGTGTGTGTCCGTGCACTGTTGTGTGCTCTGAATGCTCAACTATGTTTTTCAGTTGAAAACCTCGCCCACGTACGCACTCTGCCGCTAAAAGATGGAGTTTCCCCCCCCGAGAGAGAGAGAGAGAGAGAGAGAGAGAGAGAGAGAGAGAGAGAGAGAGAATATTGGGGGGAAATTTCTCAGCACTGGAGAGCCTGCTGAGGGATTACCACTCGACTTCCTCCCTGCTCTTCGTTTTCATCAGGCAAATGGTTTCACGAGCAGTCCAGACAGGAAGTAAAATAAAATACATGGTATCTCCATAAAAAAAACAAAAAAAAACGAATTCTTGTATATATATATACAGATCCTTTCCAAAAAATTAGAATATCATGGAAAAGTTTTTTTTTTCCATAATTCCATTCAAAAAGTGAAACTTTCATAGATTATAGATTCATTACACACAAAGTGAAATATTTCTTGCCTTTATTTGTTTAATTTTTCATTATTTTGGCTTACAGCTCCAGAAAACCCCCAAAACAGTATTTCAAGAAATTAGAATAGTGTGTCGAAAATCAGCATTTACTTCAGTTATTTCAGAGAATGAATGTTTTAGACTGAGTGTCACACTCTGTACGTGGTGGTTTTTGAAGCACTGACTCCAGCCTCAGTCCACTCCCTCTGCATCTCCGCCAAATTTTGGAATCGTCTTTGCTTGACAGTCCGCTGAAGCCTACGGTCATCTCTTTTGCTTGTGCACCTTCTCCTGCCACATTTTTCCCTTCCACTAAACTTTTTATTGATATGCTTGGACACTGCACTCTGTGAACAGCCAGCCTCCTTAGCGATGACCTTTTGTGGCTTACCCATCTTCTGGAGGGTGTCAATGATGCTCTTCTGGCCAATTGTCAAGTCTGCAGTCTTCCCCATACTGAACCAAACTGAGATACCTGTCCAATTTAACAACACACCTGTAGAAAAACTTTGCTGGTGTTTTGAGTAAATTAGATGATTAGAGTGTGACACTCAGTCTAAAACATTCATTCTCTGAAATAACTGAAGTAAATGCTGATTTTCGACACACTATTCTAATTTCTTGAAATACTGTTTTGCGGGTTTTCTGGAGCTGTAAGCCAAAATTATGAAAAATGAAACAAATAAAGGCAAGAAATATTTCACTTTGTGTGTAATTAATCTATAATCTATGAAAGTTTCACTTTTTGAATGGAATTATGGAAAAAAAAAAACCTTTTCCATGATATTCAAATTTTTTGGAAAGGATCTGTATATGAAATTTGAAAGAATTGATTTTATATAGAATGATATTTGTTCTATTTTTGCCATAATAACAATCTAGGACTTTCATTTTAATTTCATGTATAATAAAAAAAACATTTGTTTTGGTTTAATTTTCTGTAAAAGGTCCTTTTATTTTATAAAATTTTTTTTTTGCCAATATCATAATCGATTGGCTGCTGCTTCCATTAAAGCTGATTTGTGCTACAGCGTGCAGTCTCATGGCCGGCTAATATAAATATAACGTACATGTAATATAAATATAACGTACTTGTACGTATATAGCAGGCTTCTGCGGGGGTAGTATAAAACTCCACAGTGTTTTCGCTCGCAACGGGTCACGGTGTAGCTAGAGTGGGAGGCTGCGGTGAGCTGAATTTTAGGACGTCGTGATTTTGGCGCTCTGTAAAGGAGGCGCTGTGTGCCGGGAGGTGTTTGAGCACACGCCGTGGGCGCGGTGGCACCGCTCTCTAAGTCGTGCCTCTCATGCGGCGTTTGCGGTGAGCACACAGCTGCCATATAGGCGTGACACTGTGTCCGATCACTCATTATCAGTGGGCGTCTCGTTTACCAACAGAATGCTTCAGCGCCAGCCAGGAGCTTTATATAACCTTCAGCTGAAATAAGCACAACACACACACACACATAGAGCACATGCACACACCCATTATACACACAACAAACACAGACTCAACACAACACACAAGCAAAAACAAAACATGCACCGATGTCACACAGACACACGCACACGCACACGCACACAAACACCCACACCTATTATACACCCAACAAACACAGCCAATACACATATACAACACACAAACAACAACAAAACACGCACCCATGTCACACAGGCATAGGCACACGCACATGCACATGTACACAAACACGCACACACACACACACCTATTATACACCCAACAAACACACACAAAACACATATACAACACACAAGCAAAAACAAAACACGCACCCATGTCACACAGACAGACAGACACACGCACACACATGCACACACCCATTATACACCCAACAAACACACACAACACGCAGGCAAAAACGAAACACGCACACGTCACACACTCACACACAGAAGAAGTTCTGAGATCAGCCTCACAGATTTTGGCGGTAAAACACTGTAGATTTATGAGACTTTATGAAAAGAAATATGTCAGAACTGTGTGTGTGCTTCTCTGTCTGCCTATGTGTGTATTGCATTCACTTTCAACACCAGTATCGTCTTTAACAGGACTGTGGGCACAAGCTCAATTTAAACAAAACCGGTAGAACCACAGGCCCAACAGTTTGTTTAGGTTTATATTTATGTAAGTAGAACTGTTGTAATTACTTTGTGATTACACATTGGAACACAACTACTAAAGTGGAAAATTAATTTATAGTTATCATGCAGTCATGTGACCACAGAAGTACTCCCGACATTTGAACCCCAACCCCCACATCCCTTCCCCCCGCTGTGATGGATTAGAAAGGATACGAACCTACTGTACGTGGTCATGAACACAGGCTGTCCACAAGACAGCCAACGTTAAAGCAGAGGGCCTGCTGGAATCCGCAGGCTAGTGTTAATCGCCATGCTAATTGGCTTCTTTGTCACGAAGCCGTTTGTACTTCAGCCAATTGCTAACTGAATTAGCATGAGTCACATGACTTTACCTGGAGGTCACAGCAAAGATAGGAGGAGTGAGAGCCAAGAGATGTGAATCAGCCGTCATATCAATCACACCTTCGTTTGAAGGATTGCAGCTAAAATGCTCTCAGGTCAAGGTTCCATGGTCACTTGTATTGATCTTGGTGTCTGAAAAAAAAATACCCCAATTCACATATTCATGGAAATCTGTGGGAAATGGTATCTGGGAAATTAAGCAGATGAGGGCTTGATTAATAAGGTTTAGCCATTGGCAAATTTGGTAGGTGAAATTTAAAGGGGGAATATGAGGAACAACGACTAGGTTAGACACAAACTGGCTGTGCCCTTAAACCAGCAAACATCAGTCTCTCTCTCTCTCTCTCTCTCTCTCACTCACTCTCACTCTCACACACACTCTCACACACACACACACACACACACACACACACACTCTCACTCTCACTCTCTTTTCTTTTCTGTCTCTCATGAGAGACATCTCTGTTAGATAGAGTCTCTCTGTTTCATGGTTTGAAAGTAATGTGGTCAGCTAATACCTGATCTCCCACTACCTCCAAGGGCAGCCTCTTTTTTTTTTTTTTTTTTTTTCCGCTGAGCACACAAACGCCATGAAATATGGCGTAAGGGTTAACGCTGAGGATATGTCCGAGAGCTAATGCTGACGCGCGTGATCTTAATCGCCACTCGGGGGGGAAGCAAAGATAATCCAGCCTGTGTGCTTCCTGTTGTGAGCAGCAGTGGTGTGTACAGAATCTGTCCTTTCACTGGTAAAGCCTTATTCTGCAGTACAGCCAGAGGTGATTGATAGTGGTCCCTGCCTTCAAAACACGCACGCACGCACGCACGCACGCACGCACGCACGCACGCACGCACGCACGCACGCACGCACGCACGCACGCACGCACGCACGCACGCACGCACGCACGCACGCACGCACGCACGCACGCACGCACGCACACAAACGCCTGCACACACACACACACACACACACACACACACACATGCTCACACGTGGTATCTGGTTTGCATTCCAGGCCATTCCAGGACTAACTGACTTGCTTGAAGCCATGCAGGCCGGGGCATGATTGGCTGAAGCATCGCCCAGGGAGGGAGGGTAGTGAGTAAGGCCCCAGCTCATTGGCTACTACCAACTCCTGCAGTCTGCCTGCGCCAGCTGCGTGGGAAATGTAGTTCCCTGATGCGAAGGCTGCGTAGCTCAGCTGGTGAACTGCAGGGAGAGCGCGCTGGAGCAGTATGCTAGTTAGCACTTCCCCCAAACTGAGAGAGGGTGTTCCAGCTACAAGATGCGCTTACAAATACAATTAGCTGCTCCAAACTCAGAGAACGCTGAATTACATCACTGTGCTATGGGCTCTCCGGCATCGCAGCAATGCTTTGACACACAGATTATGCATTTAGGGGACTGTGGAATCTCAGGTTGGCAGGTGTATGGGTGGGGGATGAGGACTTCCGTCGCCGTAGCGATCGCGCTGAAAAGCTGGTCGCGCTGAAAAGAGTCGCGCGGCTTCTCACGGCGGTACGCAGGCCGCTCGCCTCTGCGTTCTGGCCTCTGTGCGACTCACTGCCTCGGTCTCTTAACATAATGAATCATAACATTACCTGGGTGATTATGCTCCGTTTGCTTGCGGGTGCGGGAGCAGGAATTAAGGCTGCTGTGCCGGGCTCTCTCTCTCTCTCTCTCTCTATTTTATGCTCTCTCTCTTATCGCTCTTTTACTCTCAATCTTTATTTCTATCCTCTCGCTCTGTCTTGTTCTCTCCCTCTCACGCTCTGTCTCACTCTCTAAATCCCCCCCTCCCCCACTCCCTCTTTCTCTTTCACTCTCTCAATCTTTATTTCCGCCTCTTGCTTCTTCCCCCACTTCAAAAACAGAGACGGGATTTTGTCAAAAATGTTCGAGCCGGAATCCACGGAGGTGGGCGGGAGTACGGTGAAAGCTTTTAGAGCTTTCCATCCACCTTTCTCTCTAAAGTCCCACCTTTGTCCTCCTCCTTTTAACCCGTTTCATCTCCAGTCGAAATTGGAGTGCCGGGTGAGACTAATGGGCCCTTCCTTTCGCTGCGATGCTGAAGCAGAGCGGGGGTCTCAAACGGCCAGTCCTGGAGGGCCGCCATCTCTGCTGGTTTTTTGTGATTTCCTTTCAATCAACAGCCAGTTTAGGCCCTGGAAACTGCGTGTGTAGACTTTGTAGCCAATCAATGGTTTAAACTAAGCACTTAAATGCAGGAGCGCATCAGGCCTGGTTCTAGACTGCTTTGATTGGAGGGGCATGAAGAGATGTTGGTGGGGCAGAAGGGGGGAACGAAGTAGCGGGGGTGTCAGGGGGTCCTCCCCCAGAAAATTTAGACCCTTTTAAAACTCATTTCCTGCCTTTCTACACAACCTCACACGGGTATTTTCTAAAATAAAATGTTTTATTTACGAACATTTTGGAGAAGATTTTTTTTCAAAGTCCTAGGCGAGAGATGCTTTCATATAAAGCTAAAGCCATGGTAGGCTAATCAGTACACCGTTATGGAAAAAGAATATACTGCAGTATATTGTAAATATGTCAAAATTATCTTCACAATATATTTGAAATATACTGCAGTATATTACATTTCATTAAGGGGATAAGACAGTGGATTATTATATTTTAAATATATATTTTTTCAACATTTTATTTTTAGTTCTGTGACTCACAATCTGTTAACTTCATACACATTCCTGCATGTTACATGAGATCATGTTTCTTTCTGGAAAAAACCCCAAAAAAAAAACACTTACAAATTCATCCATATCAAGAGCCAAAGTAATGGCCTTCTCATTGGCAAGAATAACCAGGGTTTTTTTCACCCATGCAACATGATGCAGTGGAAGGGGGTTAAGAGGCGATATCGGTTTCACTCTCTTGCCTTATGAAGGTAATGTATGATTACCTATTACGTTTGTGCTTTTAATTAATAAAAATTTAAGAATCTACTCACTGTAGTTCGCTACTTGGCTGTAGTCTACCCCGTGACGTGCCTACACTGCAACATGAGCCACATCTGGACTTCAGGAAGGTATCTATTTCACAAAGTGGAATAAGGAAATTCCGCAAAAAACACATACTTTAATCCATATCAAGAGCCGATGTAAAGGTCTTCTCATGAGCAAGAATAACCAGGTTTTTCTTTCGCCCGTGCAACAGGGTACGGCTGAAGACAACGTGGAGAAATAACTTTCGCATGTTGCAGATGAAACTCCGATAATATCCAATTTTCAAACAGTCACCTGCACATTGCAATGACTTTGGCTGTGTTTAATCCACAAAAGAATATAACCCACAGTTGCCCTGTGTCTCGAGTTTTATAGTATATGTATATGAGTCGTCTGTAGCTCTAATATTGATGGCGCTACGGGCATCAATGTCCAACATCATATTATCATTTTTTCTGGACTTGGCTTTGCCTAGAACCGGCCCTGGAACACATCAAAAACCAGCAGACGCAGCGGCCCTCCAGGACTGGAGTTTGAGATCCATACCCTAAGGTGTGAGGGCTGGCCCAGCTGCACCGTGCGGTCCTTGTGCAGGAGGAGCACGCGCAGGACCAGTCCAACACAGGAGTCACTCTTTTGCAGCGAAGTGGGGCAATCTCAACTACAAACTTGACTTTGTCAATCAAAACTCTCCTTCCCCAGGTCGCCCAGGCAATGGATGCCTGTGATTGGACAGGATCGACTACTCGCCGTTTCTCATTTCTGGCCACACCTTTGTATTCTCATGTATTTCTGTGATCTGCACTACAAACACAAAGTACAAATGATATTTACCCAATTTAAGGAATCGTTCTTCTGAAAAGGAAAACTCCACCTGTCGTTATAATGCATCTCCTATCTGTGGTAAATGACAGCAAAGGCACTGGCTTAATGTAACCTGGCCTTTTGACTGAAACATTGTTAATGCAGGAGAAAAGTCTGGAGGCTACGGTCGGTCAAGGAGGAAATTACCTGAGAAATGGAGGCAGAAATATCCAGCTCTGTGCGGTATATAAATAAATGTGCAGTGGCAGTTAAAAAACGAGGGGCCTGTGGAGCGCAGCCATGCATGCAGGAAATTGAGGTAACGCGCCGTTTGAAATTGTGCGGGAAAAAAAACGCGGCTTTTTTGTCTTTGTGCCACGGAAAGGCAGTCGGGCCGATAAACGCGGTGAGGAAGGTCACGGTTTACCCTGGCTAATTTGGAGAATTAACTCCGCTGATTGTTTCCTAACTGCTTATTTGCAAGGATTATATACATCTCAGGCAAAGTACAGTTCAATAGTAATGGCTTAATGGTACTTCATGCAAAAAGGCTAAACCCCAAAAGTAAGATTATACAAAGAACACATGAATATTTGTTGATGAGAACGAACCGTGTAGACCACCTAGTCTTGTTATTTGCCTACTACGCAATTTAGGGTTAGGTGCAAAGGGTGTTAACATCCTAGTCTAATTAGCCCTTACATATAGATACCATTGCTCAACTGTAAATAGATCATCCTTCCCCCTATTATTTCTGGCTTATTGATGACTAATTTATGATTTGGTACGATTTGGAGGTCAGATTATCAGCATGTTGAACAGGCCTTAAATTCAAAACAACATCACAATTTGAATGACATTCCTAGCAGCAGAACTTCATCGTGACTGTGCGCTTATCTGGGTCGGTGTTCGAAAGAGAGAGAGAGAGAGAGAGAGAGAGAGAGCGAGAGAGAGAGATGCAAGCGTGGGATGTGGATATGAGGTGGGAGAATCGTGAGTTAGAATGACCTCACCTCTGTTACTGGGTTTGTCAGATGGAGCTTCAGCTACACCACCCCCCCCCCCCCGCCCCATGACCCTGCCCTCCCCCAGACTGCCGCTGGAGCATAAAAACTTCATTTTGTTATTTTAAAGTAATGCGCGTTTCACATTTTCAATGGTGCTGTGCCTCCACACTCTGTCATCGCTTACGAGGTGGGCCAGGAGCTGCCGGAAAAAGCATTTGCATTCATTATGCTGTTTATTGGCTCGACAGATGCCCTGATCCAGTGAGATTTACATAGTTCCCATTTGCTGCACAGCCACATGTTTACTGGAGAGATTCAGGTTAAGTGCCTTGCTCAGAGAAAAACCCGCGGTTAACACACGCACCCTCGGCAAAACAACCAAACCACTACAGCACGCTCCTGTTGACAAGTTTGCAGATCAATGGTTTCTGTATGGGAATAATATGCTCTTAATTATTTTCATGATAATTTCTTATTTCGACCTCTGAACTGGCAGTTGCCTAAACAAGGTGATGTTATGAATATTTTTTTTTTCCCAGCTCAACTATAGACCCTATGAGGCATGCAAGTTTTAAAATGTTGCTAATACTGTGCAAGCCTTCGTTACCATTCCTCTGAGCAAGAAAAAAAGATATATCTGGTTGAGTTGCCATGTAATGACTTATTCATGAATAAGTATGTTTACGTATTTATTGCAACTGATCAGTCCTCGGTTACCGCCAAAACACCTGGTAAAATGGGACACAGAATGAACGATGAGGGTGAGCATGACCGTGCTTTCAGGGAGCAGCGGTTTTTAAACCTCATATCATTAAAGATAACCAATGGAAAGCCTCAGCAGTGCAATCCCACAATGCAGTGCGCCGCCAACACTTATGAATGGTGTAACATACCAACTGCCAGTGTGTATCACCAGAGAAATCCTCACAGCCCGCATTGGTTTCTTGGCTGGAGGAAGAAATCCGACTTCCTGTTTAAACAGTCGGAACTGTGAGCTCCCGTCAAAGAACTCTCAGCTCTGCAAAAGCAGGAGCAGTATTGGGAAGGCGGTGCTGCCAAGTTAGACCTTGGCGGGGAATGCCCCGTACGCACACAGCACAGAGAGTTTGGCACCTTTCAGGATTTTCCCACAGAAATCACTGCAGTGACTGCAGACTCGCTTACTACAAAAACATCGTCCTCTTACCTCATGTAAGCGCCCATGCAGATCTCTACCATAATAAGCCACATAATAAGGCTCTAAACTTTGGTTGTTTACCGTTTCTTCCTTACCTTCCTCTTGCATCGTATTTATGCATCTTATTTATTTAGGGCCGAAACATCTGAAAGCAAAAAAAGGAAAAGAAAACTCAACGAGAAACGAAAACCGTAAATTACCTATAGATTAATAAAACGGCATAGCAGCTGGACAGGAGAAAAAGATGAAACATTCCTTAAGAGGCTAACTGTTACCTATACCTGAGATTTTTGATTCTCCACCGTCTCCTTGTTTCCTCTTGCTTAAAGAAGCCAGCAAACCCACAGAGGAGCTGAGTTGGCAGGTCTGAGGGCGACTCTTGACGTGTGTCAATCACTTGCTAAGTGGCCTATAGGGGCCAATAAGCCTGCCCCATGTCCAAACTGGGCCAAAATTGGAGACAATATTTTGTAACTGAGAACGACGGTACAAGAAACTCGTAAAGGCAAGTAAAGGATCTGAGAACGAAAATAAATATTTTACATAGTAATACCAAGACAACTGATTTCACATCAAACATGTTTGAGAACATTTGTTTTGTTTACAAATTAAAATATTTAGTGTGGCATAGAAAAAATGTAAATATTTCCTTTACTTGGTTCAAAATATTTTAACATATTTGCATGCCTGACAGTACCCTCATTTAAAACGCTCTTGTTTCTCGTTTACAGTTTTCGTTTATTGTTTAGTTTTTTTTAGTTTTTTTTTTTGCTTGCAGACTTTTTGGCCCTATATTGGCTTATTTTTTTTCCTGCCTCTTTCCACTAACTATTAATTATCCCCATTGGTCAGTATCTACTTTAGAAAAACCGACACACCAATCACAGCATGTGTTCATTTTCCGTATTCGCCTGAATGACACAGTTAAAGCTGTGTATCCAGTAAAGCTCTTTTGGCTTCAGTGATAGGAAGAAAAAACATTTGTTGTTAAATGATAGGTACTTTTTTTCAACCCGGACCTTATTGAAAGGTTGTTTCCCATCATTTATAATTGTGCCTAGCACAACCTCACTGATAGCTTTATTATCGAGAAATGGACCTTTTAACTGCAGCTTCTTGTGGGTTTAAACAGGGTTCAATGGGACTAGTAGTTAGGCCTTCAAAAACCACAATAAGTATCCTTTTAAATCTTATTTTAAAAGGTGAACCTTTAAGAATACAGAGCTGCATATCTACGTCTATACAGTATCCATTCAACAGACACCAAGTACATGACCCCATGGTATTATAAAATTTCTGACTGATAAATTACTGCAAAGGCATTTCTCTGATACACGTCCTTTCTATATCGATAACAATTTGAAAAACACTTCAAAGACAGGCATAGATTGAAGAAAAAATGTGATTGACACTTTCTCTCATAAAAAAGGCTTATTGGTTTTTTCTTTTTTCTTTTTTGCATGTATGATATTGAGAATCAATAAAAATAAGCCTAGGTTCTGGTCATAAGTAGTTCCACTTGATGTGTAGATGAAAAATAAAACTATTTGGGAGCATATTGTATAATATTTTCTACCGAATTAATTTTTAAAAGTGACACCTATTGAAGATTGTTAAAGTTCAATAATAAATTGATCCAGCATGTAGGCTGTAGTACAAGGCCATTTTGTTGATACATGCTATTAATGAGACCCACAGTATTACGGCCTTCAGTCAGGTCACTGTTAAATCTGTGCCAGGGCTATTCCTGTGGTGCCTTCTGAAAAACACAAAATCGAATTTGTTTAAGATGAAAGTGGTGAGTATTATTATTTGTAACATTGACCTCCTCAAGGTATTTACCCAATTCAGTTTTCTCCCGAGGATCAATTGTTTCCTACTACTGTATTTGTCAGCAAGGATTAAGTCAAGTCAATTTGCCCTGCTAGAGTAATCATTTATCACAATATCCCTTGGTAATGCTGTGGCTTTAACGCTTAATTCCACCACTCAATTTATTTAAGTTTTTTGTTCCCCATTTAAAAAAAAAATGCACGCTACCTCCCAGTAATGTTCATTGTTGTTTAAGATATTACATTGCCAGCAGACATCCACTGATTAAATGAATGGCGTACACATTTCACCACTTATACACACGGGATTTGTTTATTTCTTATTTTCTTAAGTGCTGTAAGGTTCTTTGTGAACAAGGAGTTCACTGATCCATTCATAAATGCCACAAAGCAATGTCCTGATCAGTATTACTATCACAAAATTGTCACAGTAATGAAACCTTTTTTTTTTTTTGCACTGCACTCTGTACACATTAATGATTTTTTAAACCTATTTTTATTCCCAATGTTCTTTTATTCTCCCAGTTTGGAACGCTAAATTGTATTTGTTGGCTCCTGTCATTGCATTAACAATTCAGGAGGTCACAATAATTGTTTGGAAAGTTGATCGTGACTTTTTTGGTCATGCCAGTTTGGCCAGGAAGCCCACTCTCCTTTGGCGAAAGGACATTCGTGAGTACGGCTGAAATGCTTTGGAAGCTCACAGGGATGCACAGTCAAGATAGGTTGAGAGGAAGGTTCACTGTGATAGTGGAAGTTAGGGCGTGGAGCAGTGCCAGGGTTAACAAGGTATTAGCCTGTATTCAATCAGCATCTGTCCAAAACTTTGACGTAGAAACAAATGCAAGTGTTATGGCTTTTATTCACAAAGCCAGTTTGGCATTTAGATTTAGTGATGTCTGAACACACCAAACTGTTTGTGAAGGACAAGAATAAGTGTTGATTTTAATTGTTAGTTGGACAAAGTTAAGGACAGATATTAACTGAATCCCAGCCTTTGTGTGTTAGACCTAATACACCAACTTTACGTTTCTTTACTGGGGCACTGGTAGATGCTCAGCATTTATTTGTAAGATGATTCATATCATTCAGTTAAATGAAGAAAACAATGGAGACATTCAGAGATTCTCCATTTTGTTCTTGCATCAGAGAAAACAACAACAGGAACTAAATAAAAAAAGAACTGCCATGCAAAAGATCTTGTAAGATATGGCTCAGGATGGCGGGTCCAAAGCGAGCAATATTACCATGGAGTATATCCAAAATGAGCGATGTTGCAGTCAACTCAACCTTCTGCAAGACTCAAGCCAAATGTTTGCTGTCCCCATGCTGTCTATTTTCGTCGCATCCAAGGGTTCAAAGTTGGGCAGATTGTCAAGGTGATTTTACACAGGTGATTTTTCCGCTATCTGTATTTTTTCATCAAGAGGAATATTCAGGTCAGTCAGTCACTCGGTCAGTCATAAGTAACTCATAAGACACTTCATTAATAGAGCTTGTAAGTGAAATGGCCTCTAGAGGGCGCCTTTGGCTCTATTACCATAACCGGTAGGCTAAATGCCGCAGTTACTCCACAGTGAGTTCCGCTCTTTGCCATTAATTTACGAACATCCATGGCTGCTGCTGCCCTACAAACTCTAACGGTAGGTAACGTTATTACATTGTGGTATTTAAGTGACGTGAATGTAATTAGGTAATTTAACCGATGATTACCAGGTCATGCTAGCTGAGCATCGCATTATCACAATTAAAAAATGAAAATAAATATAAATGTGTTTTTGCAGTTACCTGGTAGCTAGCTAAACTATCTTGTCATTGTCATCCAAATTCTTCTTTGCATCATCTTACAACATCCCTACATGCATTCATGGCTGTCACACTCATTTTCCTTTTAGCTAGCTAGCTAGTTTAGCTATGATTTACTGAAAAGTATAGAATAGTTTAATGAAAATGATTTAGTGACAGCCATGACTTGGTGACTTTCTCCAATGAAATCACACAACTCATTGATTTGAACATCACCACTATCTGTATGGGAGATTTATCATTAACATACTAAAAATCCACTTAATCCCGTCACCAGTGCAGTGGAATCCCTGGGATATGCCAAACTGGTACAAAACCCAACACACATGCAGGGCGGGTTGCTGAACAATGTCTACTTCCATGCTACTCAAAACAATGTCCATTGCAGTGTTTACAGATTGATTCCTCAATATTAGTCAGATCCTCATGCTTTAAGTTGAGTTCTGTATTTCAAGAAAACTACAGCATAATGCTGCGTTCACAACATATGGGAATTATGGTTTGAACAACTTGCTTGCTTGTAAGAACAACTTGGAAGTGTTCACGCGTTGACCTCTGATTAACCCGTTCAAAGCCAAGATCACCAGAGATTTGGGGAGGGTCTCTGAGATCAATGAAAAGATGGAGGTTTGCCGGAGACTTTTGTTTTTGTGGCTATCGCAATTTTGGCTCATTTTGCCAAAGTTTGCTGAACATTTTATTCGACTAAGTAGCCTACGGACCTTTGACATGTCGTCAAGTAATCCGTTAAATCCGATAAACAAGAGTCTGTCATTTCTTCATTTTATTTGATTATTTGTTCAGTATATATGCTACTTTCTTGCGTTTGACCACATAATTCGCCACCATGCTTGGTAGGCCATCGCAGGCCATTTCCGCACTGGTGACATAAAGTTGGATAAATCAGTAGTATTTATGAAAGCTGACGTGAGCTGCATTTCCAATTTTGAAGCTGGTAGTTATCTCTCCCATATGTCGTGAATGCAGCATAACTTCACTCACGGTGATTATTGCCACACACGCGCCGTGGGCCTGTACAGGATCTGTGCTTGTATCAGACGAGCCGCACGGTACTGTAAACCATTTACCTCTGGAATAAAGAAATAAAAAAAGCATAGATGTCATGATCTTACCGTGACATATTTTAATATTTTGAGTTTACATAAAGGCAAATGTAAGTCTCTCCGCAAATTCATAAATGATTTAACTGAAGGTGCAGTGAACCAGTATTATGTTTGCAGCACCATTTTACTTGTTTCTGTGTGTCTCCAGAAAACTGCTATATATTGCATGTGATTTATTGGCCAGTGTTTGCATCTACAAGGGGCTATGCCGACTTTTATCGGGAAAATGCACTGACAGTAATTGACTTTCCCAGAACTGGGATGTAGAGTAATTCCATTAGAGTCATGTCTGCATCCTGCATTTTCCATTGATGGTTTGTACTTTTGATAAAAAATAAATAATAATCCAACGCTGTCAGCGCCTCAAAGTCCCACTGCACTCCTGAATATGAGGTGTTTCAACATCACAAGCTAAAACCTGGGCTTTGCTGAATATGACTCTTGCTGAATATGGCTTTTAGCTGAACGTAACTGATTGGTGTATAAATGGTTGTTCATCCAAATTGTTCTTTATATAACCTTACAACATCCCTACATGTATTTATAACCTGAAATAACCAGCATGTAATTTGCTTCAAATTGAAGTTGGTTCTGCTACTTGCTGTTGAGCACAATGACTGAGTGGCTTCCTGCGGCCAGGAAGCCAAACGCAGCCTCAGCGAACCACGGACCTCAACTGCAGACATGATGCATCCTGCTGCTATAGAAAAAAACACACAAAATGTCCATCTGCATCTTGGTCAAGACAAACGTATCATGGAACTGAAATGGAGCCGTCGTGGAACAACAGCAGAGCTGGCTGCTCCCTAGTTATGGTTGTTAATACATGCTCCAGAGACACTTGGTTCAAAGCTATATTTCATGACCGCGTGTAACGTGTGTACCGCGTGCCCTCTGGCTCCACCCCGGCTAACACGGGGGGGGGAGGGGGGCGGGGAACTCTCACCACTGGTCCATAATGGCGCCTCTCTCATAAACAGCATTACGGCAGAAGCACGGCTCTACCGTTGGCAGAAACCGAACAGCGGCTCGGTAAGGGCCACTTCAAACTCGCCGCCATTCGCCACTTTGCCGAGGTTAGCCAATGAGGCGCCAGATGCGTAGGGCTTGCTCTGGTTCCGGCTGCCTCCTGCTGACAGTGTGTGTCTGCGTGTGTGTGTGTGTGTGGGGGGGTTATAGGGGGCGGGTGCAGGCGAAAGGTAGGTGTCACAGGAGGCCCTACACAAAATTTTGCCGGCATAAGGAATCAATTACGAGCTGCAAACATGACAGTTTGAGTGTTTCAGCATCGCTTCACTTTCAAATCAGTCAAGGAGGGTAAAAAAACACTGCTATCGGGTGTCAGACAAGAAAAGGTGCCGGGTTATGTGAAGCTCTGTATTTTAAGTTGCACTGAAGTAGTCTTTATATTCCACAGAATGCTTAGACAACCAACATATTTTTTTTTTAGGAATACATTTTGCGACCTTCTGGATACCAGCTTATTTCAGTAGCCGCTGTGCTATATACTCCAACACTATGTATTCCCCAAGCACCGGCTGTCACCCAAATGGCCTGTTTACTGACATAAGGCGCGCCAGCTACTTTTGTTAAAATACAAATAAAAGCCCATTGCCGGTGTTACTGCACAACTTGCCTGCTCTGCTTAATTTAAAGCCTATCACTTACATTGACAAGTACCAATGTCAGTAACAGTAGCAGCAGCAGCTGCATTATATTCAGAAAGCTGTAAATTTTACGAGCATAAAAACTGAAATTAAGTTGAATTTGGTTATGAGTGCTTTGTGAGTGGCAAGTTTTATGCAGCTGTGGTTGTGCCATCAATTTTAAAATAAACTGTAGCCTATATTAATTTGTGGTGCATTGGAAAGTTTCTATTGACAGAGAATGTGTTAGTCTGTCCTTCTTTCATCAAATCATTGCTTCATTCAAATTATTCAGTTCATTGAGTCCTTGTTTGTTTGAAACAAACTCATGCCTGACTGTAGACTTGACTTTAGTAGAATAGCATAATAGAATAGATTGGAGTAGACTTGAGAATTTATAGAATAGACTGTATAAATACACAAGAAATGTGTTGTGAAATTGGATGGAATTGTTCAATAATTTAAATTATGGCCTTTGTAAGTGTCATCTGCAACTAAAGCACTGCACTGCACCAATTTAGCAATATTTTTTGGCTAGAGACACAATTTTACGGAGCTGTTAGGTATTGACATCATAATTAGTGCCAGTGCTTTTTAACCAGGTTAGTAAATTAAGGTATGTTTGGCTTAAATTCTGGTACAGAGTGCACCAGAAACCACAGAGATTGCACAATTTCTAGGCTGCTATACATTTCTCAGTTAGCTGGCTAGGGGGGTACATCCTGTCCAGTACACTACCAAATGTGACAGATTATTTAAAATTCCAACCCCAAAGTGTTGTTTATTCTAATGTTCAGGAGGATTTGCTATAACAATAACTACAAAAATATTTTAAAAAAATCTAATAAATTAAAGTGCCTACACAACAATAACTTAAAAATTAGCTTAGTGGATAATGATAGACGTTGATCGAATCACTAACAATTTTTATAAAGCATCTCCAATGATATATAGTTACACTCGTGCATGCATAGTGCTGCAAGTGGGGGTATTCTAATCACTCACATCTGTGTGTCTGTATGTTTGTCTGTCCGTAACAGCCTTAACCCCTACAGTTCTGATCCGATTTGGATGAAACTCCGCACATAAGTTGACAGGCGACCAAGGACCTGAATTTTCAAATACTTTTCAAATCAGTTAGCTGACAGCAATATAAGGAGGACCAATGTAAGTATAGGCTACGAAAGACGAAAGGCACGTTGTGAATGATATTTCAAACATTGAAAGCAATGAAACAAAGCCCGAGTTCTGTTTTTCTTGAAGGGAGAGGAAATGAAAGGTGTGATACCAATTACAATTATGACTATGAATGTACCATGGTGGCATTAAATGGTGATATCTAATCTAAATGAAAGGACCATGTCAGGATGTAGTCTAATCTAAACGAAACCACTGTGGATATTGCCGCTGAAATTACTTGGACTCTGCGTGATGCTTCGAGATATATAATTTGGACACGCCTGATTGAATGCATGTTTCTAAAGAAAGACATTTTGATCTAAAGGCTTATGCTTAAATTTTTTTTTCTTAGACTAATATAAAGTGAAGTGTGAAGTTGATGCCTATGTATGAATTTATTTCCAAAACAAAAAAAACATATATATTTTTTAAATGCACCCCCAACAAGTAGTTTTCATTTAGAACCTCACCGTTGCCACCGTGAAGCACGGGGGAGGAGGTGTGATGGTGTGGGGTGCTTTGCTGGCGACACTGTCGGCAATTTATTTAGAATTGAAGGCACACTTAACTAGTAACACAGCATTCTGCAGCGACACGCCATCCCGTCCGGTTTGCGCTTAGTTGGGCCGTAATTTGTTTTTCAACAGGACAATGACCCAAAACAGACCTCCAGGCTGCGTAAGAGACTATTTGACAAAGAAGGGGAGTGATGGAGCGATGACATAATAATGACATAATGACATCAGGTCACTGCATAATTCCATTTGTGTTATATCATAGTTTTGATGTCTTTACTATTATTGTAAAATGTGGAAATGAGTAAAGTAAAGAAAAATCCTCAGATGAGTAGGTGTGTCCTTTGACTTGTAATCTTTTGCCTCCTCCCAGCGCACGCATGTAGTGTGACATCGCAAGAAAACTAATTTATAAACTTTATTTCACTTTATGGCTTCGGGCAAAAAAAACATTGAGTGGGCTATCCATCAGCTAGTCATCATCGCTTGGACAATACAACCAACCGGTCTAGCATTTGTAGTATTGACTCTCCGATGAGTAAAACAACATGACTACAACTTCGATATCGAATCGTGTTAAGTAAAATCACACATTGGTTCTTATTCCTATATGTATTGTGGGTATAACTGGGGTTAAATATGACTGTAAACCCTTAGTTTTGTAGAAAAATGCAGCAATTTCTCCGTCTAAGGCAGGGATACTCAATCTTATCCAGAATGGCTTGGTGTGGGTTCAGGCTTTTGTTCCAACCAAGCAGTCACACCTGATTCTACTAATCAACCACTAGAGTCTTTGCTAAGGACCTTTAGTAGAATCAGGTGTGTTACAGCTTGGTTGGAACAAAAGCCTGCACCCACACTGGCCCTTACTGGATAAGATTGAGGCCCCCTGGCTTAAGGGGAAATTGAGAGGTGTTTTGCACTCTGGACACCATATTGTTTGAAACTTTGCCAATAAAAGTAAACCTGATTTTATAGTCTGTTCCATATCGAAGCCTTGTGTTTACATTTTGAACACAATTCTGCATGAGACAGAGGTTAAAATTCACATTCTGCCACTTGTAGTAACAGTTAGCACAACGCTAACACCGAGGAGAACATTGGATGGAGCACCACAGGCCTTTAAAATAATCGTGTGAGACTTTGGGTTCATTCCAATCGCTTATTTTTACTCCTTGCATCCTTTCCTTGCGTCCTTTCCTCGCTCCGTAGCTCCGCCCAACGGATGACGCGAGTTAAGGATGCTATGATCAGATACGAGGATGGAGGAAATGAGGCAACATGCATTAGGCAAATAGAACGTCCTTGCTCAATCAAGCGTGAGCATCATATTATGCTCACATGCTTAACTATAATGCTTTTTCACGAATAAACGGTGCTTTTGTTAGTTATAAAGAATATTATAGCCATTTCCTAACTTATGAAGCTCAACACACTTTTCCCTCATTTGATGTGTGTGTTCTCTTATCTTTCCCATGTTGATGTATGAATAAGGGAATATGGTCTCTGTGTCACCTCATATTTATACCCCAGTGAAACAGGAAGTCATGGATTACTGCTTGAAAGTTCCTAAACACTCTGATCAACTTTAAAAAGTAAAATATAAATGGAAAAAATGCTTCAGTTACATTTTGTTCATAAGAATTTCTAGGGGTGCCAATAATTGTGGCACACGTGGTTTTGTTAAAAAATAATTATTTCTTGATGAGGGATTTTTTTTTTCTCAGAAATTTACTTCAATTAAAGGTTGGATTTTTTCTCATTTTTTCAGTGTGAGATTAAGCTAATTCATCAAAAAACCATAACCCTTTTTACTCATCTTTACCAGGGGTGCCAATAATTGTGGAGGGCACTGTATATTAGTGTAAGGTTATCTACCCACACTTCCCACACAGTCAACCTCATTATTATTGCAACCTTATCTTCCAGCAAACAAGGCAACTCTGTGTGTAACCACATTATTACAATAGCCATGCTTTCCAACACAGCACATAACCATTTTTATATTAGTAAGTGTGGGCTTAATTAAGATTTTATAGACTGTGTATTGCTACTGTGCATATAATACTAGTACCTCAATCCTATAATTCATCTTATTTCAATTTTATTCAAAGTACTGATGCAATTCCCATCATTCAAAGCAATGTCACCCCGCTAATATCCTTCTCCTTGGCTACAAGACCTGAAGCCAATTCAGAAGCAGTCCTTCAGGGGAGATATAGCCGTGATCCTGTATCTGTTTTCCAAATTTACTTTGCCATTTAAAGTGCACATTAATAACTACAGTTTCATATATGATATGTTTTGGGGGTTCTGTCTGACACACCATTGCATGCCATCATGAGACAGCTTAGACAGTGAGTTCTGTTTTTTTTTTTCTGCTTTGACTTTTTGGCAGGACGGAATGGGCGATCTCCGCATAACCAAACAAGGCGTGAGACTGGAGGGCGTGTCCGAGTTCCTCCTCCCACTCTACGTCAAAGAAATGCAATCAAGGAAGGTAAGTGCCTGGAGACGTATTATTTAACGGAAAAGCACTGGTCGGTGATTTGCATCACACTGAATCGTACTGAATTTGTAATGAATGAAAAATATGTACGTGTCAATAAAGGGCAAAATGCGAGCTTTGAAATATTTTTGCTGTATGTCACAAGACTTGCTATGTTTCGCTAGGTACAGTATATCACACATTAGCTGACAGAGGCCACGTGGCTGTCTTGACTTTATTGCATTTCACTAATTGTTAAAAAATTTTTTTACTGTACATTTAATTTTGGAGCGTATAGGTATGTGCTGTAAGGCAGTGGTTCATAATATTTTCCCGATATATTGAAATTCACAGTCTGAACTGTTTGAAAAGCTTGAAATGCCGTGTCTCTTTTATAATTTAGTGACACTGACATGACCGTTGTTGGCTAAAAACATCATCCTGATATCATCATGGCTGGGAGGGGTGGGTGCTATATCAGTCAGTCCATTAAACTGTTGGAGCCTGTTTGCCTCAGCGCAATAAATCTCTTCTGATTAGTTTTGATTAAACATATTCCAAAAGCAGAGAGCAAGCTCGTGTTTATGTGCAGGCCTTGGTTCCGGGGGTAATAATCTGTATATCTGTACGTCTTTGTGCTTTGGCTTCGTACAGAGAATATGTCAGCGGTATTATGCAAATAACACTGTAAAATCTGTTATCGTGTAGGCTGCAGAGAGATTATTCTGCGATATGGAAAAAAATAATTTTACTTATTTTCATTTAATCTTTGTTTTAATTAAATCCCCAACAATCCATGAGTCACACTGTGTGTTGATTGAGATTAAGAACGGGAAGCACGCGCGTGTGAATGTGTAATCAGCGAAGCAGAGGCTCTGAATTAGTGCGAGGCTGGTTGAGATGACTGGCGGAGCGCCTCGGAACTGCAAAACGTCCCCATTGGTGGAATTCGTTGGATGCTTTACCAGAGTCCCGGTAATTAACTATAGAAAACATTGGATGTCCTGCTGATGCCGGTGCTCCTAATGAGAATGAATCCGTTACCCGAGCTCACACAGCTGTCAATGTCCTACCTCTGGTAGACATGCCGAGCACACCCGTGTCTGGGAACGGATACGGGGCCCTTTTTTTTTTCGCGAAGGCGGACGAGCGGCTGATTTAATCATTTTTGATCACACGCTGCTCGTTAAAAACGTACTGAAACACCGGGGCTCACCCTGAAGATCGTTTCATCGTGCTCTTGCTTGTTCATTAAAAGTTTCTCGTTCAACCGTGTTCGTTTTTATTTTTAAAAGGGATGACTGGTGCACAGTTGGCGATTTATTTATTATGTTTTTTTTTTGTGGTTTTTAATCATGACAACCTTGTCTAAGGGCAATGATGACTCACTGAGGATTTGAACCCTCCGCTTACAGACAGAGCGCTACGTTGTTTTTCCGACCAGGAGTGACTGGGGGGTTAACACCCGCTCGGTCGTTCAGAATCTGTTTACAGAGACATACTGAGGTCTCGACTTTCTCTAAAAAAAAATTCAGCTGGTGCTATTATGTGCAGTGATATGTCTCTGATTGCTCCAAGATGATGGGAATTACTGTGACCATGGACAAATCAATTCTAAAATAAATAAATAAATAAATAAAAATAAGGTTCATTAACGACCTTGGTTTGGCTTTTTGAGACCTTCATCTCAGTTTGGATCAGTGCAAATAAGCAATGTTTTATGTTAATAGTAATCACATAAAAACCTGGAAATTACTGACATAGGCAATGATGATGATGATGATGATGATGATGATGATAACAAGAAGAAGTGGGACTGATGTTGCTTGCTTTCCTACAGTGCTACATTCCTACAATTCCTTGCAATCCTACTGCTTTCCTCTCTGGCTTTGCAACAGTGTATACAAATCAAAACAAAAAGCCTCTTGCCACATGCCCTGAGCCGACCCCCCCCCCCCCCCCCCCCCCCCGTTTGACCAGTCCCCCAGCACTGTCCTCTTCTGAACTAATTGCACCACATACCCTTTGTCTCTGCTAATGGAGAGGCCATCTCAATCCACCCAGGCCATTAAACCCTGAACATGCTAGGCAGGCCAGGTTACACTATGCTCTGCCGGTGACAGACCACAGCCCTTCTCTCCCAAACCCGAGTTTTATAATTGTTCCTCTTGGGAGCTGCGGGGAGCCTGTCTCTTGGAGGACCGACTGGCTTTATATATTTATTTATTTCCCCCCTCCCACTCCCTCCAGCTCAATAATCCCAGGTGACAAAGTTAAACATGCCTGAGTAGGGACTTCTCCTTCAAAAAAAAAAGAAAACTCAAGCGTTCCCTAGATATTTGTATTATTTTTCCTTGATCTATTTATCTCCCTCCTACATACGGGGTGATTTATGGGGCTCTTCTGAAGAGGCTACATGACGGTCTTGCCTTTATTGCATTTTTCTTTATTTCTCTCATTTTTCTATTTTCTTTTTTTCCGACATAAGGGATCAAAATGTCAACTGGAATCTAGTTGTGCCGTATGAGATTTGAACGTCACCACCTTTTGGCCACAGTGAATGTTGTTCAAGCTCCAAATCAAATTCCGATCTAACTGCAGTGCACTTTGTCCTTAAATCAAAACCACCGGCATACCCAGAAAACTTTGTTTTCATATCATTCTCACACGCCGGTGTGAGTCGAAGCGCTTGATGGAGTGAACACGGGGAAAAGGAGAACCATAAAAAAGACAGAATGTCTCATTAAATTTAACATGAATTTAAGCACACGGAGCATTGAATCAGATTGATAGTCTGCCATAGCAGAAACACTTCTGAATCTGTTAGCATTTCCCTATTGACAAATGCGCCGTAATGATCGGTTGCAGACCTGTGGCTGAGAGACGTGATTTTATGACCTTCCGTGCAATAACAGACAAATTTGGAGCTTTCTACTAGGAAAGAAGGGTGCCCGTGACTCTGGTTGATTTACCTTGGGGAAGGTACAACCCTGCCATTTCAGCACGATTGATTGAGCTCAGGCTCATAAGTGCAACCTGTGTGACGTAGGTGAAACCGGAGAGATTAACATTTCAAAAGATTTTTCAAAGTGATAATAAAAAAAATTAATAAAATTTTTTTTTCAAAGTGATAATAAAAAAATTTAATTAAATGTGACTCAAAGTGGCCTTCTAGATAAGAATAAAAGTGAATATTAATTTATTACCTGTGATGTGAGAACCCTTGGGGGTAAGGTTTGGAAGCCCAAAGCTCTGGGCTTTAAGTGCCCAAAGCTCTGGATTTCTTTCAATTCCACGTTTGAAATGAAAATAATGAAACTAATTGCAATATATTTGCCCGTTTTGAAACTTTTTTTTGCTAAGGATTCTGTCAGGACATTCATCATCTACATTTATATTAACTTAACTCTTTTTTTCACACACACACTCACACTCACACTCACACTCACACTCACACTCACACTCACACTCACAGTCACACACACACACACACACACACACACACACACACACACACACACACACACACACACACACACACACACACACACACACGGTTCATTCCATATAAAATCAATCAATTCTGGGAAAAGTTCATCTGACCCCCTCAGAATCACCAGATTTTTTTGTACATGAACTATAATCTATTTAATGGACAAAATGTAAACTTTACACTATGAATATCTTGCAAGTTATGGCCCCTTGAAGTACCAAGGGGTATCTCAATTCTGGGTCAATTTCTGGCTTTTTTTATTTCACAATCAATCTTCCCTCATTGCTGAGCCCTCATAGCTGCATAACTAAAGGTGCTATAGCCACATGAGAGAGCCCTCATAGCTTCATAACTAAAGGTGCTATAGCCACATGAGAGAGCCCTCATAGCTGCATAACTAAAGGTGCTATAGCCACATGAGAGAGCCCTCATAGCTGCATAACTAAAGGTGCTATAGCACATGAGAGAGCCCTCATAGCTGCATAACTAAAGGTGCTATAGCCACATGAGAGAGCCCTCATAGCTGCATCACTAAAGGTGCTATAGCCACATGAGAGAGCCCTCATAGCTGCATAACTAAAGGTGCTATAGCCACATGAGAGAGCCCTCATAGCTGCATAACTAAAGGTGCTATAGCCACATGAGAGAGCCCTCATAGCTGCATAACTAAAGGCGCTATAGCCACATGAGAGAGCCCTCATAGCTGCATAACTAAAGGTGCTATAGCACATGAGAGAGCCCTCATAGCTGCATAACTAAAGGTGCTATAGCCACATGAGAGAGCCCTCATAGCTGCATAACTAAAGGTGCTATAGCCACATGAGAGAGCCCTCATAGCTGCATAACTAAAGGTGTTATAGCCACATGAGAGAGCCCTCATAGCTGCATAACTAAAGGTGCTATAGCCACATGAGAGAGCCCTCATAGCTGCATAACTAAAGGTGTTATAGCCACATGAGAGAGCCCTCATAGCTGCATAACTAAAGGTGCTATAGCCACATGAGAGAGCCCTCATAGCTGCATAACTAAAGGTGCTATAGCCACATGAGAGAGCCCTCATAGCTGCATAACTAAAGGTGCTATAGCACATGAGAGAGCCCTCATAGCTGCATAACTAAAGGCGCTATAGCCACATGAGAGAGCCCTCATAGCTGCATAACTAAAGGTGTTATAGCCACATGAGAGAGCCCTCATAGCTGCATAACTAAAGGTGCTATAGCCACATGAGAGAGCCCTCATAGCTGCATAACTAAAGGTGTTATAGCCACATGAGAGAGCCCTCATAGCTGCATAACTAAAGGTGTTATAGCCACATGAGAGAGCCCTCATAGCTGCATAACTAAAGGCGCTATAGCCACATGAGAGAGCCCTCATAGCTGCATAACTAAAGGTGTTATAGCCACATGAGAGAGCCCTCATAGCTGCATAACTAAAGGTGCTATAGCCACATGAGAGAGCCCTCATAGCTGCATAACTAAAGGTACTATAGCCACATGAGAGAGCCCTCATAGCTGCATAACTAAAGGTGCTATAGCCACATGAGAGAGCCCTCATAGCTGCATAACTAAAGGTGCTATAGCCACATGAGAGAGCCCTCATAGCTGCATAACTAAAGGTGCTATAGCCACATGAGAGAGCCCTCATAGCTGCATAACTAAAGGTACTATAGCCACATGAGAGAGCCCTCATAGCTGCATAACTAAAGGTGCTATAGCCACATGAGAGATACATTGGAGTTGTATTCAGATCTATTTTACATGCATAGCATTTCTCACAATCTCAAGCCAAATTCTCAGTTTCGTTCAGTTCAATTTTTTCGACAACCAACTTTGGCCACAAGTATCACGGGATATGTCATAGTGTGAATGTACAAACTGCACCGGTGTAATGTCTGTGGCCTAGACTAATACAAGCAGGCGTTGGTAGAAGGTACATATAATCTGTTTTCTGAGAATTTGTCATAGAAATTCCGAAAGATACATGTGGGATAGGTGATTGGTGAAAATTGTGCCAAGTGACAGGGCTCACTTTTTCCTACATTTTGATACCGGGCTCAACCTTTAGCCATGATTCATTCTGGTTCAAAAAAAATGTCAAACATAGGAATATTTTGATGCTCGTGAATATAGTTTAACCCTTTTTTGTTGTCAGATTGTGAACTTCGCTGATGATGTGATTTCCAATCTTATATCATTTTGAACACAACTTCAATTTGTCTTTTAGCCCAGAAAATTCCGTGTGGCTAGCACCTTTAATTATGAAGCTATGAGGGCTCACAAATGACAGAAAATGCAATGCGAAATAAAAAGAGCCAGAATTTGAGCTACCCCTAGGTACTTCATTTTGCATAGGTCCATTAAATAGATTATAGTTCATGTACAAAAAAAATCAGGTGATTTTGAGGGGGTCAGATGGGAAGCACTGATTGATTTTATATCGAATGACCCATATATATATATATATATATATATATATATATATATATATATATACTGTATAGTCAAGAAACATAGAAATTTTAAATGAAGTTTTTACATGTATATTTTTAAACAATAAGGAGTTCTCGTGGTACCTTGGGAGTGAAAGAAAAAAAAAAACAGAGCAACGAGAAAAAAAAGCAATCCTTTGGCTGTGAGCATAGTATTTTACATCAAGAGAGAAGACTGAAGATCTGCAGAGGCAGAGGCACATTACGGGTGAAGGTTCCTGATGATGGTCAATCCAATAAAGTGAGCAGAAAGCACTCTGGCGTGATTGGATTCCAACATGGCGACGTTCAGAGGCGCTGGACGAATGTTTGAAAATGGATGCCAGTCAGACGGGGAGTTATGGAAATGCGGGGGGACAAGCGCCGTTTCGTTCCAGCCTGCATAAGACAGCATAAATTGATCAGAAATGCACGCAGCAGGTCTGTGTCGAACCCATGCGACAACGACATGTCCCTTACATCTGATAATGTGGAGCTTGACACGTCAAATAGACCAGGGTGGCGATATTCGTCTCTTGGGTTCATATTCACGGACTGTAAAGAGGAATGTAGTTCTATTGACGCATTTATTATTTTTTTAATCATTTTCCCCATCCTTTACCTCAGGATGATGTCATCATGCTGTTGGCAGTCATACTGCACTGTATACTCGCTCACACAAAGTAATTAAGGCAGGACATTTAATTCATTGATGACACAAGTTCAGTCAACTTAGTTGACATTAGTCGTACCTGCCCCCAAATGGCATCAGTTTCTTGGTTGATCCCCTGTGTAAGCCAGTGACATTTCGATCTGGGTTATATAACCTGTGCAAATGGTGTGATATTTGCATCCATTTAGTCAGGCTGTCCTCAGCTGCACAATATTGTAACGCTAAATTCAAAAGGTGTTGTGAAATGTAGAAAATAAAAACACAATATTGTTTTTTTCCATAGTCTCGCATACGCAAAATAAATGTCATCATCATTGTTCTTTAAGGTTTTTTTGTGTGGAAGTAATAATATGATTAGAGGAGGAGCAAGAACAAGGGATCATGGGTAGAGCTTAGCAGCCACAGGGTAATGCACTTTGTCTTGGACGGCGCCCTCTGTTGGCTGCCCTCGCTCGGTTCACTTTAAGACACTCGAACGTAATTGAAGCACGCAGCGAGTGGTCACCCATAAACAAGAGCACATTAAAGTGATACTGCAGTCAACGACTTTTCCCGTTGAAAACCGATGTTTTGGGTTAGACTATGATCATACACAACGGTTTTTAGTGAGTGTCGTCTGAGTTTCTGTGTCGGCTTACCATGCGCTGCATTTCCGGGGATTCGTGACGTCCCGAAATCCTTAGCATAAAAATAGGTGGAGTCTCGGCTAGTAAAGTGAGCAGAGAGCTCCGTGGCAGAGAGCAGGAAGGAGGCTGAGTCAGTTCACCAAGACACACCCTTTCACTCATTGACCGTATGAATATTTATAATATGAGACTTGTGGCATCATCGTCATATGGCCACACCTACCCACGGCTCCAAGTTCAAATTGAAGCTGTAAAAAAAAATGCCGTTGCATTCAAATACTGTCTATGTGATAGTGTCTGTGTTAAGTGCTTTGATTTTGAAGGCGAGTGAAAGCAGTAAGCAGTATGCAGTATGCATCTTTCATTAGACTCGAATGTTGGCACAACATATGGTCCTGCACTTTAATTAAGTTGTGTGTGTTTTTATTTTAGCGAATGTAAAAGGGGAATGTACCACACATAACTGCCACTGAAAACACGCAGATGGAGATTGAGGGGCTCAGCCATGTGTTAATAATTCATAAACGGGCAGCAAAAAGAATGAAATAAAATAAATGATCTGATTGGTATTCAAGGCAAAAGAGCCCCATCGCACATTTCCAGTACAAGCCATTGCATAATCGAGCTGGAACACTGAATTATCTATGACACCCAAGACTGCACCAACACACTGCACATCAGGGGAAAAAAAAAAACATGAATAATATCATTAGCTGGCATATGCTTTTCTCTTTGCGTATTTATTTGTTTTTACCGTTTAGACACAAAGCCCTAAGAGGGGTGGAATTTGAATCACTGACGAGATCTTAGTCCAGAGAGAGAAAAGTGTGAATTCAGGATGTACAATAACCTTGGAATTAAAAAAAAATTATAAATTGTGAAGTCAATCAATTATGAATCAGATCAGTACAAGATGATCCCTGAAATGAAAACAGAAACGACCATCTCTCCTCTTTCATTTATAATGTTTTGAGTATTAGTCTTTTACCAGGCATGTGGATGTGTCAATAAAAGATCAGTAATAGAATAGATGTGGCTTACAAGAGCCCAACCAGCAAAATAAACTGTGATAGTGTACTGTCAACTCTAATGACAGTACATATTGTCCCTATTAGTCTCATGTTAACTCTGTTAGAGTTGCTGTAACACTGAGAGAGTAGTTGTGCCGTGTTAAAGGAGCTGATGTCCAGGTCGGGGGCAGGGTTGCAGTCTATCACAGGCCCTTTATCCACAATCCACCTCTTCTGATGCCGAGCGCCATGCCAAGAGGCGGTGGCCAACATTTTTAAAGAGGTTGGGCAGACCAAGCCAGGTATTGTTCAGAATAAACGTATTTGCTTTGTAAATGTGTATGCATTTGCCACTGGCCATTTCTTTTAAATACCGGATAGGGATTGAATCTACAACCTCCTGCAGTCGGGCTGAAGCCTCAAACTGAGGGCCAGTGAACCAGACGAGTACCACCCAACCATCACATCTGTGATCGTTCACATCTCAGCCTGATTAACAGACACTCTTATCCAGAGCCAATTGCAAAACAAAGTACACAAGTGCCTCCCATGCGTTTATAAGACCAGCAGTAACTACAAAAAAAAGGTAATTAACATTGTTAGAGCCAGTAGTATTACATACAGAAGTGCTTCCTCAGCTATGCTGTCAGCGTGGTGTGGGGTTACTGAACATTGGTTACATTGGCTGTCCGTCACACAGGCGACTGATAACGACCAATGACAGATGATGTCAAAACGCTAAAATAAAAGAGGTTTATTGTGCTTCTTAATAACAGCAAACATGACAGAACCTGAACCCTGAAAGGTTGCAGGTTCGACTCCCAGGTAGGACACTGCCGTTGTACCCTTGAGCAAGGTACTTAACCTGAATCGCTTCAGTATATATCCAGCTGTATAAATGGATAATATGTAAAAAAAAAAAAATGCTAACAATGTGTAAGTCGCTCTGGATAAGAGCGTCTGCTAAATGCCTGTAATGTAATGTAACCCTGGCCAAGCTCTTCGGCCCTGAATGCAAAACCACCCTAACATGAACACAAGCCCGAGCACGGAACTAATGTGTCCCAAGTGATTAACTCGGCTGTGCTTTGCGGTAATAAAATGTCCCTTTGCTTACCGGTAACAATGCACAGTGCCTGCCCCAGGTAGATGCAAGGCATTTGCACCCTCACGGCAATCCCCCTATTCACTTTGCAGCCATTTAATTATAATAGCTAATTAATTGATGCAGCGATAAGCCAATGAAAGGATCCAATGACTAATACGCAGGTCTGTTGTGGTTGGGTGAGTGATTGTGGATGCCATTGATAGTGGAGCCCATTGATGTCTTTACTGAGATAATAAATCAGGCGAGGCCTCCCGACTCCTCCGTGTCCGGAGCTCGCTAGTACGAACCGCTCTATCCCCCACGGCCCCCATTAACTTCCTCTTATGCTGATTGCAGAAAGAGCCACAACACCGCCACCAGAGCGCAGGAAGAAGTGGCCCTCATTTCAAAGTTTTTTTCGATAGTGCGACAGGCGAACTCTTTCGGGAAGGAACGAGAGAGAGAGAGAGAGAGAGAGAGAGATCACAGAGAAATTGGGGGGTAGACTGGGGGGTACTGCAGTCCCCGGAAAAACAAGTATGGATTTCTGGGATGAGAAGAAAGCTAACGGGGAATTAGTACTCCTCAGATACTGAGAGCCTGAGTTTACCGCTCATTCCCTCTGAGTTTCCAGAAGTACTGTACATAATTTGATGCTGTCTAGATCTACTGAGAGAACTGGAAGCAACCAACATATATTATTGATCAAGTGTGTGTGTCTGTTTGGGGGGGGGGGGGGGGGGGGGGGGGGGTCAGTATCACCAAGGAGACAAGCAGAGCACCTGCCATTGGTTGGTCGTTACACGTGTCTTATACATATTAACAGGTACACCAGTATTGCATAGCAACAGTTGCTGCACTACTCCTGACAATACATACTGCTATCCAGGCAGGGATTTCAGTAAGCCCAGACAGATCTGAAGCTTAGGTCTACAGTCAGTCTAATACTGCATCAGTACAGTGTAGTACAGTATGCACAATTTTCTATTTCTTGCAAAAATCTTTTCATAATTAGAGTGACTGCCAAGTCATGATGTTGTGAAAATAACCACACAATTAAAAAATAAAAACTTGTCTAATGAACTTTTTTTAAATTGTGAGGATATAGTGCAATATATATGGTGTTTGGATAGGAACAACAAATCAATGTCTAAATGTGTGATATATTTCTCTGTTTTTTCTGCATCTATGGAAAACTTGATAAAAACGTATGAACGTCAATGTCCTTTACTGCGTATACTGTGTATGAGGGCCCCATCATTGGTCTACTGAGTACTGAGTCTACTGAGTGTCCCAGCGTCTGTGGCATTGCTCAATCTTTGTGTTCGACTTTGTTCACATTACAGTCCTTATGGAAAAAGAATACACTGTAGTATATTGTAAATATTTCACAATTATCGTCACAATATATTTAAAATATACTGCAGTATATTACCTTTCCATAAGGGGAGGAGCTCCAAAAACCATTGCTTATAAGAACTCTGTATCTTCACTGTTTTTACATGAATATCATTTCCCCAGTATTCTACTATTCAGCAGTTCACTGCAAAGTATGTCTAATAATAAAAAGAACACGAAGAAGAATATTTGGCAGCATTAATGTCAGGATTTCCACCTGCTTTACAGTAAAGGGGGAGGCTCACCTCAGCTACCCCTGCATAGTTGATGAATGGCAGGCAGGATTTGGCCAGGACTCTGGGGAAGCCCCGGCTCTTTGCAGTAAGTGCTACGGAATCTTTAATGACCGTGGTGTCTCATCTGAAGGACACCGTCTCTGAACACTGTCCCCATCACTGGGGCACTGGGGGTTTTCGGTTCGCTTCAGAAGGAAGACTTTCACCTACTGACCCACCCACGCCATCAGCAACCCGGGTGTCCCGGGAGTCCTCCCGTCCAGGTAATAGCCAATCACAGCCCTGCGTAGCTTTCGGTCTCGGGTAGGAGACGACACTTGTTCGGCTTCTGGTAATCGGCTGGGACTTTCGTGCAGTTTCGTACTCTGAAATTAAGCGAAACGCTGATTCTGGATAATGAAATATGTGCAGGTGTGTCATTCGTGACGTTTGTCAGGGACAAAGTGGCAGTAGCTGTCTGACTGACTATCTGCCTAAGAAGCAGAAATGGCTGTTAGATTGAATACCTCCAATCTAGTTCCAGTGGTTTACATACCCGTCTTTCAAGTGCCGTAGATTGCATGTAAGTCTAGGGTTGTTATTCAGTGTTTTATTCAGACTTTCCTAGATAGGTTTAGTGCATTATTTTCTGAAGTTTTGGGACAAGAACAGGGTAGTCTTTGTACGTGATCACATTTGTTTCAAACGATACCAGCTACCATTTATCTCTTGCTGCCAAATGTACAGCTGATATTTTCTTGGCAGTGGATTTCAAGTAGCAAATAATGACTGTCACCTGGGAGAATCAGAAAAAGGAGAACAGTACACGCAGCAAATTGAAACTTTGTCACATATTTTATTTCAGACTCGCCGGCTCTTCTTCCTGAAATTGGGGTTTTATTGTTCTGAGCCGCGCCAGTTCTACATTTCCTACTCCAAATCTTAACGCATTACATGTTATACTGTATACCGTAGCTTTATCTGATCATTTAATCTATGTTTATACATTCACAGGCACCTAGGGGTTTATTTAAGCTGCAAAGTAGGCCTAGAGTAACAGTATGTACAAACCAGCTCCCCCTTTCGCACTAGAAATAAAACAAAGAAAATTATATATTTTTTAAATGTATTATGTTTACCTATTTCTCTAGTTTTATTTTTGGTACTAAAACTAAATCGGATTGTAGGATTTTTAGCAGAAGCCAATCTCATGACCTGTGACTTCCCATTCCAGACACTGTAGAGATAGTGGCTGCATTTGGATCCGAATTATATGCTTACTTCCTGTCGTTCCATTGCTTCGAGGGCGGAATCCCCAAAACGTCAGGATGGAATATGACAGCCACACCAAGTGGGATTCAGTTCCAATTTAAGAAAGGGGAGGGAGTAATTATATTCCCTCACTCCCTTGTTTATATCCACCTTTCCACCAAGGTTATAAGATGAGCAAGAAGGGAATCCCATAATGCAATGCTCCACACTGAAAAAGTGGGCGGTCACATTTGAACTCTATGGGGTTGCACTTCCTATATAGGTTGAGGGCTTTTCAGTTCCATTTTGGTTTGTTCCTTGTCTGTCCGCCCTTTAAGTTCACCTGTCGCACGTCGCAAATTTCGTCACAAAATGGCTCACTTGAGGGAAGAGATCTAGGGAAGGCAGTAATGGTGTCTGAGTCGAGGACTAGTGCAGATAGGTTTGGAGCCATGAGTTTGGGGAACGCTCAAGAGTATCTTTCTGATAAACGGCTGCGATAGTGTCAGCCACTGTGATCTTGACGGGGTCCACCAAAGACACCCAGGAAACGCAGCTGCTCTTAAGTCTCTGTGACTACCTCTCTCTCTTTTTTTTCTTCAACATTCACATTCATTGAGGGAGTGATGTTCAAATACAGATAAGTGGCAATCTGCAGTCCCCTGCTTATTAATCTCCAAAGTAAATCCTGCGTTCTAATGGTGTTCCTCATTCAAATATATAAAACATTCAAAGATTGCTTAACAGTTGCTCCTTATGAGCTGGTATTGACAAACAGTATATATTTACATTTACATTTTACATTTTAGACATTTGGCAGACGCTCTTATCCAGAGCGACGTACATTAGTGCATTTTCCAACCTGAAACAAGTGCGTTAAAAACAACCCTAAAAGGTAAATACGAATTCAAACACCGGGCGCAGTCAGTATGATTATATATATATATATATATATTTTTTTTTTTTTTTTTTAATTTTTTAATTTATTTTAATTTTAAAAAAAATTATATATACACTGCCTGGCCAAAAAAAAAAGTCGCCGTTGCACCCGTCATGCATAGTGCCCACTGTACAAGCCTCTGGAGGCAGTGTTATGATCTGGGGCTGCTTCAATTGGTCAGGTCTAGGCTCAGCAACATTATGCAGCAATAAAATGAAGTCAGCTGAGTACCCGCATGTACTGAATGACTAGATTATCCCATCAATGGGCATATTCCAGGACGACAATTCCAAGATGCATTGGGCTCATCGAGTGGTTCAGGGAGCATGAGGAATCATTTTCACACATGAATTGACCACCAGAGTCCTGACCTTAACCCCTTTCAAAGTCTTTGGGATGTGCTGGAGAAGACTTTACGGGGTGGTTCGACTCTCCCGTCGTCAATACAAGGTCTCGGCCAAAAATTACTGCAACTCTGGACGGAAATAAATGTTGTGACGTTGGATAAGGTTGTTGAAACAATGCCACGACGAATGCGCGCCATAATCAAAGCTAAAGGCGGTCCAGCGAAATATTAGAGTGTGCTTTTTTTTTGGCCAGGCAGTGTATATTACTTTATATTGCATATTACGTTAAAAATAAGCCAGATCCAACATGATTGATTGAATAATTATTGATGTCACCTAATATGCTGAATCACTTTGCAGCATGCATTCATGTGGAGGCTGTCTTATTGAAGAACCGAAAAAAAAACATTAACGCATCAGCATTTTAATGCTGCCGTCTGTAATACCGTAAATGCTTTCTGCAATATCATAAATAAATCCCGTTTGTGTATTTGGTTCAGCTCATTACAATTCAGACCGCAGAGTACTTCAGACTGCTGGTTTATGGATGCATTAAATGCATGCGCGAGCATTCAGAGGCCTGCGAAGGGAGCTTGGCGTGAAACCCCGCGCTCCAATCAACCTTCTCCAGCTTCATTGTGATTGTAAACTAAACAATATTGCACCACATCATAAGTGGAAAATAAAGGGATTCATCGGAACGGATGCGAGCGCCGGGAAACTTCGCATTGGTGCACATTTGAAATGTCACTGGAGATATCTGCTGTTCTAAAATTAGGGGCAAGCAGGTGTGGCTTATTAAAGGTTTTTTGCGTGGTTTAATAAACACAGCAGGTAGAGAGAATGTAGGAGAGGAGAGAATGAAACGGGGCGTAATGAATAGCAGGTGCTGAAGTGCAAATGCGGCGAGGCTGTGCTTGATCAACATCACTTTTCTCTGATTATTATTTTAATTTGCCGAACACAAGCATATTAAGCGAGGGAAATCAGGGGGGAAAAACAGGTCAGCCGCACGTTTCATTTCGCTATTTTTTCCCCTCCATCAAACCCAAATGAAGCATTGATTAAAAAAAAAAAAGGGAGCTGGAAGGCGAGGGTAACTTGCGCTTCATTAGACGTGACCGATTTGACGAAGACTCGCCCGGGCCACATCTGCCAGATATCCACCGTCTGTGTGTCCCAGAGGGAGTGGCTGAAGTCTGCCTGGCTCCGTCAATCACATCTGCCCTCACGCAGAACGCCGTGCGTTTAGTCTTCCGCTGAACCGTGCCAATGACCTGCCGGCGTGGAGCCCACTGCCTCTCTGCCGTCGGCGTTAAGAGAAACGAGCTGCGGGTTTCTGCCCTGTGATAGGCTGGTGAATGCAGCGTTGCTCTCCAACGCTCACTCAATCGCTGTTATTTACTCAAGTGGTCAAAACTACAATAGGCTTGGGTTGATGCTCCTCTTAAATACTCAGTTCTTGGTTCTGAGGTTGTTAGCATAGAAGCCATTTACCAATAAAGCACATGCATTAATTAAGCAAATGACATCCCAGCATGCATTGGGTCATGTATAAAAATGCTGGACAGTCCTGGTGTCCTCTAATTATGACTGGTCTGACTGCAAGAGGAGTCGCAAGTAACTTTTAAATTCTGTTATATTTTTAAGGGACGTTCTTGAACATTCCTTGAGACTGTTCATGGCTTCATTTCAGGGCGATTGTGCCAGATCCTGTGGACTCTCTGCAAGTGGATGTGGTCGGCTGCTGAGCGTCATCGATCAATACATATGCTATGCAGGAAAAAGGATGCCACTTTAGCCCGTCATTATTCGAAAAGCATGGCCTATTATATTGACTTTCTCATCCATGCTTTATTATGGCTGGGTCTCTGTTGTGGGTGTCACAGATTCCATGATTATTTATACACTGCCTGGTCAAAAAAAAAAGTCGCCGTTGCACCCGCCATGCATAGTGCCCCCTGTACAAGTCTCTGGAGGCAGTGTTATGATCTGGGGTTGCTTCAATTGGTCAGGTCTAGGCTCAGCAACGTTATGCAGCAATAAAATGAAGTCAGCTGAGTACCTGAATGTACTGAATGACCAGGTTATCCCATCCATGGGCATATTCCAGGACGGGCCAAGATTCATCGGGCTCAAATTGTGAAAGAGTGGTTCAGGGAGCATGAGGAATCATTTTCACACATGAATTGGCCACCAAAGTCCTGACCTTAACCCCATTGAAAGTCTTTGGGATGTGCTGGAGAAAAGTCTTTGGGATGTGGTTCGACTCTCCCGTCGTCAATACAAGATCTCGCCCAAAAATTAATGCAACTCTGGATGGAAATAAATGTTGTGATGTTGCATAAGATTGTCAAAACAATGCCACGATGAATGTGCGCCGTAATCAAAGCTAAAGGCAGTCCAATGAAATATTAGAGTGTGCGACTTTTTTTTGGCCAGGCAGTGTATTTTGTTTGGCAGTTCTGTGACTTTTTTCCATTTTTTTTTCCATTTCTCTGATTTCCCCCGTTTTTAGTGCTTTCTGTGATTTTTGGCAGTTTCGGATGGTAACTGTCAATCTTAACGAAGCCTACAGTGTGATTTGTATAGGCCTAAGAATTTTAACCGCATTGCCAAATGCTGGGAGACTCAAGATTCGACGTCCTTGTCAGTCGTCGCAATCAGATGTTTAACGGCCCCTGTCAGCTGTCGATGCTCAGCGCTCCTTCCTTCATTACAGTAACGTCGTCGGTGACAAGAGCCGCTCCATCAAAGACTCAAACCTCGCAATCTACAGCATCTGAAACAAACTTTAAAGAAATAAAAATGGACACACGGTAACAATGTTTTATTATTTTAGTCATGCAGTCTGAGCATGCTCTGTTTCTAACAACGTTAGACCCAAGCGATTAAATGCAACATGCAAAAGCATTTTACTTGTATTTTTTCTGAGCGGCAACTGCCTGCTGATTTTTTTTAAAAGGTCAAGAACTTGATACAGTTACAGTTCTGTATGTTATTTATTAATTCATTTATTAAATACATGTGATCTATTCATTAATTTATTAAATACATGTATTTTTTAATTTTTTTTAAACAGTCTGTGATTTCTGCTGCTTTTTTCCAGTTTTCTGTGGTTTTCAACAACTTTGCCATGACTGCTCTGTGACTTTACCCAGCCTCATTTATAATTGATGTAATACACCACTGAAGAAAGAACAAGTTCATTGTCAGCTATGCATCACATAACGTCGCAGAGATGCAACAGAGATTACTGATGGACTGAGGTTTAAAAGCGTGTCTGGAAGGGAAACATCCCCCTCCCACCTGCCTTGGTGCTTCAGTGGTTTATTCTTTGGTCTGCACTTGACCTTGGCGAACAAAAACAAAGACTTTGTGTCTCGAATGGGGCCTTGAGATCAGAACAAAGCCGCCGAGGAGAGGCGAGGAGAGGCGATGTGAGACGGCGTCCGCAGGGACGGCCGTGCGCGCAGCGCGCTTTGAACGGCGGCGGTTCGGACGAGTGAAAGAGGAGAGGGAGAGAGAACGAGCTAGAAAGAGAGAGAGAGAAAAAGAACTGTGGAAAGTGGCTCTGTGCTCACCATGGACATGAGGGAGTGGAACGACCTCACTTGAGGTCCTGGGCTTCTAGACTCAAGCACGCCCTTATCAATGCCCCTGCACCTTTTGCCAATGCGCTGGGTACACTTGGCAAGAAAGCACAGCGCCACACTCACAATTTATTCCCTCATTCCCTGAACATTTTGTGTTCACCTCTCTGGAAAGGAAAAAAAGTAAACCCAAGTGTTCTAAACACACTTTTTCTTCACAAACTCAGTTGGCCGTTAGTTGCAGCGATTGCCGAACTCACCAGGGCCCCGTTTCCCAGAAGCATCTTAGAGTTAAGATCATCTTAGAGTGTTTTGTGTTTGTGTGCTTTATTCATTTTATGATTAAAATGATTACAGTTTCCTGACATAAAACAAATGATAAAAACAGAGGAAGATAAAACAAATGATAAAAAACAAATAAGCAATGAAAGTAATATAAAAACAAAAAATCCTAAGATCTTTATCTAAGATCCTTTTGGGAAACGGGGCCCAGACTGTTTGTGAAGGGAATAAACATTTTTTTTTTTTCGCATTTAATTGTTAGCCATAGTTAGCGGTTGACTGAATGGCGGCCGCTGTGTCGGGATTAGCGCGTTGCTCCATCGGACAAAAGTTACGCAGCGAATGAGATTGATGACTTTTTTTTTGTGCCGACGTGAAACGTAAGACCAGGGTGCACTTGTGTTCTCCGTCATTGTAAGTCACTCCGGATTAGAGCGTCTGCCACATGAACGCGATGTATTACAGTTTTTAACAATTGTTAACACACAAAAAGCGAAAATTCGGCACAATTTGCACAACCTTCACTTCATGTACCAATCGCTCGACCCAATTTGGCACTACTTCACACTCCCTTATCTGCATTAGACTCTGACTTTCCTTCTTTACACTCTGATGTCAATTACACATCACCTTGTTGTCAAAACACTACACACAATGTTCAGTTGTTGCACACACTTCTCAAGTAAAATCTCAAAGCATCAACCTACAACACACAAATATTCAAATCTCTAAACATTCAGGTCTCAACATTCAGAGCAATTTGCAATCAGGACTGCAGCATAAAAGTGCCTTGAGCCTCTGTTTTGTTTGGTGAACAATGGAGAACTTTGAAGAGACAACCAGAGAAGGAGAGGGGTAAGAGGAGGAGGAGGAAGAGGAGGAACACTGCCCATCTCCTCGCCTTCCTGGATGGCCTGCATGACCTGCTGGTACCACCTGGCCAGATAGATGGCCCACAGCGGATCGATCACGTCGTCATCTGGGACAATGTGAGCTTCCACCGGGCTGCTCAAGTGCGTGAGTGGTTCCAGGACCACCCACATTTTCCCGTTCTATACCTTCCACCTTATTCTCCTTTCCTGAATCCCATTGAGGAGTTTCTTTCAGCTTGGAGGTGGAAGGTATATGAACGGAACCCACAGGGCCGGGTCCCACTGCTCCAGGCCATGGAGGAGGCTTGTGGCGTCGTGACTGTTGATGCCTGTCAGGGCTTCATGCGCCACTCGAGGCGTTTCTTCCAACGCTGCTTGGCCAGGGAGAACATTGCCTGTGATGTGGATGAGGCCCTCTGGCCAGACAGGAACCGGAGGCGTGATGCATAATTCATTTTTGTGAAGGGGGAGTGGGGGGGGGGGGGGGGTTGAGCAGGCCGGGTTTACAGTACTGTACTGGTCTCTGTGTGTACCGAAATAAAACTTGTTTTTGCTGCATATTTGTGTGCTGTTTTATGTTTGACTATGAAAAAAGTAGGCCTACACTGAAACATTTTACAAAAGGAGAAATGGCTCATTCTCCAGAGTCATTGTCATTCATATGGTGTGTTCCATTTCTATGATTGTGTTTTCAATTTTGCACTTCAGTGTGCTGTAAATGCTTGGTAGTGTGCAGCAAATGCTTAGTTGTGTGTACTCAATGAATGGTATGTGTGTGTCATTTGAAAATATGGCTGTGTGTACCAAATGAAAACACGAGTTCCATTTTGTGAACAGTTAAGAGATTTGATGGCAAAGAGTCATCTTGCAAAGGGAGTGTCAGGTTTAACATTTTGTGTGTGAGGTTTTCAGTTTTGTGTGTGCAGTTTTGAGAAAGCCGTTATTGTTTTGAGAAACGTGTGTTAACAATTGTGAAAAACTGTAAAAAGCGTTTCTGCGGGCCGCGCCGGCACTGACACCAATGCGAGGGCGATTTAAGGAATGCAACAGTACCCTTTTCCTCGTGCGTTTGGAGTTTTGCTTCCGCCTTTTTCTGTTGCTTTGATGTGTGCCAAGTGCTCTTGTTTTGGTGCGTTAGGACTCATTGTTGTGTTAATGGTTGAAAAAAAAAACGGCTGAAGAAGAGGCCTATTAAAAGGCCATCAGGGCCTGTTTGTATAATTCATCTAATTGCAGTTTGAAATCAATTGCACATTTTCCTGAGTTAGAAAGCGAAAGCAAACAAAGCGCCAACGAGTGTTAGAAAGAGAACGCACGCTCTGCCGTCCTGGGTCTCCCGCCGGGTCAACGGCCCTCTGCTTTCTATACGCGCTCCGCCGGCCGGCGCTAATCTCCCGCCGGGTCAACGGCCCTCTGCTTTCTATACGCGCTCCGCCGGCCGGCACTAATCTCCCGCCGGGTCAACGGCCCTCTGCTTTCTATACGCGCGGCGCCCGTCCGGCGCTAATCTCCCGCCGGGTCAACGGCCCTCTGCTTTCTATACGCGCGGCGCCCGTCCGGCGCTAATCTCCCGCCGGGTCAACGGCCCTCTGCTTTCTATACGCGCGGCGCCCGTCCGGCGCTAATCTCCCGCCGGGTCAACGGCCCTCTGCTTTCTATACGCGCGGCGCCCGTCCGGCGCTAATCTCCCGCCGGGTCAACGGCCCTCTGCTTTCTATACGCGCGACGCCCGTCCGGCGCTAATCTCCCGCCGGGTCAACGGCCCTCTGCTTTCTATACGCGCGGCGCCCGTCCGGCGCTAATCTCCCGCCGGGTCAACGGCCCTCTGCTTTCTATACGCGCTCCGCCCGTCCGGCGCTAATCTCCCGCCGGGTCAACAGCCCTCTGCTTTCTATACGCGCGGCGCCCGTCCGGCGAAGTGCTTTTCACCATGTCCTCCCAGAGCGGCATGTTAGCGCCTTTTTTTGAATGTCAAACACTTAACGGCCATCATCTCTGATTCCTCCTGATCTCTGCCCCCCTGCTGCCCCCCTGCTGCCCAACCTGAAGCAGTGCCTCGCCCCGCCCGCATCACCGCCGTGATGGAAAAAAGGCAGTTCTTTCCCCCCTATTTTGACAATTATAATCCATGTAACCCATGTAATTGACCTATAACTGCTGTTTTTTCCTTTTCTTCTCAATAGTGAGATAGAGATGGAGGGAGAGGGGGTGTGTGGTGAGAGAGAGAGAGAGAGAGAGAGAGAGAGAGAGAAGAGAGCGAGAGAGAGAGAGAGAGAGAGAGAGAGAGAGAGAGAGAGAGAGAGAGAGAGAAAAAAACACAATGAACCACCAGTAAAAACAGCCAGAAGCAATTAAATTTTATATCACTTATTTATTCCTGGTCAATTTTATTTACTCTTTACGGGTGTTTTTTGTGCACATTGATTCAAAATATGATATTAAGCAGTGCTGTGTTGTAGTAAAATGCACGCGACGTTTGCTTCTGCAAAGGTTGGCAGTATATTTGAACATGTCCTGTCAATAACACACTTTGAGTTGAATTGAGAGAGGGAGAGAGAAAGACAGGGAAGGAGAGAGAGAGGAACGCATACAGAGGGAGAGAGAGAGGAACGCATACAGAGGGAGAGATGTCCACAGAGCCATTGGCTGCAGGAACAGTGAGCCAGGCAACTATAGCACCACGCTACCATAAGAACAGTCAGTTTAAATTGTTATTGTCAGTACAGTTATTACATTTATCATTATTGCTGCTTTATTGGTATTTGCTAATTACTAAGCACCCAGCCCCTGCTGTTGTAATCGCTATCAATTATTCTCATTATTGATTGTGCCAATGTCATTATTTATGCACTTTGGCAATACAAGACATTGTATTTGTCATGGCAATTAAGCTAATTCCAACATGAGGGAAGGAGTCGCGGAGAGACGTACGGCTTGACCTGGAAATTTGTGCTTTCCCTTCTGTCGCTTCTCTGGGAAGGCCGTTGCGATGTCCCGAACGCAGGGAGTCTTCTCTCAATTTGTCCCTGTAATGTGAGATGTGCAGTTATGGGACATGTCACTGACCCCCTCCTCCTCTGGTGCCGTGGGCAGTGGCAAGGGGGATGGCGACTATCATCCGCCACTGCATTAGAGGTGACACGTCTGAAAAGCTGCCGTGATATTGAATTTAATGAATTTGCTCACCCTCACCTCTCTTACCTTCTCTCCGTCTCTTTCTTATTTCTCCTCTCTCTCTCTCTCTCTCTCTCTCTCTCTCTCTCTCTCTCTCTCTCTCTCTCTCTCTCTCTTTCTTGGCCCCACCTTTCTCCTCCGCTGCCTTTTGATTTTCCCCCTCCTCCTTTCTTTACTTTGCTTTCATCCTTCCTTTCCCTTTCATTCTCTACATCTCTTCATTCACACTGTAATTCACTTCCTCCCTCTCTCACTGTAATTCACTTCCTCCCTCTCTCACGCACACATCTATTTTCTCCCATTTCCTATTATCCTCCCCTCTCTCTCCCTTTCTCAATCTCACCCCCCCCCCCCCCCCTCTCTCTCTCTCGGTTCCAGGACAGTCCTCTGGTCCTGCAGTCGGACAGGAACGTGACGGTTAACGCCAGGAACGGCCTTGGTCAGCTGACTGGACAGCTAACAGTGGGTGAGTTCCCTGTACGCAGTCACGAGTTCTACAGCCTCATCAGGTACTGGGCACCATAGGCGCCCACCCCCCCCCCCCCCCCCCCCCCCCCCAAACACACACACACACACACACACACACACGTACACAGACACATCGAAAGCCACGTTAAATTCTATTCAATTCTATCGCCTAAATGTTGGATTTGTCTAGTGTTATAATAAATAATTTAGCCGACAGGCTGCTAGCTGGCAGGAATCCCATACATGAATAGGCAGAGCCATAGCCTACGCAAGTGTGTTAGCGTCGTATCCAATAAGGGGTTGATACATCACATGCCTCCGGAACCAGAAACCTGCAGACTGAGTAGGGGATACAGGCTGAGCAGTTACACCGGAATATAGACATCTAGAGGGGTGCACTTCTAGGTTGAGAGACGTTTTGACGCGTTTTTTTTTTTTTTTACCTAAACGTGTCAATTTAGCTCAGGTTTTACCCAGATATAGCCTAGCTACATCCTAGCAGGTTGAAAAACTTCCACTTTTCAACTAATTTTAGCCGGCTTTTCACCTGAACGCAAGATGGTCTTTCACCGACTTTTCAACACAAAAATGTTCACTGGGAGGCAGATGTTGAAGCTGTGCTGCTAATGTTTCTTCTCTCAGAATCGTTTGACACAGGCGTGATCTTTAATTCTGTGTGGGTTTCGGATTTAATTTCTATTGCAAACTTGTCCATTTTGTGGAGACTACCTCACAAAACCTGCAGTGATCTATCTTATTGATAGCTGGCACTCTAGAGAGTCAGTAGTATGTAGCATACCTCAGCAAATAGCGCTATTGAATTGGTTGCTTGTTTCGTGTTTATTTCATGTGCTTCATGGGTGCATCAAACCAGGTTAAACCACCCGTGACCCACAACAGACTATAACTTCACTCTGCAATATGATTCGTTCGTGGGTACCCACTACCCAGGCCCCTGAGCACCCAGATGATTGGGCCTATGCTCAGTTTCTGTGTTGTCATCTATGCTTCTTAACTACAGGCGCTGCCAGTTGCCAACAGGAGTTGTTGCTGCACTGTTACAGTACAGAACATCCATAGGCCTATTTCTCAAGATGGCGATCTAAACCGGAAGGGAGGAATAGATACTTCCGGTGCTAGGGACACCTGTGGCTCCCCATTGGAAACCATAGATCTAGATGAGCTAGGCTATACAGTTTTTCCCAGTCCCTAATATCGCTCCCAAAAGTAAAAATATTGGATGTTGTCCACATTGTTGACGAATTTCAGCGTGATGTGAGGTGGTCGAAGCTCGACAAGGGCTACAAGTTTTTTTTTTGAGCATTTTTTTTAAAATTATGAAGGTAGTGCTAGGTAGGCAGGCAGAGGACATGCTAGTAGGCCTATGTACCGTAGACTAATGTGAGCTAATGTAGCTAACAACACAATCGTGACATTTCAGTGTTTCTAATTGTGTTTTTGCAACAATACATTATAGGGATAGTTCGGAATTTTTATTTGAGCCATTTTTGTTGACCCATCTATGATGCTGATTGATAGAGAACATTTTCTAGGCTATCATATTGCACTAGCTCGAGCTAATGAGCCACACGTTACCGTTATTTAAAAATGTTCCAACAACGGCAAGATATAACGTTAGAATAAGGAAAAAGTTATACACATTTGTTGATTAATCTAAAGATAAACATATTTATGTTACGTTATTAGAGCTACTCCTGAGTTGTCAGCTAAGTTACCATTACTTTTGTATTTCGCTAGCTAGTGACATACAAAGATATTAACGTAGCTACTGTTGACTAGCTTGGGGGAACGCCCCTATGTATTTACTGTGTACTTTAATGTAGAGTGCAGCTCAAAATATAAATAGCATTTTGTAATTGAAGTGAACCGGGGGAACACCTCATGCAGCTCCAAAAGCACCTAACGTTAACATTATTCCATTCTATTGAGTGTTGTACTCCGTCACGCCCCGGAACATGCATATTGAAATATCCGGTCTAAAGAATCTGTGGTTTCGTCTCACTACAATGAAACACTGTCCCCATTCTCATCACTAAGGAAACCAAAATATATAAATAAAATTGTCCTCTTCTCTTTTAAAGTGTTCCATTGTTTCAAATGTATGACTACAAATGATCTGTATGATTTATGCAAACAGCCTTATCCCTTAACAGCCTGACAAAGCATGTCACTTTAGATTTAGGCCAAGAGTATACATACACGTAGGATCTGAGATCACAGATGGCGATCAGTCTTAGCATGCCCTGCCGTGTTTTGACGGAGGGCGTCGTCTGTGTAGGTTTGTTTAACCTTGAGTCTGTCTTTACGTGTAGAAACTATGAGATTGATGATTAAAGCGGAGCAGTGATCATTATGGATTGACAGGATGAGCAGGAAGCAAATGTTTTTCTTCCAAATGGGTTGCACCTCTATGCAAATGTGATTTTTTTGTAATAACTGTCAAACTTTTTAAGTAATGTATTATTTGCTATTTAAAAGGCTATTCACCGTTACATATTGACCTGTGACAACTGAGCAATCATCTTCTTTCATGAATGTAGCTATGAATCTAGCTGGCGAGAATGAAGATAATTCCAGAGTTGTTCAGTTCTAATAGCCTATACATTCACATGAGGTCGTAAGTAGGGTCGCGGACCCAGGTCGGATAACCCGGGTTGACCCATTCACACCAACGGCAAACACGGGTTTTAGCCGGGTCATTGCTTCAGTGTGAAAGGGGTATGAATTATGTACTTCCTATATTATAGGAGTGTATATTCATGGGGGTGGGAGGAGAGTGTTAGGAGGGGTGTTTGAGACCGGAAGCCAGTGGAGTGACCTCAACAGGGGAGTGACATGTGAGAACTTCAGAAGGTTGAAGACAAGTCGGGCAGCCGCATTCTGGTAGAGTTGTAGAGGCTGTATGGCACAGGCTTGTAGGCTTGCGATAAGGGAGTTGCAGTAATCTCCTTAACCTGTGTGGTAGAGGGAGGGAAAGAGAGGAAGAATTGGCTGTCACCAGCATAGCATTGGTAAGAGAAGCCATGTGAATTAATGACTGAGCCAAGAAATTAAAATTAATTGTAAATGGAGAACAGCAGAGGTCCGAGTACAAATCCCTGGGGGACTCCTGTAACAAGGGGATGAGGTGCAGAGACAGACCCCGTCCAGGTGACCTGGTAGGACCTATCTGCTAGATAAGATGCAAACCAGGAGAGGGCAGTCCCAAACGTACCCATCTCCATCAGTGTGCCAATCAGTAATTGGTGGTTGACCATCAGGACAGAGGAGAGAGAGGAGGCTCTAGCAGTGGTGAGTGCCTCCTTCACAACAAGGAGAGCAGTCTCGGTTGAATGCCCGGTTCTTTCGCTGGACTGATGAAGGTAATAAAAATAATAATAAAACAAACAAAAAAAAAGTGTTCCATGTGCATTTAGTTTGCATATATTACATTTTCGACATTTAGCAAGCGTTCTTATCCATAGCAACTTACACACCTTGGTATCCATTTATACAGCTCGATATATAGTGAGGCAATGCAAGTTAAGTACCTTGCTTATGAGCACAATGGCAGCGTCTGGCTACCTGGGAATCAAACCTGCAACCTTTTGGTTACAAGGCCAATCCCTTAACCACTATACTACAAATTTGCTCAGTATCACTGCAGTTGATGTTATCAGGAATCTCGCACATAAAGTTCATGACAACTCGGTTATCTGGGATTTGTAGGTTATCTGGGATTTGTAGGCACCTCACACATAAAATACCATGACAACTTGTGGGGTTATGTGGGATTTGGTGCAGGGGAAGGGTAGGTTTGGGCTGCCGTAAACTGCTTTTTATCACCTCGCTATTGGGCTAGACCAGCGTCAACAGTAAGATGGCAGCAGTCTTTTATTTTTCTCTCGAATGCAGTTTGAGAGAAGGCTCTCCTCTCAAGCCTTATGACATACTCACTCGCTGTGTGGTGGACATAGATATAGAATGGCTAGATTGACTGAAAGCTGTCTTTGGAACCATACCATCCCTTCAGTGATGTACTAAACAGTGCTATTTTGCCCTCAAACCCACCCACCCATCCACCCACGCAATGATTTCCGGGTATCTGATCTCTCCTGCAGGCCTGGGAGGTCTGATTCAGTAATGTTTCCCTTCCTTTTGCTCCTGAGATGGTAGGCGGTTTTGAAAAGAGCCTGAGAAAACCTGCTCAACAGCGGCCCCTTCAGGACTAGGGGTGAATGACTGCGCCCTGTTGATGTTAATGAGGGGCTGAGGGGGATAACTCCCCACTTTTATTCCTCAGGATTAGTTCATTTATACCAGCAATGGGTCCTTTTCTGGGGCGGTTTTTCAGCCCGCTCATGCATACATAAAGCATTGTATAAGGATATTACACTCATATCTCATTGTATTTATTACTCTCATAGTTGGGGATTTGTTCTGTGTAAAGACCTTGTACAATGTATTCCTTTTTTGTGTTTAATTTCACATTGGATGTGTTATAATTTTCCTCTCTGTATCACACCCTGTGGATTCCATTACAATGTCTTTGATCTCTGGTTGCAGCCTATCAAGTTGCTGAAAGTACTCTATTTTAAACGTATAAACGTTTACAAGAGCAGACGTGTCCGCCTTGAGGTTGTACCTGGCTGCTTTGTCCTCTGCATTTGCTGCAAGGGCCTCAGCGGGTTAGCTGAATAGCCCAACGCCTCTTGTCACCCCAGACAGTTCATAAATTGATCATTTGTCAGTTCAGAAATAGATTTATTATGCTGACACGTAGGAAAGTTCAGGCATAGAGAGTTGAACCCCTTCCCCCCTGCCACTCCCTAGATTGCTAAACATCACATTTTTCCACAACAACCTTGGATGATCACTCTGGATCATGGCTCTCGGCGAGATACTAAGCGCTATGAAATTACCCGCGGGGAGAGACGGGCTACTGCCAGACCTTGAGCGCTCAAGACAATTTTATCGTTGGCTCCTCTTGCTACCTGACATCTCGTTAATTTGAGGAAGAACCTGTCACCGGTGATTTGAATTAGGGACATAAAAATGAGTGGTGAACCTGTTCCTAACTGAACTGCACTGACTACAGTGAGTGTGGGAACTAGCTAGGGAGATAATGTAGTCACAGAGCGAAGCCATCGTGTACGCTACGCTATTCAAGAACATTTTCTTGGTTTTTAAATTAACCATAAAAGTGCAGCACACAAATAAGGAACCAGGCATACTCAGTTTGTTAGAGAGAGCTTACATTTGCGTGTGTGTGTGTGTCTGTGTGTGTGTCACACCGTGTTTGGAAGTCAAAACTGCTCTGAAGAGCCATAGACGTGCATATGCATAGAATAGCCCACTCTGGAAAAGAAAATGCGGCATTCCCTGTCACCAGCTTTCCACACCCATAGTGTCTTTGTCAACCACCGATCCACCAGTTCCGTTTCAGTTACATAAGTCCTTGGCCATCACAGCGACAAACTATCAATCAAAGCTTTTATAAATATGAACAGGCTGGATAATGACTGTACAATAACTGCATGGCAATGAAACTGACCTCTAGATATATCTGCATGGCATTTCTATCAGGTGTTAGCTTTGGTTCCCAAACTGGGGTCCCCAGACCCCTTGTGAAGGAATCCCAGGGGATGATCAGACAAAATGGAGGACGTATTTTCACAAATTGTATATGTTTCTATTTTCAGATGACGATGACTTAAACCTTGTGTGGTTTACATTGTAATAAGAAAGCAGTAAAGTAACCAACTTTCTCAACGGACTCAATGTTGTGAAAACATTTTGAAAATCATAACACCCGTGGGCCCTGCCCACAGAGAAGCGACAGACCCCCCCCCCCATCCCCCCTGCTCATAGAGCGTTGCACAGTTAATCACTGTACATCTGCTACCAGATGTCAACTCCCGTTGCTGTCCATACTCGCACACCCAAGCTCTTTTACATAGGAATAACAGCCAACTTTGGTAGTCGCTACCTGTTTCAAGCAGCACTCGATGCTACTATTTGTCGCTCTCGTTCATAACCGTACTAACTGTATTTAGCGCTTAATGTGAACGTGGCCTTAGTTAATTATATCATTCATTTCTAAATTCATCGGTTTTAGCTATTTTTCTTTCAATATAGTTGTATCTATCGTGAGTGTACTGCTTTGACACACATGATCTTGTGCCTGACCCAACTAACAGATAGAGGAGGACTAGGGGTGTTATAAAGTATAGAAGCAGTAATCTTCTCTACCTGTGGGTCTGAAAATCAATAACGTGTGCTTTTTCAAGCGCTCCAATTTCCGTTCAATTTATAGTTTCACTTGGAAAATAACCACAAGCACCCTTAGCTCCTTGGTGGGAGGTGAAATTGATAAGATGTCATTGTTGCTCATCCACGCTGCTCGAGAGGTCACTGTAGTAATCGTAATGGAATGCCCACCTCCTGCCTTGTGTGGATTGTGCATGTTTTTAGTACTCTGTGAGCAGCCCCTTCACTCTGATTAATATAGGTGGTAAATATGGCTTTTTTTTTTTTCTTTTTCATTTTATTAATGGCTTTAATCAGGTTTAGATAAACAATTTATCTTTGTGCTGCCCATAAATCAGACTGCATCTTGTTAAAGTGCACAACTGCTATGTGATTTCATGACCCCCCTTCCCATGCATAAGTTCAGAACTGTAAGGCCCACCTCAATAGACCTCTATTTTTAAGTGCTATTATCGTGTCTTGAGTTGTCATTTAACTGTTCAACCTTTGGTTCATTTGCCATTTTATTAAAAGTTTAATTTCTGCATTATGACATCATCGCTGACTCACTGCAGGCTTGTGCTGGAAATGTTCATCAAAGATTCCAGAGAATGTAAGATGGTAAGTTTGTAGCTTGCTAAGTAATGTTATAACAATGTTATTTCATTTTGTATTCACTCAATAAGTGAAAGAATAACTCAAAATCATTGAGTCATTGAGGGACCCAAAATTACTAATTCAAAATGCATGATACTAATGGATTGATGAAACGTCAGTAAATTACACTAAAATATTAAGTTAAGATGTTTGTTAGCATTTACAGTGTATAGTTCACCCTTAAAATTATGCTAATCATTAATTTTCTTACCTTGAGAAGTGTCTGTTAACCCATCAATGACAGCACTCTGCAGCATTACCTAGATTTGAATAACCTGAATAGTCCATCAATAGGCTTCACAAGACCTAATTTCAAAGAGAATGGAAGTCGATGGATGAGGAAGATCCAGCAAAGGTTTTGCAGTGAAATCTCTTTGAAACGTGAAAAAAGAATGAAAACTGATGACATCAGCTGTGAAAATTAGTCATTCAGAGGCAGTATGTGCAATTATAACCATATCCATGACTACGGTATATAACCTCTTAAATTAGCTTCTTTTCAATAGAAACATGCTAACTAGCTAAATGGCTAATTAGTCACACATGCTATGTCATTATAAGCTGGAGAAAGAGGACTTTTTTAAAAAGATGTAAAATCATAGTATAAATGCTACAGAGATTGATTTCCTAGCAAGCTGTACACATGTTGTGTGCAGATGAAGGTTGCAGCAGTAGATTTGGAAAGGCACAACAAGGAGAGAGGAGGGACATGCAGTGGCGTAACGTCGGCTGTAAAATAGGCCTTCGGTAACCTTACCTTTATACGGATATTACTCTCAACCTGTTTCTACTTATAGTTCTTAATTATCAATCAAGCAATTCAATAACTGAATAACAAACATCAATGAATATATCAAGTTTTTCTGTGCTAGTATTTTTCTTTGCGTCATAAAATGGGTAGCACTTAAATATATGTAGCGACGGCCTGCGCGTTGGAAAAAGTGGGGATTACTTGTTTCCATTTATTTAGATTCAGTAGCCTAACAATCAATCCATTCATTCTCTGAATAATCAAGACCAATTTGTAGCCTATAATGATTTAGAAATGATAACGACAAAGAGACAACTTAAGATTGTTTAACAAGGATCAGGCAATAATCTGAATGCGTTAAAGAATGTAATTAATTTTAAGACGACACTAAAATTAGTCAAAGCGATTTAAACATTAGAAAGCATAAATTTAAAGAGGACAGCCTCTTAAGTGTCTCGAATCGTTGAGAGCAGCGCATAATACAGGCTAGAAATACTCATTTACGAAAATCTACGTTGAACATTTAAACATGGAGCATTTAAAAGTCAGAATCTTCGCATGATAACAACATCATAAATGTCGATATACAAAAATGCAACACAAGTTTATGTTGCACAGAACAATAATGCTATCTCAAAATAACTTGGTAGCCTAATAATTTACTTCTTGTTCTTGGTTATTGAGTGAATCAATTATTTGATTGACAATCAGGAAAAGTAAACGGAAACAGATTGAGAGTGATCATCCGTTAAAGGTAAGTTAACAGAAGGCCTAGTTCTACTCCCACGGTACGCCACTGGGGACTTGACTCCATGTGCGACTCCTTAGCCACTTAAGTCTGTTAGCAAGTTTCTAATTACGTTAATTTAAAAGGCTCTATTGAAGTAAATATGGTCTACACTGCACACACAGGCTCCAAATGACTCTCCATTAAACGATGGCATTGGTTTTTCTTATTGTTTTTTTTTGTATGGTATTTGGAAGAGATTTTATAGGAGAACAATAGCTGGATCTTCTCTGTTCATACACTTCCCTTTGATTTTAATCGAGGCCTTCTGAAGCCTTTTTGATTGACTAATCAAATATGAAAAACTACTCGGCAGAGACAAATTCCTTTTATTCATGATTAGACAAGGTGCGCAAGATATAACGTCATGGGTTAGCTTAACGTAATGTGATTAACATAAAATAAATGAGTAGGTTCACTGTAATAATATTCCTGTCATTTCTAGGATTTAGAACACTTAGTGCTACAGGCCATCATTATCACCCTGTGGCATTTTAAATATGGTTTATCTATAATTTTGCAAATATTATATTATCCATTAGCCTAACGAGATTTTGTATCCGGGGAAACTCTTGAAGCATGTGCAATTTTACAGATTGTTTAGCCACTTTTGCGTAGCTGTGTGTTTCAAGTCATCTGCTGAGTGGTACACCAGAGCTTCTACACTAGACTGTCTGCTGGTATTGACTATACACCCCCCCGCACACACACACAAACACGCACAGACACACACACACACACACACACACACACACACACACACACACACACACACACACACACACACACACACACACACACACACACACACACACACACACACACACACACATACTTCAAAATGATGTCTAGGGTACAGTCTTCCACCCTTTAGTTCTTTAGTTTTAGTTGGAAACTATTTCTGAACTACATTATGATGTCATGATGTCATGCATTGTACTGTGCAACACTGTAGACGGCTCCAAAATTAGCTTCAAGCGCCATCAATCCTTTCCCCAGTTCCTGAAAAAAAAAATCTATATCAATTAATGGTCATAAGCAGCTAATTTATACTTCAGTCTGGCCATTCATCTTGTAAATGACTTTAATCATTTGTTTTAAACACTGTTTTGGAAAGCATATGGAACAGTTCCATTGCTTTAAAAGCAAGGCTGTCCATTGTCAGATTTAAGTGACTATTTATTTATTTTTTTTAAACAAATTGTTCAGACATAAGATGTTCACACCTTTTACGACCATATTTTTCCACTTGTAATTCACCGGGCAGGGGAGAGAGAGAGAGATTTGTTGTCATTAAAAGTGTTTGCTTTGTGTTGGTTGGCTTGTATGTCCATTGGAAGTATAAGTTGAAAGTGATTCATGATTTTGATATTGAAAATTGGAAATGCCATAAAGCAGTTTATACCCTGTTCAGTACAATAAGTATCTGCGTGGATTTTAAGTTGTTCTACTGCCTTTAAATATTTACCACATTTAAAATATTTAATATATTTTCAGCTTTTGGTCCATTTTCATTCTCACTGTTCTGAGATTAGCTGTCATTGAGATGTGGGGGAAAAGAAAAATAATGCACAAACCAAGCAGTATGACTCGTTTTTCTGAAAAGCTCAAAAGATTTTTTTGAATGTTTTTTTTCTTTCAGTCTTGAAAGGATTTACTGCTTCATGACCACGTCTGAAAGAAACACCGCACATCTATGAGATATTTACATCACAATCAAGTGCCATTATAACAACTTTATCATTTTGAATGAAGTCCTTATCACTTCAAGGTCACTGTTATTGTGTGCTTCCTGCTTGTCATGTGCTTGGAGCTGTCATTATTGTGGTGATTTCTAGCTATCTATCTGTAGAAGTTTACTTGTAGAGATAGTTTGGTAAACTCACCTCTACAACTGTAACTGAACCAGGTTTTCTACAGGAGACTTTTGGGGTGTTCTCTGAGATGAAAGGCTCATTTCGGGCGCCTTTTGTTTTGAAGTTTTAAACAAATGCGGATCAAACGCATGCTTCCCCCACATTCCGAAACTTCGTCGGCGTGGCAGGAAAGCTGTGGGCTCGTCTCTGGTATTTATTCATCATCCGCGTTGCGGGGCATCGCGCGAGGGCAATCGGCGGCTCTTTCCTTTCGGGCTGGCGGTGTTCGACGTCGAGAGCGCCGCGCTAATTTAGATTTCTTAATCTCCTGCGTCTCTCCTCCCCCGCCACTTCCCGCTCGTTCCCACCATATCTACCAAAGCCTGCGGACAGATCGGAACAAACCCCCTTCAGACCCCCGTCATCTGATCTAATGAGCGTATTAATTACCATGTCATTAATGATGACTGTTGTTTTAACGTCGCCCTCACAGTTCAGCTCACAGCGTCGACTGTCTCGTGCATGGGTCATGCTGCAAAGCATGAATTCCAAACAGGAGAACTGATTAATGTTTTGCGGTAGACAGTATTTTTGTTTTCTTCTTATTGGAAAGTTAATGGACTGTGCATATAAGAGTCCAGCTGCTGCAAGTATATAATAAATTAAAAGAATATTCATTAATTATTGCATTTATAATTAAGCGGTGGGTGGGCGGGGCGTTGGCGCTATGTGTTTTTTTCATCTTGTCAGGAGAAAATATTTTACACTGGGACTTTTCTGTCCATAATATATATTACAATTATTTAAAAAAAATATATATATAAAACTTTGGAGAAATTTTCTTGTTAATGCTTTTGCATTATTGTAAATTATTTCCCAGCCCTAATCAGGATCTTTGAAACACCATCCATAATCACATCTTTGTATTGAGAACAATTTATTAAATTTGATTTATTCATTGATTGATTATCAGAGTGATAGATTTATTTATTCTCCATCTCTCTCCCGCTCTATCTCTCTCTCTCTCTCTCTCTCTATCTCGCTCTATCTCTCTCTCTCCCACTCTCTCTCCCTCTCTCTCCTGCTCTATCGCCCTCTCTCTGCCCCCCTTTCTCTCACACACACAGGATCTGAGATAGTGGAAGCACAGTGCCAGAGGTTCGAGGTGCGCAGCAGTGATGGAGAGAAGGTTCTGTTTTCAGCCGATGAGGAAGAGATCAGCATCGGCGTGGAGAAGCTGAGGGTGACAGGTGAGTCACACACCTGTGCCGCAGGTGACAGGTGAGCCAGAGGACTCACACTTAGCCAATCAGAAACCTATAAACCTATAATGACCTGTAACACCTGTAACAGTTAGGTTGGTTCCTTTTTCTTACTCCCAATCCCCACCCTGGGCTTGATTTATTACACACACATACCCTCTGAAATGAAGAGGTTCATGAAAAAATGTAATAAATCATTTAAAGAGATAACCCCCCTCACTCTTACAAACAGTTATTTATTCACCATGCTCTTGATCAGTGTATTCCATGGCAACAGCAAACAGTTATTTATTCACCATGCTCTTGATCAGTGCATTCCATAGCAACAGCAAACAGTTATTTATTCACCATGCTCTTGATCAGTGCATTCCATAGCAACAGCAAACAGTTATTTATTCACCATGCTCTTGATCAGTGCATTCCATAGCAACAGCAAGTATGTTATGTTACGGGTGGGAGGGGGTGGAATCCAAGTGTGAATTATGTTGCTTGTGTGTGCGTGTGTATGCGTGTGTGTGTGTGTGTGTGTGTGTGTGTGTATGTGTATATACGTGTTTGTGTGTGTGTGTGTGTGTGTGTGTGTGTGTGTGTGTGTGCGCGTGTGTGTATTTGTCTGTGTGTGTGTGTGTGTGTGTGCATTTGTCTGTGCGTCTGTGTGTGTGTGCATGTGTGTGTTTGAGGGTGCACGTGGGTGTATTCTTCATTGAGCAGGCAGGCAGGTTGCTTGGGTGTATTCTTCATTGGGCAGGCAGGCAGGTTGCTTGGGTGCTTGGGTGTATTCTTCATTGAGCAGGCAGGCAGGTTGCTTGGGTGTATTCTTCATTGAGCAGGCAGGCAGGTTGCTTGGGTGTATTCTTCATTGAGCAGGCAGGCAGGTTGCTTGGGTGCTTGGGTGTATTCTTCATTGAGCAGGCAGGCAGGTTGCTTGGGTGCTTGGGTGTATTCTTCATTGAGCAGGCAGGCAGGTTGCTTGGGTGCATTCTTCATTGAGCAGGCAAGCAGGTTGCTTGGGTGTATTCTTCATTGGGCAGGCAGGCAGGTTGCTTGGGTGCTTGGGTGTATTCTTCATTGAGCAGGCAGGCAGGTTGCTTGGGTGCTTGGGTGTATTCTTCATTGAGCAGGCAGGCAGGTTGCTTGGGTGCTTGGGTGTATACTTCATTGAGCAGGCAGGCAGGTTGCTTGGGTGCTTGGGTGTATTCTTCATTGGGCAGGCAGGCAGGTTGCTTGGGTGTATTCTTCATTGGGCAGGCAGGCAGGTTGCTTGGGTGCTTGGGTGTATACTTCATTGAGCAGGCAGGCAGGTTGCTTGGGTGCTTGGGTGTATTCTTCATTGGGCAGGCAGGCAGGTTGCTTGGGTGTATTCTTCATTGGGCAGGCAGGCAGGTTGCTTGGGTGCTTGGGTGTATACTTCATTGAGCAGGCAGGCAGGTTGCTTGGGTGCTTGGGTGTATTCTTCATTGAGCAGGCAAGCAGGTTGCTTGGGTGCTTGGGTGTATTCTTCATTGAGCAGGCAGGCAGGTTGCTTGGGTGTATTCTTCATTGGGCAGGCAGGCAGGTTGCTTGGGTGCTTGGGTGTATTCTTCATTGGGCAGGCAGGCAGGTTGCTTGGGTGCTTGGGTGTATTCTTCATTGGGCAGGCAGGCAGGTTGCTTGGGTGCTTGGGTGTATTCTTCATTGGGCAGGCAGGCAGGTTGCTTGGGTGTATTCTTCATTGAGCAGGCAGGCAGGTTGCTTGGGTGCTTGGGTGTATTCTTCATTGAGCAGGCAGGCAGGTTGCTTGGGTGCTTGGGTGTATTCTTCATTGAGCAGGCAAGCAGGTTGCTTGGGTGCTTGGGTGTATTCTTCATTGAGCAGGCAGGCAGGTTGCTTGGGTGTATTCTTCATTGGGCAGGCAGGCAGGTTGCTTGGGTGCTTGGGTGTATTCTTCATTGGGCAGGCAGGCAGGTTGCTTGGGTGCTTGGGTGTATTCTTCATTGGGCAGGCAGGCAGGTTGCTTGGGTGCTTGGGTGTATTCTTCATTGGGCAGGCAGGCAGGTTGCTTGGGTGTATTCTTCATTGAGCAGGCAGGCAGGTTGCTTGGGTGCTTGGGTGTATTCTTCATTGAGCAGGCAGGCCGGTTGCTTGGGTGCTTGGGTGTATTCTTCATTGAGCAGGCAGGCAGGTTGCTTGGGTGCTTGGGTGTATTCTTCATTGAGCAGGCAGGCAGGTCAGGTGGAAAGCGGCAGCGTTCGACCCCCCGGGTCTCCTGGGGGCTTTTCATTAGGCCCTTCCCTTCAGAAGCTCGGGACAGGGGGAAGTGACGGGGTCCCGGGAGGGCACAGGGGGTGCTTAGCTGCTTTTGAACACCCTCTGCCTTATTTGCGATGAAGTCAGTCTGAAGCGGGGTGGGTTGCCGCTTGGGAACGAGATGCTTAGGGACGCTGAGAAAGAGAGAGAGAGACTAGGGATAAGCTCTGATAAATATGGCCACTGAACATGGTGCAGTCTGGGTAAATTGGACACAAATGGGATATAGCGGGGGGCTAGTTTATTGAGGAAGTGGATGTAGACGGAGGTAATGACTTTTCATCTATTTTGACATTGTGGATTTTCGTCACGTTCCCTGGGTGGCGAGGAGATCTATTTTCCCCCCCCGCTAGGATGATGTTAAATGTCATTATTGGCTCTTTCAGGAACAGAGGGAGTGGTCTTTGGACATTCGGTGGAGACGCCACACGTCCGGGCAGAACCTTTTCAGGACCTGAAGTAAGGTTTTTTTTTCTTCTTTTCTTTTTTTTTTTACTCGCTTAAGATTTATAATTTATCAAACGTCTGATCCAGTGATTCATTTCCATCCATCCGCAGACAGACACACACACAAACAGACACTTACACACACACACACACACACACACACACACACACACACACACACACACACACACACACAATAGCACTTAATGACGGCTGACTTAATGGGCTGGACACTTCAGAATAAACGAATGTTATCAAGGGAAAGGGCTCAAAGGCAGAGAACTGGTTGAAATGTTCTTCTGTTCCCACAGTGTGATGTAGAAATGAAAGGAAGCCATCATAAAATTAATCAATTGATAGCACAGATCAAAGCACCGCATTAATCATCTTTGCCATTACAGATGTGCACAAGGGAGGCAGTTGCCTACAGAAGTTTCATTTGTGTCACTTGCCACAAAGTGGAAGTTTATCAATGCATGTAATTATAACACTTTAGTTTTGCTTGATGGTGAGATAAGAAAATTATGCATGAATAGAAGTGTTGCCGCGTTTTCTATTACGGATCGCTGTTCTGCTGGACCGGTTGGTTTCCAGTGTGTTTTGGAATGCTTTATATGAATTAAGTTGTTTCACTCGAGCTGTCAACAGCAATCATGGCAAAGTGGAACCCACATCCTGTTGGTGTATTTAATCAAATGCCATCTGACTGCATGGCTTGGTAATTCAAGCAAGCCCTTGTGTCTTGTGGCACCGCACGTTTTTATCACTAAGCACATTATAAATGACCTTGACTTTTTTTTTAGTCAAGACATTTTAGCTGAAAGGATATCATAGTTTGGTGAAGAGCAGTAATTTGTTGGCTTGCAGTATGGTTCTTATCTGCGTTTTTAGTTAGTTGCAAATAGAAAGAGATTGTCTGAGGCACTTTATTTATTTGAATGTATTGTGCGTTTTGTAAACTGTGAATATAAAAAAATCCTCATTCAGGGGCGGAAAAGCAATCAACAGGTCGGAGAGATGATTCTTTGACAAATACAGCGCTTTATTCCAATGGCCATCAGCTATACCTTTGACAGGGAGCTATACCTTTGACAGGGAGCTATACCTTTGACAGGGAGCTATACCTTTGACAGGGAGCTATACCTTTGACAGGGAGCTATACCTTTGACAGGGATCTATACCTTTGACAGGGAGCTATACCTTTGACAAAGCCAGTTCATTGGACACAGATGATTACAGCCACTATATACCCCTCCTAATGGGGAAGATTCTAAGCAGTGGAAAATTACAGAATACTGACCTTCAAAAGAGGGAAAACCAAGATAACTTTCATTAGTAACTATCTATGCAAGAAGTCAGCTCCTGTATTGCAAAAACACACCCTGAGAAATTGAGTATAATAACTTAATTTTGACAAATATTTAAAATCAATGCAACAAAAGTTTAAAAAAATCCACAATATGTCATAGCTTTTGTCTGTGCATCTGTGTGTGTGTGTGTGCACAGACAAAAGCTATGACATATTGTGGATTTTTTTAAAACTTTTGTTGCATTGAAATACTCTGCCATAATGAAAGTACATCGGAATTTGCGTCTGCTATCAAAGCACAATTGCTATTCATTTTTTCTTATTTGATTAGACTCCAGGGGGAAATATAACCATACGTTTTTTTTATGAGGTGTGTTGTTAATGCTATGCAAGCAAAAGCAAGGTTTTTTTGGTGTCCACATTCCAGCTTGATAGACGCTTGTACTTTCGACAGTGCTGTCAAGCGCACGAATCTCATCCGTGAGCACATCCCAGCTACAGAACTCATTGGTTGTTAATGGCAACCTCTTGAACCTTTATGACAAGGAACATCACACAATGTCTTAATCTACTTTAGTTTTTCAAGTGTGAAACAGCAGGTGTGATGTTGGGTGTTGGGTGCTGCACACAGCTGGATCCTGTGATTGCTGATTGCGCAATCCTCCGTGCGTCATCACTTGCTGTCTTGTGTAATATATGACGTGTGTCTCACACTATGCTGTTAATGCCCCTGTCCAAAAACATTAGGTCAGACAAACAGCAGGGAGAGAAAAGCTCAATATTACATTACATTACAGGCATTTAGCAGACGCTCTTATCCAGAGCGACGTACACAACTTTTACATAGTATCCATTTATACAGTTGGATATATACTGAAGCAATGCAGGTGAAGTACCTTGCTCAAGGGTACAACGGCAGTTTCCTACCTGGGAATCAAACCTGCAACCTTTAGGTTACAAGCCCAGTTCCTTGCCCATTATACTACACTGCCGCCCTACTACACTATCCACTTCAAAAGGGAGTGTTACAGAAATGACATCTTTTAGTAGGCCAACCTGGAAGTTTATTCCGCCATGGGTTCCCTCTGCAGATTTCCAATGCTTTTTTTTTTTCCATAGGGCTTTGGATAAATTAAGAAAATAAGCTCTGTGGCAAACAAAGGCTTGTGATATTCACACGTTTTGTTCAACAGGATCATCTCCACAAGTAATCACACTATTTTGTGATTTTTGAACCACACACACAATTGCTATAGTAGAAAGCTGACGTTAGTCTAAAGTGAGCTACAACAGTCGGTCACGTTCCGCACGTCACATCGCCATCACTCATACTTCCATACTTGCCTGCCCAGTCCTCCTAAATGTTGCTATCAGGGTTTGACGTTTTGACGTGTTAGTTTGAATATAACAACTGTTTTACAGCACATAACAGCCTCAAAAGTCACGGGTGAGATATTAGCGTGTATAATTTATGTTGAAGAACAAAATGTAAAACTCTATTAACCACGGACCTTAAATTGAAAACTCTACAGGGAAAAAAAACCCATTGGAAATCTGGCAAGGGAACCCATGGCTCAAAAATACTAACTGACTTGCAGGTTTTAGGACTCTATAAGGGACAGGAGGCAGGGGTCACGGTTGTTTTACTCTGTTTTACTGCCTTTTTTTTTTTTTAAACAAACGGCATAATCGAGACTGTAATTTAAGACACAGTCCCCCCACCCTGACCAGGAATAAGAGGGTTAGATAATGGATGGATGGACATTTAATAAAAATTATAATTAAAGGGCTTGATTGTTTAAAAAGGCAGGTCCTCTCCGCTTATTTGTAATTCCCCCCCCCCTTTTTTTTTTTTAACTCTTTTTTGAACCAAAAGTGTAATCTTACTTCTTGCCTGGTTCTCACATTGTGTCGCTATGTGACGTTGGCACTTACAGGTGGCTGGTTTAATTCCCAGGTAGGCGTCGTACCCTTGAGCAAGGTACTTAACCTGAATTGCTTCGCTATATATCCAGCTGTATAAATGGATACTGTTTTAAAATGCAAAGAGCTGTGTAAGTCCCTCTGGATAAAAGCATCTGCTAAATGCTTATAATGTAATGCAGTGACTCACAAGCGTAAACTCCTCCATTTTGGATCCTCCTGCCGTGGCTGCTGAACATATCTTACTCCACTTTCTCCCTCATTAATTGTTAAATTAAAAGAGCTTATTGTATAGTAAATCAATCAAGATACATTTTTGTCATTTTCTTTTCCTCCGTGGACCCTTATGTTCATTAGTACTTTATTAGCCGTTGATTTGAATCTAACTAATTGGCTTGGTGTAAAATTAGTCTGAGTCTAGAGTGGTTTTTGAAAGCCGGTTTTTAGTAAGACTTTTTGCCCTCTCCCTCTAAAAGTGGCAAATTATGCCGTTAAAGTAAATGGAACATGTAATGGTTTTATAGAGTCTATTAAAGGCTAATGACGTATGCTATATTTCTGCGGACGAAATGTAAAAGTCGCCTCATTGAAATTCAAAGTAATACTGCCATTATAAAAATGATTTTAAAATCCTGAGTAAAGTTCCATTTTTAACTTTTGTATTGTTTTTATACTTTCAGCTGAAAATGACCAGTAATATCAGTTATTGTAAATAAACTGGTGACTGGTTTTATTCGTCCAGAAACGTATGTGATGATATATGGAAAACAAACTGAGTGGTTGCTCTGTAGACATGGAGTGGACGCCACTGACATGACATCATAAACTCATGAGCTGTCGATTGCCTCAAGGAAAGGATTACAACGCACTCAACTGAAAGAGTTTCCCGTCTCCTAATTTCTTGGGGCGTTGAAGCCCAAGTTTTAAATCCATCTACAACAGGTGGACGGCGTTCACTTTGCAAAGGTTTCAGCTCAGTACATTCATTTATTTTTATTTCAAAGGCACTGTACACCTTGCCTTCCCCAGAGTGTGTTTTTTAGGGGGGGGGGGGGGGGGGGTTCTTATGATGTGTTTTTCTTACTTACTCACCCAGTGTTCGCGGGTCTGGTGGACCCACAACATTATTGGGTTTTTAAAACAATAAAGCCATAACAATTTACGTAAAAATACTTCACAGATATTGACTTTATCTCAGTTACAAGCAATATAGACAGCATATTTCTGCTAGATCACATTTATCAATAAAAGTGATATTTGTTTTTTGTGATAAAATGTGATTTTTGTGTTCTTTTACATGTTTATCACAGAAAATGAGCCAAGGCCAATGAGTCTCAGGTTGAAAAAATTATGAATTGTATTTTTCTTTTAGTAAACATTGAGTACGGGTCCCACAGACCCGAACACCACACAAGGGTTAAAAGCCAGCACTGGCAGAACCTGGGAGTGAAATCAGTGCAGGCGGCACCTGTGCATTATGCACATTTGTTTGCGGTCTTTTCGTTACAGAGATCTGTAAAAATCACAGATACTGCTTTCACTGTTCAGGTGTTGAGTAACTTTCCTGAGAGCGCTTGTTTTCAAGTAACTCACACTCATACTGTGGGAAGGGCCACCTTGTAAGTTTACTTTATTTTTCTCACTTTTCCGCTTTTTGACGCTCGTCTGCAATCGGCAGGCTGCAGAAGGCGTCTGAACTTTGTCAGCTTTTCGACAGCCTGTTTTAATGTGTTTGAAAGACCTGTGGGAAGAAAGAAAGAAAGAAAAAAAAAAAACTTTAAAAAGTTTAAAAGCCGAATGCGCTTCCAGGAGCTCATCCACTCTCTGATAGGTTGAATTTCTCGCTTAGTGGCTTCGAACCCGTTTCCAATTTTCTCACCGATCGCCGTGAGGACCCGCTTTTCATTATTCATGAGCTGGCTTCAAGACAATTAAATATTACTTGTGAACGGGATTAATTCCACAAATTGTTTTTCCGCCCGCCCTCCCTCACCCCCCAGCCAGCCACCGTAGGTTTTCACCGCCTGTGCAGCTTGATTAGCTGAAGGCTGTAGCCTTTGTTGTGTCCTTAATACGGGCATAATTACTTTGTTGTTGTTGTGTACTGCCGTTGCCCCCATAGGGAGACCTGAGCTATCAGCCTTAATAGGTTTTTCTCCTCAAAGTTGAGGGGAGAGTGGTTGTCATTGACGACCAGCTAATTCCGCTAGCTAATGCCGGACGTAATGAGATGAAAATTGATCAGCCCACCCGTTGCTGACTCTGAGAGGAGGCTGAGTCTGCAGCGCAGTCAATATTACCTGCAAACTCTTTGTATTTTTGCCTTTTTTACCCTGTTGAGATAAGCAGCTGTAAGACATTTTATTAAAAAAAAACAAAAAACATCATAAATAACACATCATAACTTTATGTTTTGATCTTCACTATGTTGGTAGGTAATTGCACTTTCCATGGCTTGCCTATGTAAATGGTAACAAGAAGGCCCCTGGGGTGGTTCTATAAGGACCTAGCACATTTAGGGAGGTGGTAACACCTTTTTGTTTGGTATCTTAATGTATACAATTTATGTTTTGTTCATTTTTATTTTGTATCAAGCTCCAGTTAGGTATGTGTTTAATTATCGGGTCAATTAACTGCTAATGATTTTTAGTGATGTTACCCAGGGTGGATAACACAACAGTGTTCCTACAACTGTGAACACACTGAGTCTTTCTTTTCTTTCTTTCCAAGAATGGGTAATATTTCCCCTCACTAATAGTTTTGACCAAACACCTCAGTTGCGTGATGATTGGTGATAAAAAAATGTTGATAACTTTACTGTTTGAATTTAATTATTACTAGTACAAATCCAACTGCTGCTACTGCTAATACTACTACATATAATAATCATCATCGCCACCGTCATCATCCTCATCATAATCACCATTTATATAGCACATTTCATACATGGCTGTAACAAAACGTGCTTTACAGAACTATTATAATATTTATTATTTCTTGCGTACACTATGAAGGATAAAGTAATTGTGAGAATTCCAACATTAACCTTTTAATGGCCAGCTGAACCGTTTGGTAGAGCACATTTTGAGTCTTGATATCTTCTTGAAAAATATGTTGGACTTAACTCCACCAGGTGGATCGCTACCATTTGGTTTACGTGGTAGAGATGGCTCAATCAGGTGGAGTTAAGTCCAACATATTTTTCAACAAGATATCAAGACTCAAAATGTGCTCTACCAAACGGTTGAGGCCATTAAAGGGTTAACAGTTTATTTGGTTTAAAGGTGATAGTCCAAGGTGCACAGAGTGCATGAACGTGCTTGAAACCTGAGATTGTCAGGATTTCAAAAACCAGGGTTACACCGTAAGGTTTTCCTGTAGATTACAGCTAATTCCCCTCCTCAAAAAAAGTCCCAGGCTTGTGGAACAGGATTCAGTCAGTGTTCGAAATGTTTCGCTCGAAATTGATTTGACATTTAGTCGACCACAGCTAACGTAAATAGAGGGTAGTTCCAAAGGAACATTAAAAGGTTATTAACGTTATTAAAATTGACAATCATACTTCACAAATGGTAGGTCTTTTCCTTAAAATATTCTAGCTTCAATTTGAAAAGATTACAATTATTAACGGTGATTAAGTCTATTTCCTGGTCCCTGATAGATTTGAGTAGGTTGAAGTTCCTTTTTTTTCTCTCTGAATTAAATAGAATGATTATTAGCAAGCTGGGGTATCGTTTACAAGTCCCTACATCAGGGGTTGTCAGACTCCAGTCCTAAAAGCCGAAATGTTGAGTTTTCTGTGTACTTCTAGCGACGGTGCTATATGGTGTTAACTGGCCGCTGGCTGAAAGGAAACCACAAAAACCCACAGACACTGTGGCCTTCCAGGACTTGAGTTTTGACACGTGTTTGCCCTTTGTACTGGTTTGAAAACCGTTCAGAATTTCAGGAACAACAACAATTAGGAATTGTGTTTCTGGGCAGTATCCCTTATTTTTATTTTTTTTGTGAGTACCTGTTATTTGCTCTTTCTCAAAGCGGGCATTCTGAAGTGTATACTCCCCGGTCTGGGAGAATTTGTGCTGACAGTTTTGGTTTTCCGTACGTTTGTAACGGCCCCCCTGAGGTCACACCACAGAAGGGTTTTTTTTTGTGTTTTTTTTTTTTTTTTTTGTCGGATCAGCTTTCCGTATTTCATCCAAGTTTGCTGCGGCGAGAGCAGGGCATCCTGGGATTTTAGCGCTGCTCGGCATTCTGGAGCAGCGAGAGTGATTTATAGAGGAAAGGCGGATTTCTGAGACCGAATGGGTGGCGGGGGAGCAGCACACTGCTCTGACGGTGTACTCGTCGTAGAGGACCCGTTACCGTACCGCCGTAGGCCAGAGGCAGTGCTTTTTGGACCGGCGCCTCAGCAGGCCTGGGACCGCTCGGCACGCTTTTACTGCAAAGCCCGCAAATAATTTTTTAAAAATCATTGTGTCCCCCAGCAGGTCAGTTTAAAGTTATGTGAGGCCAGGGAACTGAAGACCTTTTTGTACAGGTATGAGTATGGATGTGCATGTCAGTTCTGGCATGCTCAGAATTTGCCTTTAGAATTTATGATCCAGAGCGCGGGTGCAAAGAAAGGTCATTATGCCCTGTCCAGGCCTGCTGAACTCCGACAGTTTCATTTGAAATTGTCTCTGGCTCCTGGGTTTCACAGTAGGCAAGTGGTTGCAGGGACTGAAAACCCCTAAACCTGAGCCAGAATGGCCTCCCTTCATTAAGTGCAAATCCACACATAATATGAATACAGGAAGCCCACTTTGTAAAATGTATCACCAGCGGCGATAAGAACAGATTTGCCTTCATTGTTTTTTTGCTGGTTAGGATTCCACCCTCTCCCCAGACTCTTGTGGGATTGTTAATTTGCACATGCGGGAAACAGTCCTTCAGAGCGTGGATGCATTGCTCCGAGTCCTAGACAAACGGAAGCATTTGGCGAGGCCAGACTCTTACATTATCATCCTCTCCCAACTCAAGGCACACCTTCTGCTGACAACATATTACGAACATCTGCTCTGCTTTGCCGGATAAACAAGAACCGTCAAGGAACGTTTTTATCAGAGCTTGCTGTAAATCATAACAGATTGGTGTTCCGCTTGTTGATAAGGATGAATTGAAGCTTATTGAGCCGTCAAGCACATTCCATAACCTATTTAGCATGACCGAGTCTATATCTCTTGGAGCAAATTCTGATTAGCAGGCATTTCATAACAACAAGATTAATGTTGATGGTGTTCTCTGACCAAATTGACAAATTTTTATTGTTTTTCCTCAACTCTAGAATCTGTGTTTTGTGAGACTGAAAAGTTGTCTCTAATCACTTGAAAGTGCATTAGACTTGATTCTTTGTGCCCTCCTCAGGCAACTCCACACGCACGCCAACACGCACACACCCACACACACACACAAACATGCACACGTACACATGCAGACACGCACACACTGTGGGTTGTATTGATTTTTTTTTTCTGACCACCGTTTGCGGGTGGAACGGTTAATTTTGTCAGGCGGGTGTGAACCTTTTGCAGAAATGAGGAACCAATATCAGTCAATACCACCAATACCACTTTGTATTGCTTCAGAAAAAAAACAAACCAAAGGACACAGCAAACCGCTACCCAGTGTGTTCAGACATACCTCGCAAAAGAAAAGAGAGAAAAAAAAAAAGTCCCTGTCTGACACCCCCGCACCCTGCTGAAGGGGTCATAATGGAATGGCCCGAGGAAGGTGCAGAAACCTTGAAGATTGATTTCTTTTACAGCGGCACTAATTTAGAGAGTCCACGGGCGGCACCTGACATCCCATTTGCCGATGGCCTTGACACGCTCCTCGCAGGGGACTGCTGAGTGCCACCAGAAAGGGAGCCATGGCGAGACCCTGCTTTCTCCGTGCTGTCCAGGACAGGGGGGGGGCCACGGGAAGCCTTTCCCTCTTTGTTACTCTATTTCCTGTTTGAATCCTCTGCGCTACTCAATTTCCTGTTTGAATGCAGGAGGAGTGTTTGCGTACCTTGCGCGATTAAGCACTAGGATGCTTGCGAGAGAGACACTTCACTGACTAAAGAAACATGCACCTACCCCCCCCCCCCCGACCTCCCCATGTTTCACAGCGGTGTGGCACGTCTGTGTGAAAAGCTCGCATTTATTTGTCAGTCAAAATGAAGGACAAATGTTGATTGTGTCAAGGACATTGTGGGTTTTTTTCCCCCCCCATTGTGTTGTGATGGGGGGAGGGGGAAGGGGGGGAAGGGAGGCGGTGTAGACACCCGACCAGAAAAGCACCGCAAATCATCGCACTGACAAATCATCAGCAGTTTGGGTTTAAAGGGACCCTTTATGGGCAGAAATCATTCTGAAAAATCATTCTGACGTCTGTAAGAACATCAGGCCCCAGAACATATGAAGGCCACTGCTTTTCTGCTGCCTTTAAGTATTGATCAAATTATCAATGAACGCTCCACGGTGCATGAAATTAGTCATTTAAAAAATATACATTATTTATTTTTCCCAGGATTCGACTGCCATTAGCCATTTTCAGAGCCACATTTCATGGTAGACGGTTGGCCAAAAAAGTCATTCTGACCCGACGCGTGGATCTGTCAAGAAGTTACGGTTTATAGATTATTCGGCTGCGTGCTCAAGCTGATGCTGCCTCACACGCTTACCTTTAACACTCGACCGCCAATCATATTTAAGAGCCTCACATTACAAATGCAACCTTTACTCTTCTGCAGCACGGTTTCACCGAAGAAATCTCTGATACACAATTATTCAGATAAAAGCTATCTGATTCACTTTTCACCCCCACCAGCTATCTGATTCACTTTTCATCACACCCCACCCAACCTTTAATTTGTCACCCGTCTGTATATATATATATATATACAGATGGGTGACAAATTAAAGGAAAAAAGCAACATTAAGTGTCTTCGTAAGGTGTTGGGCCACCCCGAGCTGCCAGAACAGCTTCAATGCGCCTTGGCATAGATTCTACCTCTAGTCTAGCATAGATTCTAGTCTCTCGCTACAGGAGCGATGGAACCATTGTTCCAAAAAATATTCCCTCATTCGTAATGTTTTGATGATGGTGGTAGAGAGCGCTGTCTAACACGTCGGTCCAAAAATCTCCTGTAGGTGTTCAATTGGGTTGAGATGTGGTGACTGCGAAGGCCATAGCATATGACTCACATCATTTTCATACTCATCAAACCATTCAGTGACCCCTCGTGCCCTGTGGATGGGGGCATTGTCAGCCTGCAAGAGACTAACTCCGATCAGGATAGAAATGGTTCATCATGGGATAAAGTTGATCACTCAGAGTAACTTTGCAGTGACCCTCAATCTTATCCAGAAAAGGCCAGTGTTGGTGCACCCTTTTGTTTCAATCAAGCAGTAGCACACCTGATTATACTAATCAACCACTAGTGTCTTTGCTAAGGACCTTGATTAGTAGAATCAGGTGTGTAACTGCTTGGTTGGAACAAAAGCCTGCACCCACACCGGCCCTTGCGGGATAAGGTTGAGTTGCCCTGGTCTAGGGGGACAAGTGGACCCAAACCATGCCTAGAACAAACAATGCCCTCCACGGCATAACAGAGACACCGGACCTCCTCACTGTAGGGGTTTTTCCTTTAATTTGTCACTCGTCTATATACAATATATATATATATAGGGGAACAGCATCGCATATGAACATGCGACCGCTGTAGTCCAATCAGTGGATCCAAACCATGGCTTTCCACTGAGCCAGTACATAGATATCAGCTCAGTTAATAATCACTCTGCTATGACTCAAATTTTAGGATAAATATGATATTTTTTTATCATAAATATATTTTTCTCAAAGGAGAATATATCAACAGTGTAATCAGCATGCACACACCGGATATCTCAGCTATGGAGCAAGGAGAAATCCCTGATAAAAAACTGAGCAAATGGGGAAAATAAAGAAAAATCCCACATTTGAATGAGGTCTTTTTCAGTTTTTCTATTGGTATGTTTGGCTACCTTTTCACAGACTGTTTTAATTGCATCTCCGTCCTGTCCTTGCTGTCCTGTGTTGTCTGCTAACTTGTTTTGTGTTCAACTGGCTTCAGCATAGAAATTTGCCAAATCTTAAAAAATAACTAGTTTTATGTTGATTCATTGTTTTACTTATCTTTTTCACATAAACAAATACCGTTCTGCATAATATTTCCCTCTGTGATTGTGAAGGTCACATCTGAAGTCACTGTTGTGAGGCAAATGAACGAGCCGAACCAGACTGGAATAATGAATACAGCTGATAAGATGGTAAAAAGAATCTCACGAATACAGAGCCTGCCCTTGTGGCCGTAGAACTAGAAGATTTCTTTCTTAAAAAATTCAAGTTTTTTAATTATGGACAGACCATACGATGTACAGCAGATCACGACTGTATTAAACCCCCTCCCTTATCTGAGTCCCCCCCCTTGCAGGTACCCCACCCTAACAGACTAATACATACAAGACAAACAAGGTCACATTAAAATAAAACCCTCAGACAAAATGAAAATAAATAATGATTACGAAAACCTCTTTGCAATAAACTGCATAGCATTGAATTGCATTGCAAGAGACAGGCAATTCAGGCAAAGGATAGTCTCTACATATTCCATGCAGGGGGACCAAGTCTTAAGTCGTTTCTTATGAGACCCACGTGTGCAATATCTGACCTCATCAAGACGCCATCACCTCTGTGATCCACTGTGTAAATTAAGGGGGCTTTCTTGACTCCCAGTTATAATTATAAAAATAAAAAAATCTTATTGCTGCTCAAAAGCAACAGTAGAAAGATGAATGACTTCAAACACCTCTTTTCATACTCTTGCATGCATGCGTACATATACTACACACATAGATACATGCACAAAAACATGTATATATGTATGCATGCATACATACTGCATATACATTTGGTTTGTGTGGGTGTAATAGGGAGGATAAGGCCATTCGGGTGGGCATCCCAATCATTGGTTGCATTTCTAAGGGCCAATTAAAGGGCTTTTGACTTATAATAGAGTCTTACTAATTAAACTAATTAAATATACAATTCCGCAGTATAGCATAGATATAATTCTAAGGGAGGGCCTGTTAATTAATGGTGTTTGTTTGTGTGTGGAATGGGGTGGGGGTGTAGTGGCAAAACTGCAATAACTGGTTAAGTAATAATGGCGTTCATCAAAAAAATAAACACGGGCCCTAATTAAAGGTGCCCATTAGTGCAATCCATTTACAATATAACCCATTTTACCCTAAAGGCACTATAAACATACTTCAGATGGCAGATCCTATATGTTTATCTAATTTTTTGGTACTGTGGACATCCCGTTCCCAGTGACCCGTGCTACCCAAACGGAGAGTTAATTATTCGCCCTATCTACGGCGCACTCTGTTCCCAGAAAACCGTCCTTAATCAGACCTGGCTCTCAGCCTTTATGGTGCTCATCTTGCAGGCTGGAGTCTCCGACCAGGACCCTCATTTTGGAGGCCCCCAAGGGGGTGGAGATCAGCGCGGACGTGGGGGACCTCAAAGCCACCTGCCGGAAAGACCTGCTGGTGCAGTCCACAGAGGGGGAGGTGAGCCCAGTCCTTATTAACAACTGAACGGCGCATCAATCACAATAACCTTGTCCTCTTTTTTTTCCGCTGACTTCGCTTAATTGAAGCATCGGCGAAGCGCAGGAGCCGCCGTTCGCCACAGTGCGCCCGCCTGCTTCCACACCTTATGATCCCATATCATGGTACCTGGGTCTCCGGTGTGACCGACCTTTTATCTTCACGGAGTTACGTATGAGAAAATTGCCTTTTTTATTGAAAGCTATGCGGCTTTTTTACATTGACATCCACGGACTAATAAGAATACATTTCATTTTAATTGCACTTTTCTTAGAGGCAAAGCAGTTCATAGAATCGTAAGGGGTAATATGAGCACAAATACAGGAGATAAATTAAAGGTAGGAAATGGGTTATGATGCAGCAGTAAAAATAACGGTAGTCGTTTTAAAATGCCAACAGGATGCATTGAATCAAAGCTAGTTTAAAGTGGGTCTCTAAACTGTTATGTGAAAGTGTTGATATTCTGAGCATTTCTGACAGGGAGGGTGAGGAGTCGGGGGGGGGTGGGGGTGGCGTGGAAGCTCGGTGAGACACATAGGGTCAAGGGCATTTTGGGCTTTGTTGGTAAGGAGCAAGACTGAAAAGGTCCACTGTATTTTATAGGGAATCCAGTGTAGGTTATGGAGGATGGAGGATATTCGATGGTTTGAAGGGGTCAGTGTGAGTTTTTAGCACCCTGCTGTCTTGTTAACAGAGCGTTTAGTTTATAGCTTTGGTTCTAAGTTACATTGCAATTCAATATATATTCTAAGTACAGCTGAATTTTGCCTTACTTCACATATGAATCCTGACAGTGCCAATACCTTACTCTAAAGTTGGGGTATTGGCTGCCAAAACTACTGTTTCTATTGATACAGGCACGGAAGCGTGTACACTCTGTGGTGTAGACTCACAGCCTCCAAGGTGCGACTTTAACAGCGTGGGTAGAAAACCGAGCCACTTCACTCAGTGTCTGTTAAATCAGAGCGGGATGGACTATGGCGAAAAATGAAGTGTTTCTGAGCAGTCACAACACATCAGGGGCGGTTAGCGCTCAAGGTTGTCGTGTGACATTGATTCTCCCTCAGCTCAAATTTGTGGGCATGTAGTTGCGTAGCTTCCGTGCTCCAGGACCAGCCAGGCTTTAGTAACTGGAGAGGGTATTTAATTAACTTCCAAGCGGTTGAGCAATACATCATTGTGTCTGTCACTCCGCTAGGAAAAAAAAAAAAAACTGGCGGGGGGGGGGGAAGAGCGTTTCACACTCGGAGCCTCAGAGATAGCTGGAGTCCGCCTTCAGCACAGACAAAGCCCCTTCAATTAACATTGGATTTTACACAAAGTCATGGTGCCATTTGACAGGGAATAGTGGCAGTGAAAATTAAGTATATACCATGGAATGTGTTTTTTTCCCCCCTCCCCTCCCCTCTCCTCTCGTTTGAATTTTATCAGCAACGGGGCTTATCTGGACAGAAGTACATGGCCGACATCGCCCCCTCCCTCACCGCCCCTGTGTTCTGTCCATCATTAATCTTCCTTTTGACGAAAAACACGTAATTTCCGAGTTGTAATTGTGTGAGAGTGAGGTGCAAGCATCCGTGGTGCCTATCGTTCGGCTTTCTCACGTCTGGCTCCTCCCTCGGGGGCCACTGGAGACCAAGGCTACTCTGACAAAGCAGAAGGCAAAACGCGAAAAAAAACCAAAAAAAAAAACCCGTCCTGCATAGTAACATGTTCAGTGTTAAATCAACTCTTACAGAGTACATATGTACTCTGTTAGAGTTGAATTAACACTAGGAATTTTACCGTGTGCAATAATGGGCTAGGTAGGAGTATAACCCCATTAGGCACCCCTCATAAAATGAGATTTTGATCTCAATGGGGTTTTTGATCTCGATGTTGTCAGATTTGTTTTATTTTAAAAGCAGATTTAAACGCTGAATCCGCCCTTAAATTCCAAATCATATGCAAACCAGAGCAGACTTGATGGTTATTTCTTCAGGAAGTGTGTCTTCCCTTAGCAGAGAGGTACATTTATTTTCTGCTGTGATTTAAACTCTTGATATTCATGTATATACCATGTTTTCAAAAGTCCTGTACCAACTTTATATACAAAGGTGTTGTGCGGGGTCATTTGTGGGTTAGCTGTATAAAATATAAGAAAATATATAAGCATATAAACATTTTTTAACAGTTTTTATCTCAGATTTTTTGTGGGTAATTCTGGTGGCACAAAAACTTCACAAACTTTAATTTACCTCAGGCTCTAAAATGAGCTGTTTCATCACACATTTTTAATATTTAGGGATAAAAGGCTAGTCAATTGGGAGACACACAAAAGGTGACACAGAATGTGTCAAATGTTTTCTATTACAATAGTTTTTAATAGTTTCTATTACAATAAACTTTGGGGTAAATTTGACCCCAAACATAAAAGGTGTCATAAAATGTCAATTTTAATCTCTGAAATAAATATTTCAGCTGCATTATTTTGAGGGGAATCATAATTGGTACAGGATATGCATAACCATATGTTATGAGACTAGATGTGCTACGAGTTCACCGCAATTCAGGTTCCTGGGAGTGACATGATCCAAATGCCCACACACTTTCCTGAACTCACATCTAATGTATACCCTTTTTTTAACATAGCCAGTATGGATTTATAGTGCCTTATTTGTGTTCCCCAAAAATAAAATCATATTAATGCATTTTGTTTTTGCACCATGACTCATCAGTCATGCGTGAAAATGAGTGTGTTAATTATTTACCCTGGTATTTTCGAGACAAAATACAGCAGGCGTTTGATTGAACAAGCTCCAGGATTGTGTTTGGCCGTCTTAATTTAAAAAATCTAAATGGCAGTTTGTGTGTGGCCTCCTATTCAGAGTAATATTATTACACCTGTGATTCTACATCTTAGCTGAGAGACTGGAGTGCTTATTGAAAAAATACAGAATTAACATTTACTGTCGATTCCAGAGGATGTCTGGATTTGTATCTATATCAGGTGTACAATTTCAGTTTGTCAGTAATTTATCACTGGTTTATCAAGTAAATTTACGTACAGTGAGCACCATAATTCATTTGACAGTGACACATTTTTTGTTATTTTGCTTCTGTACTCTAGCACTTTGAGTTTGAAAAGATACAATGGCAGGGGTCGAAGTGCAGACTGTCAGCTTTAATTTGAGGGTATTTTCATCCATATCGGATGAACTGTTTAGAAATTATAGAACCTTTTGTACATAGTCCCCCCCCCCCCATTTTCGTACATCGATATCTATAATTTATAAACGGTTCATCCGATATGGTTGAAAATACCCTCAAATTAAAGCTGACAGTCTGCACTTCAACCCCATTGTCATTGTATCCTTTCAAACTCAAAGTGCTAGAGTACAGAATCAAAATAACAAAAAATGTGTCACTGTCCAGTCCAATGAATTATGGTGCTCACTGTAAATCCAATTTTCATATTTTTCCCCTAAACTATTATGTTGGGGGGAAAAAGGCGCGAGATGCACTACGCAACTCGTCTACGTAATGGCAAGTACTTGACTTAAAAAAGAAACGCACTATCACTACCTTTCGTTCAATTGGGAGTGCAATTTGGGATTATGGCCTAATTTTCTGTCCTCCACAGCATTTTCCCTTAACTACGGCTCGGGGTTTTTCGCTTCATTGCAGGAAGGAGGGAAAGTGTTGCGCTTTAGGGAAGACTGCAGCTTCAGTAAACTAAACGGGAAATTGTATTTTTGTTAGTTTAACCTTGACTCGTTCTTATAACATACACTCTCAGAAAAAAAAAAAGGTTCTTTGGCTTGTCTCCATAGGGGAATCCTTTTTAGTTATTTATGTAATCCTCTATAGGTGGTGTGAAAAGTGTGAATGTTTTAACCATTTAGCCCAAGAAAAGAGCCCATGAACTAGATACGGTTCCTTCATGGAGACACAGGGGAGCCTTTTGGAACCCTTTTCTTCTGAGAGTGTACATATTGTTGCATTATAATAAGGAAAAAGGACATACCTTTGGTCCATAATGCAGCACAAGGAAAAGTACAGCTATTCCCCATGTTCCAGAGTCAAATCCAGACAGTGCCAGAACCAGCTCTGGCCAGGAGCCCCACAGGAGGGTTCCCCTCCGCCTCATGACACAAGAGGCACTCGGGTGGCTGCAGTCTGCCTGCAAAAAAGCTGCACATGAACCACAGGCCCCCCCAAAAGCAGTGGCGGGATGATAGTCTGTCACTCTGGGTTACGTACAGGGAGCAGACTGAACGCGCCCATCTGCTCCAATTAAAACGTAGCGTTAAAGCTCGTTCCCACGCTGCTCCTCTTCCGCCACCTCCTCCTTGTCTCCTCCTCCGCCTCCTCCTCGTCCTCTTCCGGATGCGTCGGGAGAAATCATCCATGAAAAATGTTTTGACCGACTATAATTACAAGTCCCAGTCGTTCAGGGGAACCGGGCCGCATAACCTAATCTGAAGGCATCAGCCGGGTGCACGCTGACAGAGACTAATGCCCAGAGACACTTTCATTTGGGATGTGTCTCGGCTCTTTTGTGCCGTAAGCCTTGTTTCGCTCTCCCACCGCCTTTTAAAAACAAGGGGGCCGGCGCGGGCCATCGCGCCGCCCGATCTCTCGGCAGAATTGAAGACGTTCTTGAGAGACGCGGCAGCCTCCGTAACCGATAGGTCACGATTCTCTTCCTCTGTGGTGCTTTGTGGTTAGGCGCTAACTTGAAAGGTTGCGCGCGCCGTACCTCTGTGGCGGGATTGGCCGCTGTTGCGCGTTGGCGTCGATACGGCATCCGTCTCCGCTTGTGATCCGGCGTCCAAGCAGCGTCCTGGGGTAACTGCCCGCTGTTCAGGCCGCAGATCTCGGACCTCTTGTCAGCACCGATCAAAGAGAGCGCTGTGCAGCGGAGATTCTGAAAGACCAGAGTGGAGATGCTCCCGGGGCAGGCACTTCATTTCAGACGTGCCAGGGCCAAACAAAAAAACAAAAAAAATGTATTTAAACATATAGCCTTGATTCGCGGACATTCACGCACACGCACACGCATACAATTACAGCACCTGCACACACACTTGTCCTTACCTGAATATGCGGGCCTTCACGTTGATTTGAAAGGCATTTGTGAGAATCGTATGCTAACGTTAGCCTATAAAACCTGATAACGTGCAGCCAGGTATCATTTACCATACAATTTATATAGGTCTACGGCATTTAGATGCTGAGCAATGGCAGGGAATTCACACACTGTATTTATATACATACAAGCCTTTCTTTGTTCAATTAGCCAAAACTATGCGTTTTCAGAACAGTGACACTGTCGTCGCTGAGTAGCAAGCAACGGTAAGGTAGGCTACGTTAAGCTAGCCTACAGCTATGTGTTCAGTTAGCAGTGCACATCTTGTATTCCAAAGGCATATTTAATGAAAAATCTGAAAAGCACTGACCTTCCTACTTCTTCATCTTCGCATTCCTCAAATGCCAAATGATTTTGCCAAGGCTACTGGTAAATTATTAGCACGCCCTGCTGTTGTGAAGATGTCATTCATACAATAAAAAAACTTTGGGCCCGCTTTTGATTGCCTTTACTCAAACTCCAGTTGTCGTGGAAGGTGGGATGTAACAGTAATGTTCATTTTTGTTTGGCTGTAGCTATTTTACTTTCTTATGCTCTGATTCTTTTGACATTTTTGTAGAAGCATGTGTTCGCAATATACAAGGGCTATTGATAGCGAGCTGAGCTCGTTAGCTATAAGTTAACAGCTCAAACAGACAAGCCACACATCATTGAAACAATTTTATTGTTTGATGTACACTGCATGCATTTGATTTGTGACAAAGGACTCTTTGATTGGATTAAAATCTGAACACTCCTCTTTTTATGTGTGCATGCTTTGTGTCGTAGAGTGGACGGGAATCCATGCAATGTCTTTTTACCTTAAGTGTTGCAATTATAGGGGCATTAGCGGGGATACAGGGATTCGCGAGGACAGTACAAGTAGGGGGGCCCCTTGCCACACCTTTCTGGCACCAGTGACCCATGGTATATCAGTGACCCATGGTATATCAGTGACCCATGGTATATCAGTGACCCATGGTATATCAGTGACCCATGGTATATCAGTGACCCATGGTATATCAGTGACCCATGGTATATCAGTGACCCATGGTATATCAGTGACCCATGGTATATCAGTGACCCATGGTATATCAGTGACCCATGGTATATCAGTGACCCATGGTATATCTGTGCTCAACTGTAAATTGCAAAAAAAACAAAAACAATTAAGTATAACCCAGCCTTAAGCTTCAGTCAAAAATGACATAGCGTGCATATTTTTTGTAATTATTTTGCAAATTTTTTTAAAAAGTGGCTAGAAGGTTTAGACACAACTGAAAGTAGGCGTAGCGTGGTTTCCACCTCATATTAGCAGCTTAGTGTCAAAGGAAAAGAAAAGGCCGTGAACGTTACAATAGGCGTCTCTTATGATTTATTGTACCGCCAGAGTTTTCTCCTGCTTGTGTGTGTTGTGTTTGTAGAGATATGCCCTGTCAGGTAAGAAGATAGCATTACTTACGTTAATTGGTTCCCTCCTGTTGGCATATCTGCCTCCTGTTTCTCCTCAAGTCCTATCTCTTTTTATCCTCAAGATGGAACATGAATAATGTGTCGGCCTCTTGATGAGATTAATCCACAGCTTCAGAATTGCAAAGCTAGCAGAAGTTGATGTACTTAAAAAAACAAAAAAACATGACTTTTATAAAATCAAGTTCATCTTCCGTGCTCACCCTGCCTTAAATATGCTGGTATAAATATATATATTCCAAAATGATTTTATTTATTTTTTTCTCGGTTGCCGCACATTTGTTCTTGCGTGTGGGTATGTGTTTGTGAGATACCTGATAAAAGGCATACACTGTAATGAAAGGCTTAATAACCATTCCTGGTTACTTTGCATGCAGTCCATTTTCCCCCAAGCAGATGAACCGTGAAAAATAAAAATGGTGGGTTGTGGCGCCGAGGTATTTCCACTTCACAACAGCCAGCACGGGGCTGCATATGATATCAACAATTATAATGGCTTCACCCGAATCCACGCAGCTGATCAATGAGCAAGTTAGCCCAGGCAGCCTCCGTGAGGACTCGCTATAATGGATTTTTTCTCCACTAGCCGCTACCGTGAATTCAAATGGATTTGGGGGGAAAAAAAGGATGCGCCGTTTACGCCTACTGATTTCATTTTTATGTGTCGGCTTTCATATTCAATATTTTTTATCTAGCCACCCCCCCCAACCATCCACCCCCAATCCATCTCCCCCCCCCCCCCCCCCCACACACACACATCCACGTGAATCACAGTTTCAGGTAACCCGTGCTTGCTCAAAGCAGAGGTAGTCATGGCGACTAGCGTGCTTCTTAAGTATCAAAAGTAGAGTTGTTCTCTTTACTCGTACCTGGACGTTGTGCGCTGTACAGTGGGTGGGGGAATTATGACTGCAAGTTAAGAATCTGGCGAGTAAATAAGATCCTCTATTCCTTTTGTCTCCCCCCCTCCCCTCCCCTCCTTCTTTCACAGATATTTTTAAACGCGAACACAATCCGACTGGGTAACATTCCGCACGGCACACCGGCAAGCCCGCTCGGGCCCACCTACCCCAAACAGACTGTCTTTGAGCTGTGCGTCTGCCCGAGTGGGAAGCTCTACCTATCCCCAGCCGGGACGGGGTCCACGTGCCATTCCACCAGCAACGTCTGTCTGTGGAGCTGAAGGCGGGCTCGGCCCCTCCACCAGAAAAGCCTTTGGTACAGTACTGTCCTCAACACCTTGCTTTTCCTTTTCCTACCCCCGCCCCCTTTTCTCCTGTCCCTCTAAACCCCACCCTCAATCGCCAACACCAACCACACCCCCCCACCCCCAACCTCCCCAATCGAAAATCAGGAATTGCAGAGAGGCTACCGAGGCCTCTTCCTTCCGGACCGTACAGGAGCAAAAACAGAGCCTCTTTTTTTATTTTTGTAAACGGACTTGGAAAAGAGATGCTTTTGAGGGCGGGGGGAGGGGGCGGTGGGTGGGTGTTGGGGGAGGGGGTGGGAGACAAACCCGGAGAACAGAGAGGCGTGCACACGGAATGCCTGAAGGTCCCGTATGAACTGTCTACGAGAAAAGGAACTAAACAAAAAATAAACACAGGTGCCTTTGCTAATGTCAGTGAAGCACACCATTTTAGGGCATATATCACTCTTGTGATTGGTTTCATGATTACTGACGTCACTCACTCTCTCTCTCTCTCTCTCTCTCTCTTTCTCAATCTCTCTGTCTGGACCGATTTTTTTCTCACCAATTCCCTTCCCCTGAATGAAATCCACATAATTCTTCTACAGTATGCATTTCTTTCCTGTTTTACTAAAAAGCACAACTTATGCCATGTATATAACAATCCAAATAAATGATAAAAAGTTTAAAAATATACAGGTTTTTAAAAGATTCTGTATCTGAGAATGCTCAACGGTACTTTATAATATTTAGTTACCACAGTCATGTATATTTTTATGTGTTTGTTTTGAGGGTTCAAAATATTACCAGTCAATCTTTTTCTACAATTCAAATACTATCATGTAAAAAAAAAAAAAAAAAAAAAAAAAAAAACCTTTTAAGGTTATTTGCCGGGAGACTAAAATGTATTCTGTCAATCCCAAGAACATGCAGTACTTCCTTTTGTTTTCAGTTCCAACAGGTGGTGACTTGGGAGAGAAAAAGCAAACCCACTAGGATAACCCACTAGGATTCATACACGATTCACCCTCGACCCTCAATAAAAGAATAATGAATCATACAATTTGTTAACTCTGTTAGACACAATAAAATTGGTACTTTATACAGTGAAGGAAGGTGAATATTTTTCTTTGTCAACGGTGATTCAGACAGTGTGTCAGGCTTCAGTGCATCTATAACGAGGAAGAAGAAACGATAAAAACCAGGGCCCTTTGAATCCTGTGCTCCTGCACGGCAGCTGCGACACGCCCTCTAAGAATGGGACCTGACAAGCCGCGCGTACGTGCTCGCCGGCACGACTTTCTCACTTTAAGCAGCGGACGTGCGGGGAGAAACGCACACGAGCACACGCGTGTCCGGTCGGATTCGGGGCTCAAGGCCTGTGAAGTCCGCCACCCGTGTTCCGTTTTTTGAGGGTCCCATTTAGCCGTAGTGATTTTTCACCCACGGCAGGCACGCAAAAACAGCAGGGTTTTGTGCTCGACGGGAGAGAATTACACGAGGCGATCGATTCAGTTGAACTGCCATCGTAGTAGAAGCCAATGTTATTGGAATTTATTAGGATTTCTCTTGTACAAAAAACTGAGTACTGCCTGAATTAATTTCATTCTTGAACTCTGCCAAGACCCTTCAACTGAATCAACCCCCCTTATTCTTAACAGAACGAGCGTAGACTGTTTTTCTGTTAGAATAAACTTGCACATGAAAGACACAGTGTGTATTCTCATTTGGAGGAAGTAGCTGTCGCACTTGATCACTGCACGCTCCACGGCTCCTTGTTTCTGACTAGGTGATATTTCAACAAAATCATTATTTTTCCTGTTGTGCTCAGCTTTATTGCTATTGTTTATGACATATTATTTATGTATATACTATTGTAAATAGCATATTTTAAAATTAATGGAAAAATATATATTTTCTTACAATTCTATGCAATGTCTGTGTAAGATTATTGTAAGACTGCAATATTACCAAAATTACAAAAAGCTGTGCTTTTCTTTTGCTTCTCTCGTTTTATGTACTGACCCCCCCCCCCCTCATTGTGAAGGATATTTTTTTAGTGCATTTTAATAGTGTTGGATCAGACAGTGGTTAAGCAAGGTTCAAGACATTTTATACATATTCCTGCTTTACAGGACTAATACAGCCAACCTTTTGCCTGTTAAAACACCCTATATGTTGCATCGGACATACCATGGTTTTAGACAAAATGATAAAATGCTAGCTATCACATTAAAATAATTTATTTCAGATGGAATATGGATTCAACCACACATGTAGGTTTGGGGAGACAGGGACACATGTCACCCCCAATATTTTTATGTAAATTCATTGTCCCCCTCAGTTAGAGACTAGAAGATCCTACAGTGTGTCTCCCCCAAATTATACAGTAGCTTCAACACTGCCAAACTTGCACCAAAAAAAGAGCCCTTTCTGGGAAGTGTTTCAATTTCTCAATTATGCTCTGGAAAATCAGTGTTATAAATACTTATGCTTATAAAATAACTGCTGCAATGCCACACCTAAGAACAAATATTCTACTATCGTTTTTGTTTTCATATAATGTATAAGCAGTGCTATTTACACATTGTTAGAGGTTCCTCTGAAGCTAACAAATCTGATGTGGCTAAACTAACTTTCCAAAATATTTGAATAAAATGAACTGTTGGAAGGTTCCAAACAGATTTTGAGAAACATTTAATTACAAATAAATTATTTTACTTTTAAGAGACAGTATTAGAGGTGCAGCCAACACTGAAAAAAAATATGTTGAATTTACTTAAAGTAGTGCATCGTTTTTGCATACCCTCTTTTAAGTATATTGTACAAATTATTTTTCAGTAAACTTTACTTAAAAATCCCTTGCTGGCAATGCTCACATTTATGAGTTTCCCTGAACTGTCTTTACTTAAAAAATTAAAAGTTGTTGAAATTAAGTTGATGTGAGTTCAGTGAAACTCTGAGCATTGCCAGCAAGGGATTTTTAAGTACAGTTTACTGAAAAATAATATGTACAATATACTTAAAAGAGGGTATGCAAAAATGATGCACTACTTTTTTTTTACTAGTAAATTCAACATTTTTTTTTTCAGTGAAAGAGATACAATATTAACTAGTTACATTGCACAATAGCTCCCTTTTCAGAATTCTAAGCATTTCCAGGTAGTGACCTTCAACCTGTGATCAAAACATTTTTCCTTTTTCCTTCCATGGTACTGCTGCAGACAACTACTGTCATACAGACATTGCTTTGTGTGCATGACGTTTTACGTTTAATTATCTGCCTGGATTCGTTCTGGGTTTCTCGATCATTATAAATAGTAATGAAAGGGGGTGGGGGGTGGTCATATAGATAAAACAGCTGGCACTAAGCAATGGAGTCTTCTACTACCAACCTGAAGAACTGTATGGAGAGCAGATCAAAGGTCACTCAAGTACCAGGATGCGGAAAAGGCAATGCACACTGGGAACATAGAGCACGAAACCATGCAACTGCACAGGGACAAATCTCCCTGGGAAAGCACAACTCCACAAGCAAACATATAATGCAAATATTAATGACATCACACATTCAGCATTCCCCACCTCCAGTCCTCAGCTCTGCCCCAACTCTTTGGTGCAGGTGAAATTTCGCACTGGATCTCACACACGCGGGAACAGTATACGTCTTGACAGACTGTGAAATTGTACAACAAATATAATAAAAAAAGTTGATGTTGGTGTCATGCAGTTGCATCAGTCAGAATCTTAATTGGTATGTGCTCAGCTGATGAATTGCACTGTCATGGTTTGTTAAAGAGGAAGTGAAGGCTTGGCTGTTCTAGTGTTCTCTACATTTTCAGTTTTGTAAAATAAAAACAAAACGAAAAAAAACTATAAAAAAAGAAAAGAAAAAACACTCACAAATCACCCATTGCTATGACAAATGGGGATCGTACGTAATTATAGTTATATACAATATTTGTTGTCATTTGTGGTAATACCTGTCATTATTTCCACTTATATGGGAAAATGAAATTTTTTTGAGCGTCTTAGAAAGTGTGTTGACATTATTTAAATTGCGACATGCACTGTTTCAAATAAACCTAGTTTTTATTGGAAAAAAACAAATGTAGAAAAAATATTGTTTAGTTGAGGTAAATGTCATTGTTAGAGATTTTATTAGTTTTTTCAGTGTCGCAGGTGAGTAAACCTTGAACGACTTTTTTGCTTTTCAGGATAACAGCCAATTCTTCTCACATGGAAGGGGAAGGTAAGTCTCCCAGATAATGCTTGAAGGCTTCTGCCTCCCAGATAATGGTTGTTATTTTAAAAAACAGAACTAAATTATGGGTGTGATATTGTTGACTATGTGCCTCCGTGGCCAAGTGTAAATGCAGAGGACTTCAGGCCAATCGGTCATTCCTCGCTTCATCATGCTATAGTGTCGTCTGTGGCCAATCGGCTGCTTGCCGTTTGCTAGCCCCAGCTGTGCAGCCCTCTATTGCACTGAAGCTGGTGTACAAACTTGAGGATTTCTTTGAGCTTCGAGGTATTCAAAAATATCACAGTGATATTTATTACAAGGGAGTTTTAAGTGGTATGCCTATCAGCAGACACAGAAAATCATCATGGTGATTTTGTAATTAATGATTTTAGGCAAAACATATTGTAATTACTATGTAATATCAGTGGAATAGCATTGTAATAGGGCCAGGCTATGTAATAGGGCCAGGCTATGTAATGTGCGGCTGGCTTCATGTTTCGTCTGTTTATTCTATGTTACTGGGATTTGCAATGCAGGGGGCGCAGACACTGTCATATTGACCGTGAAATTATCTTCAGAAAACAATAAGGTCAGTGATACAGTGTGTATACACGGCTGTGTTTAAAACCCTTTCAGGAGCCTGGGAAGATAAAGTCTTATACGGTTTACTGTGTGGAAGGATAGTAAAATATTCAGAGCAGTTTTCATGGCCAAGTGCATATTTCAATACACTGAGAAAGGTGCACGTGCGAGCAGCTGTAATTGTTTCAGCTCGACGTGCTTCTTTTCCACTGATCCGAGACAAGCCAAGTCATGTTTTAAAATGAACACATGAACGTCATAGCGTATTAAATTAACAATCCCATAAAAATAGAACGTGCATTTGGAAATTGGAAAACATTTTCTGGATTAAGAGCCTACACAGCACACTTAGAGAACCCAATTAATCAAACCAAATCTTATTGTAATCCTGTATTAATTTGTGTATAAGAGCACAATTACATACAATAGATACATGGAAACCAAACCAAATAAAAAAGCCATCCCTCACCACAATATTAATCATATTATCAGCTGGTAAACAATTTTGTATTACATTTGTATGATTACAAATAATTGTATTATTATGATCACTTCTTGTTTAAGTTTCAAATTCCTATCAATCTGTAACGACTATTAACTACTGCAATAACCTCCATCCCTGTCGCACAATGGCCAAATATATACGTATGATGTTATGTTAGTTTCCCCAGATGTTAATATTGTTACGACCCTAGGTCAAAGGCCCGCAACACAAATTATTTCTAACACAAAAGGGAACAGTTACATAAAAACGGGGGAAAGGGTGCTGGTTGAAGTATGAGCAAACAAGAAACGAGACAAACATGCGATCGTGAATCCAAACGACGGTCAGACTCGAGACACAACGGCCGGCGGTTTTGCGTTAGGAAGCGTTGGAACCACTGTATCCAACCTCCCCGAAATGAGAACAATACCAATGTCTTCACATGGGACAATACCAAAGTCTCCACAAACCAAAACCCCAGTCAAATTATCTCCAACGTCCTATGCCTTGACCTCCTCTCAATTGTCACAAGTCTCCATTGTTTACATATACTTCCGGCTATCACAACCGGATTATACAAGCACACAAGACAAAAAGTAGTTTGTCAACTATTTGCATAAAAAAGCTGCATACAAAAGACGTGAATATGCTCGAACAAAGCAAAGTTAAAACCGGCTTCCGAACAGGGAATCACGCTGAAATACCATTAGAAAATGCGCACCCCTATAGCGCTATGACAAATGACAAAATATAGCAAGCGTTGCATACAACCTGAAATGAACGCCACAATACTGTTTAAAAATAAGCTTCAGCACGGCAGCGAAGCTGGAAATCTGAACTTTAGATATACAATAAAATGTAATCAACCAAGGAAAATAGGATTCTTATAAGGGGACTGTAGTACAGTGCAATTCGCACAGGGATTTGCTACAAACAAGATACTTTTTTATTTCAAGGACTATAGCAATTACATTTGTTGTGGAAAAGGGGTATTGTTAACGACATTCAGCATTCTCTTTCCTGCATGTGCTACGATTGAGTTTGAAGCCTCAGAGACAACCAGCAGTTCCTCCCGTCTTTCATAAAAGTAATTTTTCTCAAACGATATTCAGATAATATGCTCCGATATTGCCACTGTACAACCTTGCATTGCAGTTAGGTCTGTGTGCAAAGAATGTGAGCCTTGGATTCCGGGTACAGAGGACAAAGTATTGATTCACGAGTATTCATATTAAAAGGGCCAAAATAGTATCAATAAATGAATCAACCTTTGGTCCTTTTTTCAGACAAAATGCCCTTCACCAATTATCCTCCTAGCCAGAAACTTTCTGAATGGCTTTTAAATTGTTAACAGCTTGTTATGTTTATAGTTGCTTAGCATAATTCAGATCTGTTTATTTGTTATATGCTGAATTAATCTTGCAAGTAAATATTTACTGCTTTTTGTAGGATTTATGTATTTAAATGAAGTCGTACTAATATAATACAAAAAATTTATAAATAATAATAATAATAATATGACTAAATGAATTGGAGCAGTGATTGTGACCTACATTTCTGATATTGAAGTGCAAACGAAACTAGTCCAACAATTAAACAGTTGAAATAATATTATAATATAACAATAAAACTAATTTTATAAATGATAATGTCTAGGGCTGCTACCAGGCCTGTAGCTCCACAGGGCTTAGGGCATATTTGGGTACAGTTTGGTTAGGGGTCCGCATTTAATTTCTCTCTAGCAGCCCCTGCTGGTCATACGGGCGCTTGTGGACTGCATATAAAAGCCGCATATGAATGGTCCTCCTCTGACTCCACTCAATGTGAGCTCGGCTGTAGTCTGGATTTGAAAAGAAGCAGCTGGTGACACCTCGTGGTTAGGAGGAGAGCCACAGATGCCTATACTCGCCCAAATTAGCAGTGGTGTTCACACATCCACGTGGCTGCGGTTGGACATTCCAAATTAGGATAGGAATTGAACATGTTTAGCCCACATTGGGCGCCAAATTTATAAAACAAAAAATATTACAATTTTTTAAATCATGATGTCTAAATATTCCACAAGAGGACTGACATGCTGAAATTAGTGTAAAATAGTCTGATGTGAGATAATTATAACATCATACTTTTATAGTTTTAATGGAAAATTAAATCTACTCAGATATTGCAGCAGTATCTGTGACAGCCATGGTTATTTATTTTGTGAGTCAAGGGAGTATCTTAATCTCTCAGCACTGAGAAGTCATTTAATTTCAAATAATTTAATTGAAGTTATCACCTCACAGATCAATATACTAGAAGGGGCTGATTGTGTTTTCTAAATAGAAAAGAACTGTAAATCTGACGTTAAGACGGGATCTCATTTTCAGAGAACTCCCAGCTGAAAAATGTATTTAATAATTTAATAATCTTCACCATAGCAATTATAATGCAAGTCATCAATAGCGATCCCCGTGTGATTTCATTGTGGCAGGTTAAATGTTAGACTTTTCTGAAACATCACAGTGCAGTGTGTAACACAGTCATCTCATTAGCTAATTGATTAGTGGTTAATCAATTCAGTTCCATAATGAGGCTTCTAGATGCACTGCATACACTGCACAGCAATAATGGTGATGCTGGAGCTTTTTTTTGATGGTATGAATTTCATCATAGATGAAGAGATTTGGACAGTTGAATAAATACCACGTTAGTTCATGCATCATCACACGCAACAGCTTATACCTTGTGCAGTCGTGATGCTTCAAATTACTCTTTTATTTTTTATGGACATTGTAGCTGTAATGGAATAAGGTCACAAGCCAAGGTCACAAGCCATGGCATGCTAACTAATCAAAATGGGCCCTAACGATGCTATACAAAAAGTGTCCTTTACACAAGAGATCAAACAGGTTTTAACCAGAGATTACTGTATGACTGTTTCACTCGCACCTCCCGAATTAATCTTTTAATCCAATTATCGTATAGTAAGCTCATAGCTTTTATATATCCAGGCACTTTAAGAGAGGATCATATCTTAATTATGTTCTGCAGGTACTACACAAAATCTGTCATAAAGATAGATTCTAGGGTCTTAGTAGGTGGTTGCTAGGATGGAGTAGGTGGTTGCTAGGTGTTGCTAGGGTGTTACTAGGTTTAGGAAAAAAATCTTTATTTCCCAAGTTACCCCTTATGAGGGCCCCTTGGGAAAGAAATGTTTCCCATTCCGTGTACTGCAGCCTTTAAGTAGGAAAAATTTGGTCCCTCTTGTGTCGAAGTTTTAAAAACTCACCAGCATTTGTGAGTTTTTAAGTTTTCTAATCCAATGTATCCACTAGGGTCTTGCTAGTTGGTTGCTAGAGGATCATATCTTTATTACCGCTTAGGTTTTGTCTCTTGGACTCGCTTGTTGGGACTCCCGTCTAATTTGTCGACCTACAGAGCCCTGTGGTAGTAACATGACATACGTTTATGATGGGACTACTTTATTTTTAAGTCAACTCAGTGCAGGAATGCTTCTCAACTCGAAGAGCTCTCAGCAAACAATCAAGACTTATCCTAAAACGTATTCTAAAAGTATTATCCTTTAAGCCCTCCCAAAGTGTGTGATTGTTTTTCACGGGTATCGAACAGAGCGCAGAGCAGGCATGGGGGTGCCAAAAGAGGGTGCAAAAAGGACACTTTTTGATATTACAGTAACAGAGCACCGGATTTCACTGCCTAATTAAATACCTTGACCCCCAGGCCGAACAAAATAAGGCAGAATAAAATGATTATTCCAAGACACACAAATTGCCTCTTTGCCTTTGGCTGCCTGCGGGTATAATGGTCCCGCGGGCCCACCCATGTGAACCCTGCCTAACTAGGATGAAAAACCTCATCTCTTCTTTCATCTCCCGCTCTGTGGGGTTCTCTCAGATGGGATGTGTAAAACCTGGCTATCCCCGTGTAATTGAAAAACGGGAGGAAGAAAGCGCCTCCTTTAAGTCTTAATTTCGCTCGCTTAATTAGCGAAAAAGAAAGAAAGAAAGAAATATTTTGTTTCAAAATCAAGCGATTCGCCCCCACACCACTGTCCCACCTGTGCTTCCCAAACTCCTCTAGTACAGTTTCTCCCTACTTTCCCCCTGGTCATCTGAACAAGTAGGCAATCATAATTAAGGACTTTTTTTTATTCCGCCTTTGATTGTGTTACTTTGAGTCTCCACAGGCAAGTAGCTACTATGAACTTAGGCAATCAGCTTCTCCAGGCCTGGCTAATTAGATTTCACTTGCTAATTAGCACAACAATTAAGTGTAATGGCTTTCTTTCCTCCACATTACAGTTTAGGCAACCTTTTGTGGCCCGGTGCAGCCATTTGGTGTGGGTTGTATGTAATTCTGCACAGTCTGCTTTCTCAATACTTAGAGTAAATAAAATAAACTGTTGTAGAATATTTTCAGCCCCCTTGGTAAGGAGTTCTTGGGAATGGAGGGGTAGGCGTGAATCTTTAAAAATTTCACTCTCAAAAGGAAGTCTAGGGTGTGGTGCAGCGGTTTAAATAAACTGTTTGGGGTGTTATTAACTGTAATGGCTGAATGGTTCTTACAAATTTTAATTTGCAGGTCCTTTGAAGCAGTTAAACTCTGCAGAAGTGTAATACAATTACAACATGACCATTATTGTTGTCTCTGTTGGTAGAGGACAGACTTAGGTGTATTGCGATGGCTCATCCTGTATCAAAACCAGGTAGACGCTTGATAGAAAGCATTGGTTTGCATTTACCATAGGTATTGATTCTGCATGTGGATGGGTAGGAATGGTATTCTCAAGAATAATGAATACAAAAATCCATCAGAAGAAATTGAATGACAACACCACTTTGCAAAGGATAAAGTAGAGCTCTTTCAGAGCACTCTACTAGTTTGTGGTAATTGCCACATTTTGTAAACTGAATAGTGATTTGGGTTGAACAGGTCTAACTTCGACCCAATAGCCTATTATCAACAGCTTCTGTGAAAAATGTGTAAAAAAAAAAGAACTTGCAAAGAGTCCTGAATGCTTTACGTGCTGTGTGTGTGGCAGAGGAGGTTTCTCTAAAGCCCTATTCGGATGGGATATGTTTTACTGGGGGAGGTGGGTAAATGTAATAATTACCGGAGGACCTCCGTTATTTTAGTCCCATCTGAATCTGCCATGTCTGTAACTTTTACGGACTGCGCACTCCCCGCGCCAGTAAAGATTCCGGCATCTTTTACCTACTGATAAATGCCCTGTAAAATTAACCCCAGGTTAAAGCAATCCCGTGCGAATTGACATGTCAGTAAATATTCTGTTATTTCCTGTGAGAAATTAGTTTTCCCCAGTCTTTTTTCCTGGTTTTTCACATATGAGGCACTCGAGGATGCCTTGATTCTGCTCTCTTCGGTCAAAGTGCAAGCCACAACTATTAGCCGACCTCTAAATTAAGTGTAACGTTACATTAAATAAGCATAGAGCTAATAAAAAAAAATTAAAAAAAGCTCAAAAGTAGGCTACACTGGGGGTGCAATGCTTGGCTATAGCCTTACGTAAAGCAGGGGTTCGATTTTCACAGGTAGAAACAAAATTGTGGGTTTGCTTCACCAATAATTCTGGTCAGCAACCTCCACTGGTGTGCTGGGATCCTTGCCATCCTCTTTCAATCCAATCGACCAAACTTTTTCACTTCAAAAATAAATATAATATAATATGTACGGTGATATATGCCACTGAACTTTCCGAACATTCAGTATCTCTTCAGTATCTTCTAATGTTGAAATTTGACTCAGAAGGGGCTTCCGTCATACACAATTTGTATATCCTGGCTTTGGTCAAGCACTGTGCAGTATGTCTGTAAGAGGCCATTTTAAACAAAATCTTGGAAAATTTGTGGAAAAGGCTACAGACATCAAACAGTTAAAGGTCACCTGAGCTGTATGCCATTGTAGCTGTGTATAACCGCTAGGAAATTAACGGTGTAAAACAAACAAATAGATGCTTGTGTGCTGTATTGAAATAAGTGACCAGTTTTATACACTCATTGTTCTTATAGTCCTGTTGAAAATCTGGAAATCCTCCGGAATCCTATATGTCAGCCATTTATGTAAGATTTTGTTCACATTTCTGTATGGCAGTGGTCCCCAGCTCTGTTCCTGGAGATCTACTGTCCTGTAGGTTTTCATTTCAACCCTAATTTGGCACACATGATTCTAGTAATTAGCAGCTCAATGAGATCTCTAGCTGCTGAATGAAGTGTGCTTTGTTAGGATTGGAGTGAAAACCTACAGGACGGTAGATTTCCAGAAACAGGGTTGGGGACCACTGCTCTATGGAATAGCCTCCTGATACTTGGCACAAAAAAAGTTTAAGTATTATAATTTTTTTTGACATAATACAAGCATTGTGGATGACATGAAAAAACATTGCAAAAATATTACTTATTTCCTCTACACAGCACAACAGGTTTCAGTACAGTAGAATGTATTGGAAACTCAATAATTAATTGCTGGGTCTTAGGAGGAGATTCAGTAGTGCTAACAAGCCCATAATATTCTGGAATATTCCATTCCATTCCACAATAGTCTTTTATTGAGAATCAGCATATCAATCAGAACAGAAGCAATTTCTAGTTTGAATGAAGAAAAATACTGTACTGGAGGAACGAAGGGTTGCAGTGTTGAATGTTTCTTTGATCTTGCTTTTTTTTTTTTACGAAGCTCATGATAAGAGAATGAAGGTTATTTTCTATGTAGCATATACACATAAGAGGGCCATGATGACAGCTTTGTAGCACAGGGTCAAGTGATGCAGTTACTTCAAGGCATAAAATCTTTAAAAAATTGTTGTCCTTTTATGTGGAAATAGAATAGATGAAAGAAAAAAAAGCTTATTTTTTATCCCTGATACCAGAAGTGCTTGTTATATGGTTTACTTTAAGCCATTTCCACAGGAAGTACATTATGATTTTTAAAAAAAAGAGAAAGGAAAAGGGAAGCTTTTAAAGAAATCTTTCTTTAATGACGGTCTGGCAAGAGTCAAAAGAACTCTTGATAAGGCGTGGGTTAACAAGCACAAGATGAGCAGCGTACAAATACAAACAGCAACAGCAAGAACACTGTTCTATTCACTATTCAATTCAATTCAATTTTATTTGTACGGCGCTTTTTACAGAGAACTGTCACAAAGACGCTGCACAGAGGCAAACGTCATGTTGAAAAACTCATACAAAAACTGAAGATCAAACTGGGTTTATTTTATAGAAACAAATCATGTTTTTATTTTAATGCCAAAAAACAACTTGTAACGGCAACATTTCTCTCTGTGATTGATTGTGGGTTATTGTTATTTATGTGCATGCAAGCAAATCCTGTCTGAACATGTTGGACAGTGTTTACCATGCAGCACTAAGGTTCATGACTGATTCTGCTTATCGCACACATCATTGTACCTTGTATCAGAAAGCTGGACTGCCCTCACTGTTGGCCCGTAGGCAATACCATTGGTTGATTTTGATTTATAAAGCTGTCCTAGGTCAGCTCTCACTGTATTTAAGTTATTTGCTAGACTGGACAAACACAAATGCATATGCACTGAGATCACATGACTTCATGCTGTTTAATGTTCCAAAAGTACGTACTGTCTTTGGTGATGAAGCTTTCAGATATGCTGCTCCCTCAGCATGGAAGAAGCGACAAGAAAAAATCCAGCTCAAAATACTGATACCTTTAGATCATTTTAAACTGCTTATTAATGACACACTGGGCACTGTATGCACTTGTTTTGCAGCCTAAATTGTTTTTATATTGTCTATGTTTCTATGTGTTTTGCCGCGTCTGATGTTTTAAGCCATTTTGGCCAGGACTCCCTTGTAAAAGAGATTGTGAATCTCAATGGGATTATTTCCTGGTAAAATAAAGGTTCAATAAAAAAATAAAAAATAAAAAACCAGGCCTGAACCCCCAACCAGCAAAAATAGGTAAAAACTCCCCAGTGTGAAGAAAAACACGCAACAGTGGTGAGAAAAAATGGGAAGAAATCTCGAAAGGAACCTGGCCAGCCTGGTTTAAACTAAAGGTGGAATGGATGGTAATAGAAATGTAATGAGAGATCTAACTAACACAGCAACTAATAGCAGGTTAACATTTACAGTAAAAGCAAGATACACAGCAATTCAAGCTATTTTCCTGTGAGGTCAAATAAGTTGTTACGATGTAAATGCACATCCTAGTTAAAACAGTACACATGCCATAAAAGGCATTTGGGCCAGTCATGTATGGTTGGTGTCCAAATAAAAGCACCTGAATGCCCATGGGAACGGTTCCACCTGTCATTACCTTCTTACCTGTATCCTGCTTCACTATACTTTTGTGAACCATTTTCTACAATGGTTTTGATGAAGGGATTCAGTCAGTGTCAAACATTTCATCCATGACTCTCAGCGATTAAAGACAGTGATGTACTATATATATATATATATATACATATACATGTATATATATTAATACACTACCGTTCAAAAGTTTGGAATCACTGAGACATTTTTATGTTTTTAAAATGAATTAATAGTTTTATTCACCAAGGTAGCATTCAATTGATCAAAAAAATACAAACTACTATTTCTGTTTCATTCTATTTCGACTTTTGCAATTGTAGCCAATTGTAGCCATTTTTACACATAGCCATTTCTTGGCAACAGAAGTAATTAACATAAATTTAAATAAACATTACATTACAGTACATTACAGGCATTTAGCAGACGCTCTTATCCAGAGCGACTTACACAACTTTTTTCAGCATTTTTTTTTAAACATTTATCTATTTATACAGCTGGATATATACTGAAGCAATGCAGGTGAAGTACCTTGCTCAAGGGTACAGCGGCAGTGTCCTACCTGGGGATCAAACCTGCAACCTTTCGGTTACAAGCCCAGTTCCTTAACCATTATACTACACTGCCGTCATCATATTTCATATTTGGTTGCATATAATTTGCATGCCATGATTTACTGATGTCTGTGACCCAACAACATCAAAAGACTCTTGATATCTTATTTTCAGGTACTCTTACAAGCGATAATATAACCTCTCTGCATTAAGGGTTGTTTGTTGACTCATTTTCCTATTGAACTCTATGGAAAAATAAGTCAGGAGAAGAAACCCTTTAAGTGATCCATCCATATCTACTGCATATCTGGCAGCAGAGTGATGGTTTGAGGCTTGTTTGATACGTTAGACCCTTTATGACTTAGAGCCATTTAGCAAACCATGTGTTTCATACTATTCCTGTGTAATTTACAGCTTAATGTAGTCCTACCCCCCAATTCCCATAGAGATCCATTCAAATGCAGAGGTTATAGTATTGCTTGTAAGAGTACCTGAAAACAACATATCAAGAGTGATTTGATGTTGTTGGGTCACAGACATCAGGAAGTCATTATGAGGTTTTGGCTGATTTCTTTTGATTTTCCCATGTCAAGAAAAGAGGCACTGAGTTTGAAGGTAGGCCTTAAAATACATCCACAGGTACACCTCGAATTGACTCAAATAATGCCAATTAGCCTATCAAACGTTTCTAAAGCCATGACATCATTAAATTGAATTTTCCAAGCTGTTTAAAGGCACAGTCAACTTAGTGTATGTAAACTTCTGACCCACTGGAATTGTGATATAGTGAATTAAAAGTGAAATAATATGTCTGTAAACAATTGACTTGGAAAAATTACTTGTGTCATGCACAAAGTAGATGTCCTAACTGACTTGCCAACACTAGTTTGCTAACATGAAATCTGTGGAGTGGTTAAAAATGAGTTTTACAGTAATGACTTCAACCTAAGTGTATGTAAACTTCCGACTTCAACTGTATATATATATATACACACACACACACACACACACACACACACACACACACACACTATATAGCTATATTTATATTTAAAATAAGATGAAAGGCATCCTGCAATAATCTCTGGTGCAATTAAATTAAGCAAGCATGGAGAGTTTGAGAGTTGCCATGAACGATCTCTTCAGCATGGCTTCCCGCTGGGGTTTAATGGCATTTTGATCAGACGGCTGATATTGAGTAACAGCCTTTGGGGATGTGGTTGGGCTTGTCTCATTTGCAGTACAAGTGTGGGCCCCCATGTCACTGAGGAATAAGACATAGGGAGGTGGCATATGGAACGATTGAGTTAACACGGGGGTTTTCCGAAAGTGACAGTCAGGAACAGATCAACTTCATGTTACGCTTTATGCTGTGACTCTTGGAAGGATTAAGTATTAATAAAACATCACAAAAATTTATTCATGTTATGAACATTTCCTTCTACGCATAGTGAACACGTTACTCTTAGCCTTCACAAAGTAAATATTCATACAAATTCATTGACTTTCTCAATCTGACAAGCCAAGCAACCTTTGTGATAATGGGCCTCATGTATCAATATCGTAAAAAAGAGCATATATTTGACGGATCCAATATTAATTTAGTTTGACCTTTATTTGATTAGGTAAAACTATACTGGTAATTGAACGATCTGTTTGCAGTTACAAATAAAGCCGTGACGGGTAAGCAGGGCAGGGCTTAGTTAGTTCGATGCCCCCGGTGGCCACCCGGGGAAGCTCAAGTTGCTGCTGGAAGTGATGTCCATGGACCAATAGGAGGTGCTCTTCCCTCTTGGCCAAATGCAAACCAGTCCCAGCAACATGTACGCTCTCTGCATTTGGACACCTAACCACCTGCCACTAGCAATGCAAGCATCTGCATTCCCTTAGCCTACCAATTAACCACATCACTGGAGTCCCAGGGGTTTCAGGTCTGTATCTGCTAGTGAAATGGGTTCGAGCTGTCACGGTTACCAGTAATCAGTGATTTACTGATCTGAACAAATCACGACTCCTTTGATTCACAGCGAATCACAGGGACACGGGAGTACCCGCCCCTCATTCAAATCAAATCGAAATGTATTTATATGACACATTTCACAAAAAACTTCCACAAACATGCCTCGCAGAAAACCCTGGCCTAAACCCCCCAGAAGAACAAGCCAAAAGCAACAGTGGCAAGGAAAAACTCCCTGGGAAAAAAAACTCCCTCAGTATGGGTGGAGTTGGTGATTGATTGGATCCACACACATCCGGAAACCGCGTTGTATCATAAATAAGCTGCTCTCCTACGGGATCTTCTCAGGTTAAAAAAAAGTAGAGTTTAAAGTAAAAGGGAGTTTACTCAAAAGTATTTTCAGATATTTCTCATTTGTGTCATTTGGTAGGTTGCACTCGCCTGCTGGACTCGTTCCTTTTTCTCACTTATTTTTAATTAACTGCTTTAGCTGGTTGGCTGGCTGACCAACAAACTTAGCTTGCTAATAAAGGGTCTTAACAAGTAATGTAGCATTTTAAATGCAAATGTTATCAAGTCACAGATGGACCGAGACCACATTATGGCATCTATAACAGTTTAAAAGTTTGTGGATCTCTGCAGTGCCTGCTCTAAACCAGTGTCCGTTAACAAGCAAGGCAGCTCCCTTTTGAGAAGCCTATTTATAGGAGATATTGATCTGGGCCATGCAATTAAGGAAGAACAGCATTTTGTGAAGAAGAGAGGAAGCTCATATTAATTTGTCACACTGGCAAGAAGCCCGGTGGTGGATGAGATTAGAAAACCCCCTACTGTAATGGACTTTTCCAAACGGTACTTTCCGCAACTTCTCCCCAAATTGAAATCGGCAGTCACGCCACTCTAAACTTCACAGTGCACCCCCCTACTGGACAGTGCATATTCGGTAGTAGCATTGCTATGGAAGGGACGGGCTTGTTACCATTCTGACCCCGTGTAATCACACAAGTGCAGTCTGTCTAGCTGCACCAGCTATGTGTGAAACCTTCTCCTCCAGCGCAATGACTGCATATCAGCTGGTGGACTGCAGAGATGAAAGCAGAGGTGGCTGGCTGCATGCTCATTTGGGGGGTGTGCATGCTTGTCTGTGCTTTACCAAACCAATGCACCTAAAATGTGCAATCAGACGTGTAATTGATTAGAAATTAGGTAGAATTGTTTTAGGTTTTTTAAAAATCCATTTTGTTCTTTATATTCATTGCATGCATAGGTGGACCTAGCTACACAGTAAAAAATGTCCAGTGTTACCCAGAGTTTATATGAGTCCAGTAGGGACCACCCGCACAGTGTAAGAGTTCATTTAACACTGAACATTTTACCGTGTGTGATTCACTTGAATTTAAACAAGACCCCACATTGTCAGAAGCCACTTACTGAGTCAGACATTTAGCCATCCTGTTGTTTTTCAGGCTGTGCTGAGAATTAGTCATTTATTTTTTGTTGAGGGTTTGTTTTTTTCTTACGGTACGGAGAAATCAACGAACGGAAACGACGCACAGAAATGCTCCCTCTCATGTTTTTGTTTGACTATTTTTATTCGTCATGAAAATGAGAATTTCACTCCAGTGCAATTGAGTGCAGCTTTGGTGCATCTAGCACACCACTGACAGCAAGACCTTACAACATCTACCTCAAGTTCTGCTTGAGAGCATCAAGGATTCAACAGTACGTTTTTGATTTCTATATGTATATCTGAATATCTATATTTATTGGATGGGTATTTAAGTTGTATCACTCAGATTCAGGGTGAATATCTATTTTCTCGCACTCAAATGCTATAAAAATGGGTATTTATTTTTTATAGCAGGGTGGTTATTTGCTTTCCCAGGATCTATATGCAAATGTGTCCGGTGCTTTTTTTTTTGCATTCACACTGTACGCTAATTGAAGTGGTATTAAGCACGTCCTGCACTTGTTTTTCCTGGCTCCAGTCTCATAGAGCGCAGACAGGGCCCCGGCTGGTTTGACGGGAAAACGCATTTGCATGCCGGCGGATGCTCGCACTAAGCCCCAAATTGCATTTGTTGCTGGACCCGGATTAACTTATTTTGGGATTTACTTGAATTCCAGCCATTTTTCTAAACAAACAGGGGCACAAGTGTTGAATACAAGCAAATCAAAAACGTCCAATTTGCCTTTTTCTATTTTTCAATGCATTACACATCGTTCTGGAGATTCAGTGCAATCCTGTAATCCTCTGTAAACAATTGCAAATGCTCCCGTCTCACATCAAGAAACTGTAATCTTGTAAAACGGGAAAGGCGGAGTCTGGAGACATTAAAAAATGATGTTGGCGTATGTTAACCTGGCACCCGCTGCTGTTTTGAAGCAGTAATGTACAGAATGAACACGCAATTAAAGATAAAGGGATTTTGCTGTGCGCACTTAGTCGTCAGAGCACGTATTGATTTTGAGAGACTTTTTATGGGCAAGGAAACCATTTTGATCTTAGCATGCCTTGGGCAAGTCTCAGCGTTTTAGCTCTGCGTGCCGTCTTCCCTTAATAACTGATCATCCTTTAGCCACCTGTGTACATTTAACAATACTACAATCTGAAGGTTTTGGTTTAAAAAATAAATAAAATTATACACATTCTGTTGGGGAACATTGAAGCACACCTTTAAATTACATTTTATATTTTAAGCCAAATTCATGGCAAAGTAGTCTTCGGTTCTCTGATATTTACACAGTTTGTGCGGCATCTGGAGCCCCCACCATTGCTGTCTGTAAAAGAACAGCTGGAGATCTGATTTCTGTTTTTTTTTTTCTTGGATGCTCATTGCCGTGTCAATCTTTTGAGTGAGCCTCTACTGTGTACACACCTTACCTTACCTGCTAATATAAAGCAGGAGCTTCTGAGCTCACCCAGGTGCGGTTTGTTTGCAGGAGCCATGCGGTAGGAAGAGGAAGGCATGCAGCAGGCAGGGGGCTTTTAAGAGACTCTCCAGATAAGCTAACGATAAAACCCAGAGCATTAAAGCAAGCGCACAATATGCCGTCAAAGAGTCGTCAATAGACGACGCTGCCTCTCGCGTCTCGCCCGTTGTGGAAACGGAACTACGGCTAAGTCGCTCGGCGGCGACGCCCTGCCCTGCGCACTCACACCCACGCGCCCTCATACCTACACCCTGAACCCCCCGCCGCTGCGCTAGCAGGGGAGGTGTATTATCAGCGGTTCCGCCTGGGATTCCGTACGGCTTGGTGTTATTTATTTCCCCGCCTTTCAGCTCCCATGTTAAAATATTTATTGAAGCGGTGCCCTTTACGCTTGGGGAGACAGGCGCACCTCTCTGCCTGCCCAGGTTTCCCTCATTTATCCGGAGGCTGATTTAAAGCCTCTCCTTTATGTTGTTTAGGATTTGTGTGTGTGGGAGGGGGGGGGGGGGTTTGTGTGTATGTGTGTGAAATGAACAGTGGGGGAGGTGGGGGGGCTTTACGCGTCAAAGGGAGAGAGAGAGGATGGCTCAATATTAGCTCACTGAAAAACTGCCTTTAGATCGAACCTTCGCCCCCCCCCACCTGCCCGGCCACTCGACGCACGCGGAGACAGCCTCGCGCGGAGACAGCCTCGCGCGGAAACTGCCCGGCATACAGAGGACAGGAAGGAAGTTCACACCGCACAGCCCTGGGCTCTAGTGCGACTGCAGAGATCCCCAGTCTAAAATCCACGGGGTGTGTCCTGCCTCAAAAGTAGGGCGCATGGTTTTGGGAATTTGTAGGGCGCGGCATATCAGACACATTAATTGTGTATTCATATTTATGTTTTAATCCCTTTTATATTTTGTGGGTGATGTTTAAAATGTATTTCTTCCCTAAGTTACTACATACAAGTTATTTTACTTTAGATGTCCACTTAGTTGATCGTCTTAATTGAGACTATACTTCTTAATATGCAAGGTAAGTAGAGGATGAGTATAAGGGCGATGTTTCAGTGTTTTGTTTAGTTTTAAAGAAAAATTATTTTGCACTTAATTGTGAAACTGTAGACCTCTTTTTTCTGGTGTTTCATTAGCACCCTTTCTTCACTGTAGATCTGGAGGTCTAGAGCTGGCCAGCTGGCGCAGCTTAATTTTGTCCCCGCAGTATTGGAACCAAACAAGGGTAGCGCATCACCCTGGAAACATCCCTAGCAACATAACTCCTACTTTTATTCCAGACGTGTGTTAATTAAACCCTGATGTTTGCCTTGGCACTGTGTTTTGAGCAGTTCTGCCTAACTCTGTAGGGAGGCTGTTTTCATCCAATTTGAACAGTTTTGGTCTCTCCTTCAAATTTAAAACTACCTTTTTGTGTTTCTGTAATCGGTTTCTCTTTCCTCAGTGTATTTATATTCATGCAGGTGATTTCATCATTAAGCTGCAGTATATGTGCGTACGGACGGAGAGGGTTGCTGCAATACACTTTTGAGTGCACCAATAATCACTGGTTCACAAACTTGTGTTTTGCTCAAACTGCAAGGAAAATATCCAATACTTACTTTGTTGACACGCCTCACAAGTGAAATATACTGCGTGTCACCAGCTCAGCACTGGACATCAATCAACAATTTCAAAGCCATAAAGTTCTGACCAGTAGTCACTGCTGTTGCCCTCTCAGATGAAAACAAAAACACCTTCCCAAACCCCAGGACACAGTTCACCAACTGTTTCTGTCAAGTTGAAAATTTCAAACCTATTTGGCTCACAGCTTGTAAGGCCCAGCCACTCTACAGGAGCTGAGGTGTTAAGCCAAGGTCCTATTTCAGCAGGCTTGCACACGCTACATTTCACCAAGAATCATGATAATCTTGTAAACTTACTTAAAATGAAATAAACTAGGTCCAGGGCCATGCAGACCTTTTTAGGGGGCAGGTGCTCTAAGTGAGAAACGTATTATATCATACATTTTTTACTAAAAAGGTATGGATGAAAATTAATGACAACCCCCCCCCCCCCCCCCCCCCCCACCCCGCCTTTCTGCACATGCTTGAATAGGTCTAGTAAATGACAGTGTAATTTTTTGATTTAAAAAAATAAATAAATAACAGCTATATCTCTGTACGTTTCGAATGCTTAACTACAATTGTGAGCCTGTCCAGCTGTCCATATAGTCTTTCCGTGAGAACACCACAGCAGCCATCCCTCTGAATGTTCAATCTGGGCAGGGCGAAAGGAAGTGAAAAATACCTTTGGGCCTGCATTTGATTCTGGTTCATCTGTACCGGGGGCTTTCCAGTGACATAAACGCAATAATGATAGCCACAGAACAAGTGGGTTTTATTAGATTTGGATGGTCCCTGTTTGTGCCCTTACCTGGAGTGCTGACTCATTTTAAAGGCACTTAGAGAGAGGTCACTTGATTGGACATTATAAGTGTGTTGAGAGATCGGGCCTGTTAGGTGCATCGACCTTGCCGTGTGTTTAGAAACGCTCAACAAATCACCCTCCAAGGGGTTTCATTTCAAATGCTTGTTTTCCATTAAATAGTTTCCATTCATTTCAAGTTCATCTAAAAACATATTCGGTGTACATACCCAAAAAGGATAGGATAAACTACAACACAGACATATATACAGTACTGTGCAAAAGTCTTTGGCACATGTAAAGAAAATCCGTAAGGCGAAAATACTTTCAAAAATAATTAAATTAAAAGCTTCTAAATATCAAACAATTGACTATAAAGAACAGTAAACAATAAAAAAACGGAATCAAATCAATATTTGGTGTGACCACCCTTTACCTTTAAAACAGCATCAACTATCTTAGGTACACTGTTGCTCAGTTTTATAAGAAAATCAGCTGGTAGATTGTTCCAAGCATTTTGGAGAACTTGCCACTGTTCTTCTGCAGACTTTGGCTGTCTCGCTTGCTTCTGTCTGTCCAGGTAATCCCAGACAGCCTTGGTGATGTTAAGAACAGGTCTCTGTGGAGACCATACCATCTGTTACAGAACTCCTTGTTCTTCTTTTCTCTGACGAAAGGTCAATTACGTTTTTGGAAAATCATGGAAAATCAATGTTTGGAAATCTACAATTTGCTCTTTTCTACTGACAATCTAATGCAGAAGACAAAAAATAAACATCTAAGAAAAATTGTTTAAGCCACCTGTCCTACTGTGTATTAGGTATATTAAATGATGTATGGATAGATATTGTGAAACATCAATCCACTGTCTATAACCGAGTCACAGTCCTCCCCAAACACACATACAAACACACACACTTCTCTACTGTTCCCACCTTTACTGCTAGACAGTTGGGAACAACGTATCCGGAAAAAGAGACGCATTGCACCCTATGACCCTGATGTCACGATTTGTCACAATCTCCTTCAGGGCGTGACAGTAACCTTGTGAGCCGTTCAGGAGTGAAGGCGCTTGCAGTTGACGTACAATCCAATGGATGCTTTCTTTTACAAGTATACAAGCAATGGAATCCAATCTTGTCTGCCCAGGGGAAATGCACACCCACCTGTAAAGATGCACCATGACCGCCTTCTTTACTTCAAGCGGCGGTCCCATTCTGATGCGATCCGAAATTAGGCAAGATGTGCCGCTCCATTACCTTAGGGAGTCCCTCGTCAGGACGTATGGCCCAAGGACACGTGGGTAAGAAAGGATGTGTTCTTGACTGTAATGAGTGTGGTGTTACCAGGCAGTCTAATGCACATAAAACTAAGATGTTGTACAAGAAAGTGATACCAGTGTACTAAAATGGTGCTGAAAAGTTCTAGTGAAATATGTTTATTTGTGTTTTTGTTTTTCTGCAGTACTTTTATATTATTTCCAAAGAGTAGAGCAATTTGCAGGTGAAGGGAATGGAGGGGGCTCCTTTTGAACAGTTTAGTGTCTCCTTAGTGTCTTTTTTGTTTTTTGGCCTGTCTTTCTAATGTTATGTGCTGGGACTTTTCTCTCCAGTCTGTCTCTATTGGTGTTCCTCATGGCTCAGAATTCAGTCTCCTGACCTCAGCCCCCCCCCCCCCCCCCCCCATCCTCTCTGCTTCTAAACTACAGTTATAGTTGTTAAGAGGAAGGTTCTGGTACAATATTGCAGTAAAGAACCACCATTGCCACAGTATTGCCCTAGTATTGCATCAAATTGGACTGTTTCCGTTTCAACGGCCAGGAGACAGAACTTTGAATGTTACATCTAGAGAGAGCTGACTTTCTGGTGAGTTTATTGAATCTGTGATGATGGAATCCATCCTCTCCATTTCTTTTTTCATGTAGTGATGCTGTCTGATTCCAGCTGTCCTTCTCTCTCTTTCTCCATCCCTTGGCAACATCACTAGCAACATAACTGCTACACTAATTCCAGATGCACTGCTAGCACGCCTCCTCTAAGTAATGGAGAAACCACACTGTTCTCCTTAACATTCTTTTTTAAATTTATTTTGAATTCGGCACCACCTCATGTTTTCAGTTGAATTTAAAACATTTTTTCGGTAAACTTTAAAGCTACCCATTTGTGTTGCAATAATTAGTCGTGCAGTAATTAGTTTTGTCCTTTGTGGTTTTCACACTTTTTTTCTCCACTTTGGGTGGATATAAAAGTACAGCAAGTCTGTCGCAATAAGTAAATTCCTTGAAAATTAACCACAGTCATGGGGTTTTGTAATGTGACTGCCAATGTGTCTTAAAATATGATGTATGATTACACTCAAAATATTTCTTGCTAATGTAAAATTTTCCGGACTATCTCTTTCTGCAGGAACAGCAAAACATTCTGATTAGCCTGCATACACTGGTAAACACAATCACAGTCTGTTTTCTGCTGAATCTACATGACTGACAGCACATCTGCCATATCGTCACGTCAGGATGAATTGAAAAATAATGGAGATAAATTACGGTAGAGGTCTACTGAGCTATAGACCTCTATTGTATTTCAGAGCAGATACAATGGCAAAATTGAATAAAAAGGGATCCTTTAGCATTTAGGTGTATGCATGTGTGTTTGAGTGCATGCATTTGTTTGTGTGTGTGCATGTTCATAACGTGTGATTTCATAATGCAGAATTAAGGTTATTTTGTCACCTGAAGATGTTGTGTTCCCTCCCTGCAGCTGTAAGGATATATATATATATATATATATTATATATATATATATATATACAAACCACAATTCCAAAAAAGTTGGGACAGTATGTAAAATGCACATAAAAGCAGAAAGCAGATTTGTAAATTCTCTTTTACATATATTTAAGTGAAAACAGTACAAAGAAAAGCTATTTGATTTTTGTAAATATACGCTAATTCCGAATTTGATGCCTGCAACACGTTCCAAAAAAGTTGGAACGTGTTGCAGGGGCAAAAAAAAGACTGGGAAGTTCAAAAAACACCTGTTTGGAACATTCCACAGGTAAACAGGCGATGATATCATGACTGGGTATAAAAGGATATCAAAAGATTATTGATATCTTATTTCAGGTACTTTTACAAGTGATACTATAACCTCTCTGCATTTGAATGGATCTCTATGGGAATTGGGGGGTGGGACTAGATTAAGCTGTAAATTACACAGGAATAGTATGGAACCCATGGTTGGCTAAATGGCTGTAAGTCATCAAGGGTCTGTGGTATGAAACGAGCTTCAAACCATCACTCTATTGCCAGATATGCAGTAGATATGGATAGATCACTTCTGACTTATTTTTCCATAGACTTATCTGACTGATGTTTCTTCTGACTTATTTTTTCATAGAGTTCAATAGGAAAATGAGTCAGGAGGAAAACCTAGTCCCATCCCCCAATTCCCATAGAGATCCAGAGAATGCAGAGAGGTTATAGTATCACTAATACCTGAAAATAAGAAAGCAAGAGTCTTTTGATATCCTTTTATATGTTGTCATGTGTTTTATGAACTCCAGTTCATAAAACACAGTCCCAGTCCCACCTTTTTTGGAACGTGTTGCAGGCATCAAATTCAGAATTAGCGTATATTTAAAAAAAAATCAATAAAGTTGATAAGGTAAAACATTAAATATCTTTTCTTTGTACTGTTTTCAATTAAATATATGTAAAGGAGAATTTACAAATCACTGCTTTCTGTTTTTATGTGCATTTTGCATACTGTCCCAACTTTTTTTGGAATTGGGGTTTGTATATACATATGTACATGTATGTACTTGAAGGTACATTTAATGCCACTTGCAGGATGCTGCAATGAGTAACAGTAGGCAAACACAGAGGCCACATGCTCCTTTGATATTTCCATTGTCACTACAAGCAGTTTAATCTACTTTAACCCTCACTGTTTCTGTTTTAATGTGTTTCGGGTTCTTTCCACTTGCCTTTGGATACAGAAATATGTATTGCCTTTTTTTTCTGCATAAAATAAACTATTTTCAATATGTCCTCTGTTAAAAGCAGTTTAATTTTAAATTTCCCACTTTGATGTGACACATTTTCAACATGAAAAATGATCTCCTCATGCCCTCAAATAGAATTACTCTATGATTTTGTAGATAGATACATATTTTTGTCTTATACAGTATTTCATAACATCAGCATAATGATTTGTATCAGAATAGCGCATGCATATGATTGACTATATGGAAATGGTAATATTAGGTACTGTATCTACTTGTAATTCATATATGGCTGTACATACCTAGTTATATACTTCATCTGTATATCTGACATATGAGTTTGCTTGAGAGAATGTTTATATGAGAGTCTATGTCTGAATATCTAGCAGGACTCGAGATTCGTTGGTACATACACTACAAGGCCAAAAGTACATGGACACCTCCAAAATCTCATTCCAAAATCATGGGCATTAATATGGAGTTGGTTCCCTCTTTGCTTCTATAACAGCCTCCACTGTCCTGTGAAGGCTTTCCACTAGATGTCGAAAATTTGCTGCATGCATTTTCTTCCATTCAGCCAGAAGAGCATTGGTGAGGTCGGGCACTGATGTTTGGCGATCAGGCCTGGCTCACAGTCGGCTTTCCAATTGATCCCAAAGGTGTTTGATGAGGTTGGGCTCAGGGCTGTGTGCTGGCCAGTCAAGTTCTTCCACACCGATCTCAACAAACCATTTCTGTATGGACCTCACTTTGTGCACGGGGGCATTGTCATGCTGAAACAGGAAAGGGCCTTCCCCAAACTTTGTTGGCACAATGATGGAAGCGCAGAATCGTCTAGAATATCAATTTATGATGTAGCATTAAGATTTGTATTCAATAGAACTAAGGGGCCTAGCATTGAGAATGCTATGAGTCACCTGGGAAGATATACAGTTTAGCCTGATAAAACCCCTCCGCCCACACCCTCCATGGTCACCGTGGGCAAAGAAAACCTTGCGTCAACAAAGCCTTGCTCCTCACCGAGGAGCGTGTGTTGCACTCTGGGGGAAATGTGAAGCTAGCAGTACTTTTGGAACAGAGAGCTGCCAACAGGCACCCCAGGTCACCCCCGACTTAGAACACTGCCACAACACTCAGCCCTTCAGTTCAAAATTTATGCACAGTGCCTGTTCAAACCCATAAAGAGAACATTAACGGGCATGACATTTGTCCACCAACAACCACTTGAGGACATTTTCCCTGGAAGTGAATATTAAAGGAGTTGATTATGTCTGTTATTTTATAAGCACATGCAGGTAGTGGAAAAAAAGGAAACTCTTGGGTGAATGAGGGACAGGAAATATATGCAAAGCAGAGACTCTACACAGGTGTGTTATGCAATTAATATCCCAGCATGCACCAGGTCATTTATTAAATTTATGCTTTTATGAATGCTGAACAAGTCTGGTTTCTGATATGGCTGCAAGGGGACTTTCAAATTAAATTTTTGGATTGATTTTGCGGTGGCTTCATTGGCTAAGACAACCGCAACCTGCTAATGTTTCATGTGAAATGGTGCCTCAGGTGATGTCAACATGAAATTTTGAGGTACAGTCTTTATCAGCAAAGGGATACAGCAGGTGGAAAAGCATGCTCCAGGATTGTGATATCCGGTAATTCAAAAGTTGAAGGTAAAAAAAATAAAAAATTACTGACCACTGGTCAGCTGATCACAATTTTTCAACCTGGGGCGAGAAAATGGTGGTGGTCCAACACCCTGTTAAGAGCATGGTTCTTCTACAGCAGGGCGACTTGCACTCCCCCCCCCCCCCTCCATGTCAACGGCTCTCGCTCGTCCCGACTGCGGAGCTTTTCCACCCTAGCTCCCCAATGGTGGAACGAACTCCCCATTCCCCTACGTTCTACTCCAACACTGCCCGCGTTCCGTCGTGGCCTGAAGACACACCTCTTCAGACTCTACCTTGACTGATATACTAATCTAGGACCTTTTTCTCATGGTACTTGTTCTCTGTGTTTTCATGTCTGTTTGTTATAGTTTATAATAGTATTTAGGACAGAATTGTAGTATAGCTGATTTACCCATAGCTTACTGTGAACTACATTCAATGTTCATTACTAGGGATAGCTGCTAGGTTGTGTGAAGGATGTGCTTGGCCTTATCTGTTCTGTAGTTACTTTTCTGTATGCACTTATTGTATGTCGCTTTGGATAAAAGCGTCTGCTAAATGACTGTAATGTAATGTAAGAGACTTCATTTTGGTCGTTCCATTGTTTGTTTACTGCCTTTATAAACCAACTGTGTTCTGTGCATCAATCAACTGCTTGAATAACAGAGCTGATGTCCTACAGTCCGCACCACTGAAAAAGGCCTCATAGCTAATATTAGGAAGATTAGGAAGGTTGTTCTTCTGACTGGTATTGTAATAAAACTTCCAACAAGGAAAGAGGATAGAATAGTGCTGAGACCTCTTTTGTTTTTCTGCCCATTGTTTTATGACACAGACACATTTGATGAGAATATCCACTCAGAGCCCGGAAATCATTAACCTCCATATACCTTCCTCTAATATTACTGCTCCAGGTTAAACCTATCAGTGTGTGGCATTATCCAACTTAAATAAATCAACCATAAACTATACATTAATAGCATTTTTGATACAGTGGCTTGTGTTCCTTCTCCTAAGGGGTTTAAATAAAAAGAATATTCCGGCTGGTCTGCAGAACGTTGGGCATTTGTCAGCTGGGTGGTACAGCAGGATATATATTTAGATATTTGTGTGTTTGCGGCACACGCAGACAACCCATGGGGAAAATGTGACGCTTGCTGTGAATGTTGATACCTCTTGCTTTCTGCCACCGCTACCCGGGGAAACGGCTCAGAATGTTGGCGCGCAGATGTCACCCACAAATGGAACTGGCTGCCGGAATCAAAGTATAATTGGGATCAGTCTGACCACTGAAAATCCAATGTTCTCTATTCAAGGAGGGGGGTATTGTGGAAATTAGGGCCAACAAGAGAGGGAAAAGTGCATTTACATATTGATTAGAAATGGTGAAAATCTGTCGACAGTCATGCAATAAATCGTTGCAATCTGTGTGCGTGAAGAAGGCAGACCGCTGGTGGAGGATCCTCTTTTAGTGCGGAATCTTTTTTAAATCACGAAAGTGTGTAAAAAAGGAGGTTCTGGACAGTCAGTGGTTTAGAGGAAAGTATGGACACTTTTTAGTGGAGGGAGGCACTCCCAACGATTACCCGCTGTTACTCTCTGTAATGAAGGCAGCCCTCCTGTTGCACCACCACATCATTGCCGTGTGGGTCCAGACGTCATCAGAGATTTGACCGTAGACGAACAAACACAAAACCAAAAATAAATTATGCTCATCACAGATATAGTCATGTTAAAGATATTCAATTATGCTCATCATAGATATAGTCATATTAAAGATATTAAATTATGCTCATCACAGATATAGTCATATTAAATATATTAAATTATCCTCATCACAGATATAGTCATATTAAAGATATAAAATTATGCTCATCACAGATATAGTCATGTAAAATATATTAAATTATGCTCATCACAGATATAGTCATATTAAAGATATAAAATTATGCTCATCACAGATATAGTCATGTAAAATATATTAAATTATGCTCATCACAGATATAGTCATATTAAAGATATAAAATTATGCTCATCACAGATATAGTCATGTAAAATATATTAAATTATGCTCATCACAGATATAGTCATGTAAAATATATTAAATTATGCTCATCATAGATATAGTCATGTTAAAGATATGAAATGATGCTCACCACAGATGAGGACTACACCTTCATAAGCAACATTTTTTACATAAAATGATATACATTTTACCTGCTAAATATTGATGTAGCACAAGCTGATGCAGACTCTGACACAGAGGAAACTAGCTTTGAGTGAGTCACTCCCTCTTTAGGGCTCTTAGGAAGTCACCCTTGGGTAATGATACTTTCCCGAAGTTGCTAGTTTCCAGAAGTCATTATTGGAAAAAAATAGTCCCTTGGTGACTTGTTTTAGACCAAAGGTGGGCAACAAGGGCCATATCTGTTTCTGGTTTTCATGCCAACTTCTGGCCTTAAATAGTTAATTAGCCCTAACATTTACACCATCTGATATTTTAGCTACATTTCTTGATAAGCACATGAATGACAGCCGAAGTTTTCATGTCCCTATTTAAAACGTTTTACTGTGAATCTAATCTACGAGTGAACCAGTGTTGGTGTATACAGCCAATTGGCTCATTTAGCCAGGGTAAACCTACATACACACCAGCCCTCCAGGACTGGAATTGCCCACCCTTATTTTAGACCTGCAATTGTTTGGAGCAACACGGGGTCCTGACACATCTTCTAAAAATGTCCAATGAAGAAGATATTTGAGTTATTTACCGTTGCCATTTCTTATTATTACTTCAGCTGTTACTGTGTACGTCTGCCACTGCTCTCTAGCACACAATGCCTACTGCAAACAGTGACAACCAGCTGAACAACTCAAAGAGTCTGTAAGGGGTTCTTATCGGGTCACCAGAAAGAGTGGGTGCATTGAAGAGTTAATTAGTTGTTAAATCGGTTAATCGCCCTGATAAATGAGGCTTCTCTAATGCCACTGCCTGTATTATTAATAAAATAGTTCAAAGGAGCCGAGAATATTGCAGGGTTGTTAAAAAAATATTCCTCTATTTGAGAAAGAATGAGGGAGAATAAAACAGTTGGGTTTGCTGAGATTGCCTCACGTTCTTACATTTATTTATTCATTTCTGAGCCAATATCTTGTGTGCAATTTATCCAGAAATTGATAAACATATCCATCAAATTAAAATCAAATTGCAACGTTATTACTTTCAACTTCAGTTTAATGAATCCCCTGAAAACACTTTAATGGATTTCGTTTAATTATCGTCTCATACACAGTCGCAAATCCTCACAAACCCATGTCTATTAATCCAGTCTATATTTTTTTTAAAGATTGTACTCCAGTGCCCCTTTCCACATAAATCTCTCGATTGTTACCGGTTTTACAAGGTTCTTTTATTTCTTGCGTGACTTTAGCACTTTGCATTTCTGTTGATATTAGATATTTGGTGCGTTACATTTTTAATTAACAGACATTGCTCAGCTGATTAGTACTGAGATCACACTCATGGGAGAAGCAGAGATGACTTTCAGCGCAGCATCTGTGACACTCCAGAGCCTTTCACAGTCACAAACTGTGAAGTAGAACTGGAAATAACAGGTATAAGAGGAGCCCAACCTCATTCAGGAGGATATTTGTCTCTACAGTACAATCTTTGGTGTTAGCCTTGAAAAACCTTCAGAAACAAGGGGAATAAAGATACAGATGTAACTACTCTGAACATTGCCATTTAAAACTAGATTTATCCTCAGTGCCAATAAAGGGCATTACCCCGTCTGCTAATAACCTACAAATAACCAAAGATAGTCTAGGAGGGGAAGATACTCCAGGGGACGCTTCTTTATGGCCTAGAAAAAGTTGTGGGGTTTCCTGTCTGCTTAAGGGGGCATTGTCCCCACATTCACATGGCGCGCACACAAGAAAAACGTGTTGTTTGTGGACGTTTGCTTGCTAGTTTTGATTTGGGCTGAGTGGTTATCGGTAAGTGTGTTTTAGTTGTCTATTCTATTAACCTGTCTACTTATATTGTAACGTGCTGTAATTTATTCATTAACAGATGTTATACCATTCATTTTGGAATGTTATTGACGTTTCTAATGAGAAAAAAATGCATAACGTCTGCTAATGTTAACTAACGTTAGCTAGCTAGCTAAGACAACATTAACAAAGATAGTCTAGAAGGAAAGAAAACCTGTAAAACCTCTGACGTCAATCAAAAAAACAATAGCTAAAAAAGGCAATTCAAGTTAATATTGATGATGAGCATTCACAACATTTATTTTTACATTACACATTAGCTACATTACTGACTTATTTAGTCTCTGCCCGGCCAAGCTCAGCTTCACCAGTCACATTGACACACACACACACCCATGGTCATGTTGGATCCATCACTGCAACTCACTGGTTAACCGAGCCATGAGGCCTCTGACATAGCTTACATGGATATTTCCCCTACAAGCATTGGCGCAAGCGTCAAACAAAGTGTATTTTATAAAAAACTACAAATATCACAAATGTCAAATTTGAATTTCTCTATACGCTTTTGGCATACCACAAATCTGGCAGATACTGCTAAAACCAGAGGTGGAAATCCAGGTGGTAGCTCTCCCTGTTAAAGCTTTCTGTAATAGCCTACCTCCCTGGTATTCAAATCACGCTCCGCGAGGTCCAAGGACTGCTGCTTTTCCACCCTCCCTTTACCTGAGAGTCAGGTGTGAAGACAGTCTGGCCAATCATTAGCACTAATTGTTTAGTTAATTACCTGGGAGAAAGAAAACCAGGGCCAGACTTGGATTCAAGGTCCAGATTTGAGTATCCATGGCCTACCTCCTCACCCCTAATAGTTTCCCTCATACTTCACTGTCCATCCTGTGCATGAGATAACTCACTCTAACCATTTAAAAGGTTTGTTTTCCTATTTCTTTAATTTATTCTTGTGGTTTCATACATCTTATACAAGCCCTAATAAAAAATTACATTTAAAAGCCAAACCGTTTGATAAGCAATGGTGCTACAGACATCTTGCTGCGACTGCTGCTGCATTAATTGTAAGTGCAGTGCTTATACACCATTATTAATGTTACATAATGACCTAATTGTTCACATAATGGAACAATGGACTTGAGAAAGCTTTGCATTGCAGACAAACTTCATAAAGTTTGGCTTAAAGGTATCTTATTTGTGAACAGTGGAGGTTGTTGAGCTAAAAATAGACGATACAGGAAGCCTGTGTTAAAATCACATGAACTTCCCTAATCGCTGATCATTGGTCTCGACCTGTTTTCATTTATTTTCCTTGATTAGCAAGTGTGCAGAGAATAATACTTTGGCAGCTTCTTTCTTCACCTCATGTTAGGGAGATTAAATGATAAATTCAAGTTAGAAAACAATCAGTTTTAATTATTAAGTATTGATTAGGTATTGACTTAACAAAAAAGACATCGCTCTGTTAACTACCACATTAGATTTCAGCACAACCTGCAATAAAGATTATCTAACAGAACTTCAAGGTCATTTAAATTACAGGATCTGCACATCTCAGGTTTTTACCTGAGCGTGGGTGGGAAAAGGAATGAAAACAGGCTGAGACCAATGATCGGTTTAAAGTAGGCTGACCAGACTTCCTCTTTTTCCCGGACATGTCTTCTTTTTGGGACCGAAAATATCCGTCCAGGCGGGATTTCTAAATTTCTAAAATGTCTGTTTAGGATTTCCTTGTTCCGTAGACCATATATAAACGAACAAATAGCCTAGTAGTAAGTTCATAATGCCCGCCTAACACGGTCCTCTTTTTTTGAAATCCAATATATGGTCACCCTAGTTTAAAGGGTGAATCGCCACCCTGTCTATTTCCAGCTTAACAACCGCCACTGTTTGTGGAAATGTGCTGGAACTGCCAGAATTCCTCTCAAGAAAGCCTGTGTTCAGGCGGTGTGTTCAAGTCATACAGTCTGTGTTCAGGAAGTGCATTCGAGTCGTACGGTCTGTGTCCAGGAAGTGCATTCCAGTCGTATGGTCTGTGTTCAGGAAGTGTGTTCAAGTCATACAGTCTGTGTTCAGGAAGTGTGTTCAAGTCATACAGTCTGTGTTCAGGAAGTGTGTTCAAGTCATATGGTCTGTGTTCAGTAAGTGCGTTCAGGTCGTATGGTCTGTGTTCAGGAAGTGCGTTCAGGTCGTATGGTCTGTGTTCAGTAAGTGCGTTCAGGTGGTACGGTCTGTGTTCAGTAAGTGCGTTCAGGTCGTATGGTCTGTGTTCAGGAAGTGTGTTCAGGTCGTATGGTCTGTGTTCAGGAAGTGCGTTCAGTCGTATGGTTTGTGTTCAGTAAGTGCGTTCAGATCGTATGGTCTGTGTTCAGTAAGTGCGTTCAGGTGGTACGGTCTGTGTTCAGTAAGTGCGTTCAGGTCGTACGGTTTGTGTTCAGTAAGTGCGTTCAGGTCGTACGGTTTGTGTTCAGGAAGTGCGTTCAGGTCGTACGGTTTGTGTTCAGGAAGTGCGTTCAGTCGTATGGTTTGTGTTCAGGAAGTGTGTTCAGTCGTATGGTTTGTGTTCAGGAAGTGTGTTCAGTCGTATGGTTTGTGTTCAGGAAGTGTGTTCAGTCGTATGGTTTGTGTTCAGGAAGTGCGTTCAGGTCGTATGGTCTGTGTATAGGGAAGTGCGTTCAGGTCGTACGGTTTGTGTTCAGGAAGTGCGTTCAGTCGTATGGTTTGTGTTCAGAAAGTGCGTTCAGGTCGTATGGTCTGTGTATAGGGAAGTGCGTTCAGGTCGTACGGTCTGTGTTCAGGAAGTGTGTTCAGTCGTATGGTTTGTGTTCAGGAAGTGTGTTCAGTCGTATGGTTTGTGTTCAGGAAGTGCGTTCAAGTCGTACGGTCAAGAGGCTGAAATCACAATCCTGTCTTTGGACTGTTTGTGTCACTGTCACTGCAGCCATCTTTGTTTGTGTGTCGTGTTGCTCCAGCCTCTTTCGTGATATGCATTATCATATTGTGAGCGTTGAGCTTGAGAATTTATCATTGAGAAGAGTTCTGTTAGCAGAACAAGGGGACACAGGCTGAAAATTAGCCAAGGGAAAATTGAGAACTAATATCAGAAAATATTTTTATTGTTAATGCTTGGAACAGCTGGCTGAGGCAGAGAGACTGGTGCTGTTCAGGCCAGGCTTGGCACGGTACTGGATGCGCTATAGTTCTATGTCTTTTACTTTTTTATTAACTCATTTATTTGTTATTTGTTTAATTAATCATTTATTTTGTTTTTATTGTTATATTTTATTTTTTTTATTATTGATTCATTTATTTTATCATTGATAGATTATTTTGTTGATTTATTTTATTCTATTATTGATTGAATTATTTTATTATTGATCGATTGTTTTTCTTAATTCCTGTGTGCAGTGAAAAAAAATGACGAGCCAAGTTGGGCCGGATGGCCTGTTCTCATCATCACTTTTCTTATGTTCTTAGGATCTTAACCTTCCAGATTCCTCTTAATTACCTCAGCTCAGCATTCATGTGTCTCCCTGGCGATGGTCATCACTAAGCAACAGCAGGTCGGCTGTATGGCGATGGTCATCACTGAGCAACAGCAGGCTGTATAAACCTAATCTAATGAATCGCAGGCCCTGGCAGATGTGGTACAGGGTGCTGATGGAAAAAAAAATACATTGGCAGTGAAATGATGCCTGCATTTTTGGGCTGGAATTTACACTCTTAGGTAACTGTTCAAACTTCTTCCATAGACACACCAACCACTCAATATTCACTCCATATTCTGAAGGTTGAATGTTTGTCTCTGCTGTTGAAGCCTGATATTTCCAATTTGATGCATGTTATGAATAACCTCCTCATGAAGGCGGTATGGCCAAAGACAGGACTGATGGATGTATCGGCCTCGGGCCTCTCCTTTTCACAGTTTATGACATTAACTGTGACACAGCACCAGAAACCCATGCTATAGTTAGGAATGAGATTGGACTAAATTAAATTCAGGATTCTGACCAGCGCTGTAGCAGAAATATTAATATAGTTGGGCCTGCATCAAACTATGTGTGCCAGAACTACCTAGGTGTGCATTCGCAATTGGGAAGTGATGGTTCAGCCAAGATAAATGGGTGGGCCAGGGTACTATTGAGGTGACCGTGGCCCATCCAATGCCTACAGCAGTGATTCTGACCATCTGGTTTTTCTGCGTAATCTTTTCTGGGGGTGAAGGCACAGCTGAGGAACGGGAGAAGGAAGCCGAGACCGTTACACGGTTTGAAGTGTGCTCCGGATTTAGCTGTCCCAAAGAAAAATCAATTTACACAGGGGGAAATGATGCCTTCAGCATAATTCTGCCAGGCATTCATTTTGTCCTGTTCGCATAAGCCAGAGGCAATAGAGAAATCCCTTTAAACAAGACCTCCTGCTCCCCATGTTATATCACAGTCAGGGTCTATCAAGCTTTCTGAGCCCATTCAGCATGGGGAAAACTGCTACAGAGGGCTATTTAACGTCTGTAGCTTTAAGTAAATGTACAGTATATGGGTTCTGTGGGTTCTTGTCTGTGAGTGGACGGTGGTGACCCCACTCATTGGGATGTGATCACACGGACGTAGAGAGGAGATCTGATTGGATGGGACCTGGAAGAGAAATTTACTCTGCGTATAATAAACATTTCTATCTACATTCACAACAGTCAGATCAAACACGTGCACTACAGTGTACATGCAGTTGTTTGTTTTGCATTTGGCAACATATGTCAGGCTACATTTATTTTAAAAGGGGTGAGGTCACTGGAAATGTACACTATTACATTACATTCAACAGACAATTGTAACCAGTGAGACTTACAATGTAGGAGAACATAAGCACTTTATTTATATGAATATTAATGCCAGACCTGGATAACAACACGCACACACCGGTGAGTATACATGTTGCATCACTGAAGCACTCATGCAAATTAACTATACTAAGCAATAAACAAAATACTAACCTGGAACGCATACAGATTACATCCAAAACAACTGCAAGCACAAAAGGTAGGAGTGTTTGGGGATGGAGAAGGGAGGGGAACCAAGATGGAGTCTGAAGAGGCGGGTCTTCAGCCTGCGTCTAACGATGGACAAAGATTCTGCTGTACTGACCACTGTGGTAAATTCATTCCACCATTAGGGCAGCCATTACAGCAAGGGAGAAGTGACTACGGAGAGAGGGCATAGCCAATCGGCCTAAGGTTGCGGAGCGGAGAGACCTGGCCAGGGTGTAGGGTTTGAGGATCGATTGGAGGCATGGAGCTGTTCCATTAACTGCCCTGTAGGCTAGAACCAGGGTTTTACACTTAATGAGCGCAGTGACAGGCAGCCAATGGCGTGAGCCGAGGAGGGGTGTGACACGAGCGAGCTTGGGGAAGATTGCAGACGGGCCGTGCGGCTGAATTCTGTATTAGCTGCAGCTGTGGAGGCAGTGGACTGTGAGAGTAGTGGGGACTAAGAGCTCTGTAGAGTAAGCTGTGAGGAAAGGGTCGTATTACACCGCCTCCATTCATTTTCAATGAGAGTCGATTCCTGGTGTCCACAAAGCGTGTTGGTATTGCTTGCGATGCGAGGCGTCCAGATGAGACGGGGAACGCGGCGTAATAACCAATCAGATTAAAGATTGTGGGAGGCGAGAGCGGTGGCATGTGATTTCATCGCTTTCTGCGGGGCTTTACTGTGAGGGCAGTCTGCCAGTGGAATCCTCAGAAGCTGGGATGTCAGCTCATAAGGCTTTATGAACAACTGCTTTAATGTGTGAATCAACGGCTTGGACAACGGCCAAACTCAATAAGTGTCAGTAATGATGACGTTAGGGAATTTTAGGGCCTTTTTAATAGAACCCCCCCTAAAAGGAAAACCTTTTTAGCCCACTCTGTTCATTCTGCTAAAATTTAATGACTTACTGTAGGTTATAAAACAAATTAAAAGATAATATTTGAATGTTTAATCCTGAGTCCTTGTTGGTAGAATATACTTAATTTGTACTTTTTTAGTATGGTAAGAGCTTTTAACAGCAACAGATAATATTTACCAATTTAGTACACCGTTGTTTTTGAGATAATCCAGCATTTGTCTTGCAGGAGAGTTTATGAATTATTTAACAATGGCTTTGGAGAGGGTTTCGCTATTGCAGTGGAAATCCAGCCAAATACACAGCAAGCACATAAAAACAGATTACTGTGTGAAACCAAACAGTGAAGCTTATGTTAATTCTGTACCTATGATTGTCTGAATCACAGTTTGTTCAGGACAAACATTTACTTTCTATATTTCAAATATTGCTGAAAGTAAGTTTGACCATCTACAAGAAAGGAAATATGACTAAGCATACACATTGGTTTGTCCAAGTAAAGCCACCTGTTTGTGATGTGATTCCACAAATTTGTTAACAGGCAAATTGTTACATCCGTGCCTTCCTTCCTATCCACCTCCCTTTTGTTCTCCTTGTTTTCCCCATTCCTCTCATTCCATGTCATGTATTTCTTTTTCCCTCGTTTGTCTTTTTGTGTCGTGCAGGCTGGACATGATTTCCCTGCTCGTTTCCTCTTTGTCTCCCCAATCATCCCTCAGCCAATCACTCGCATTCTCCACTTGCATTTTGCACGCACACTCATTATCTCATTACACTCGCCTACATTTCTCATGCCCGCACTCATTATTGCTCTCCCACTTCACCTGCTTCTCCCCTATATATATCGCCTTCTCTGTCATTCTCGTTGGCAGTTTGTTCTGTCTGTTTTGTCATGGTTGACATTACTTGGCCATTGTTTGTTGTTTCTAATCTGTCTCAGTCTGATTTCAGTTTTGTCCGTCCAGCCTGCTTCCCGGTTCCAGTCATTCCGCATCCTACCCACTGCTGCAGCTCATCCCCAGTCCAGTCCTGCTTAGTTTCGCCAACCCCGTATCCTGACCCTCACCAGTTCCTTGCTTGTTTGTTTGTCCTGTCACCTCCCACTTCAATAAATACACTCCTGCTGGAGTTTTTGCCTGAGTCTGTCTCCGAGTCCTGCATTTGGGTCCATTCCAGTTTTTGAAACCTTAACACAAATGGTACATTGTGAATATGTAATAGTTGAAATTCAACAGTAAATTCCCACATAAAGTGTAGTCCTAATGGATTGTCGAGGGCTCTGTTTTATCGATAACAGCTTCCGTTGACCAAGTGTGCGGATGACAGCGCTGGCACTGAGCTATCAAAGAGCAAATGATCACAGTTATTAATAAGGAGTGCAAATCTCTTGGTTGATGTTGCAGTTATTTTATGCTGTTAACGCAAGGCTTCCTTTGCAGTTTGCAGCGTCGCCAATGGGATTATTGATTTTCACAATCTCTAAAAGCTCTGTGTACATCCATTTCAAACTTTTTTAAATTTTTTGCTTTGCATTCAGGCTTGGATGCAGCACTCCCCGGCGCGCCGTCGTCTTCATTGTGGAGTGGTGACACGCAGTCAACCTCTCCAAGAAATTTTATCTCATCGTAGAGGTCACCAGGCAACCATTAGAGCAGAATTTATCCTCAACATATATATTGCTTTATATTTTCAATTAGACTCATTTAGACCCCACTCTGCCTGCGAACATCTCTCAAGAACTTGGCGACGGTAAAAGTCTGGGAAAGGTTTAAAAGCCGCGAAAAACAGCGATTTAGAGGAAGATCCAAGGGAGAGTCCTTCCCAGAAGCCCCGGTGATTGAAAGGTCTTACATTTCTGAGGGAGAAAATGTCCACTGTAAATAAAATTTAAAAAACCCCCACAAAGCCATGGTTTATGCGTGTGATTAGTCTGTGCCTGCATAGCTGGGAGTGCCCCCCTGTTCCTGCAGTGATTTGCATCATCTGATGAGGGTGGCTGTGGCGTTGCTGCCGTTTTGAGTAGCTGGATTTGCCCTGCCCCCTGCTGGTAGCTCTCCATTCCAGATACGTACCAGGAGACCTGAGACCGCATACATGAACGATCTGATTAATCAGAGCCCTATCTACTGCGTCCTGTCTCCTGTGTACTAGCAGACTGTGTACTGTTTATTGTATACTGTTTAGTATTCAACTTGCAGTATCCAAAAAATATCCTCCATATTATTTTCCAACCGTACTGTGGAAGTGTCGTAAGATGTACCACCTTTGCACAGCCACGTCACATTTTGTTTTTGTTATTGTTGAAGGAAAAATAAAAAGTCATCGAGGCTGTGCCCCATTTTTAAAGCGAAGTATGCTCCAAAATATACGCAGCGAAACCCCGGAAGTATATCATTGGGGGGTTTTAATTACACTACATTTAGAGAAAATCTCACCTGCTTATCCAGTATACTCAACAAGCATACTCAATTGTATGGAAGGGTGCTGATTTGGACACAATCATACACACAATCAAAGCTGAAGGCTTATGTTCCCAGAACCAAGTCTTTCCTCAACGGGTTCTCTGCTCCCTTTAGGGCTGCCTGTCCCCTTTAGGGCTATCTGTTTCCTTTATGGCTCTCTGCTCCCTTTAGGGCTGTCTGTCCCCTATAAGGCTCTCTGTCCCCTTTAGGGCTGTCTGTCAACTATAAGGCTCTCTGTCCCCTTTAGGGCTGTCTGTCCCCTATAAGGTTATCTGTCTCCTTTAGGGCTGTCTGTCCCCTATAAGTCTCTCTGTCCCCTTTAGGGCTCTCTGTCCCCTTTAGAGCTGTCTGTCCCCTTTAGGGCTATCTGTTTCCTTTTATGCTCATAGTCCCTTTGGGGCTGTCTGTCCCCTTTAGGGCTATCTGTTTCCTTTTAGGCTCGTAGTCCCTTTGGGGCTGTCTGTCCCCTTTAGGGCTATCTGTTTCCTTTTACATTACATTACATTCATTTAGAAGACGCTTTTATCCAAAGCGACGTACAATAAGTGCATACAGAGACATCATCAAGATCACTACAGAACAGACAAGACAAAGCACATCCTTCCCATAATGTAGCAGCTATCCCTAGTATTGAATGTTGACTGTAGTTCACAGTAAGCTGTGGGTAAATCAGTAATACTACACTTCTATTCTAAATACTATTATAAACTATAACAAACAGAAAGGAAAACTCAGGGAACTAGTAAACACAGGGAACTGATATTCCTAAGTTAGAATATCAGTCAAGGTGGAGTCTGAAGAGGTGTGTCTTCAGGCCTCGACGGAGGCTCGTAGTCCCTTTGGGGGACTATATTATGAATTATGTCATCCTCTTCAATCATCAATAAAGAAATCGCTCTCTGTCATACACACACACACACACACATACACATGCTTCACTTGTCTGAAGAGTCCCCCACTCGTGCAGCACACGCAAATATTCTTCCCTCTTCATTTACTGCATGTGAAGTTTAAATGGAGTAAAAAGCCGCCGTCATTATCCCCCGTTCTGCTGTAAAGGTCAGCCAAATGTCCGTGTGCCCCGATGCCAGGAGCTCCGTCTGACACGTGACCGGCCTCCACACGCCGCTCACAGCAGCTCACAGTGTTTTACTGTGCACCTGTCATACCCTTCCTCCCCCAGCCCTCCATCAAAGAACTTCGCATCACAGATACAATAAATTTGGAGTCGTCCGTGCGAGAGAGAAAAAAATAAAAAATACATTTACAATTCTGTGCAAGTCACTCCAAACGATGTGGTTCTATGCCAAAGACATCAAATATGAACAATAATCTTCATCGCTGTGATTATAACAGGATATTTGCATCAGGATATCACACATCTGACGAGCAACTGGGTTATTTCCCAAGTGTGACCGAAAACCTGGGATGAAGTCCAAAGTCTGCGAGCGAAAGGGTTTTGGTGAATCTCGGTCACTTCCTGAGATCTGTCTCCGTGGGGTGCTCGCGGTTCTTATTTATGAAGGAACCCGGCGTTCTGTGTTTTAACCACATGCCATCCACAGGGGGTATGGATTAGATCACAACAAACCAATCAAATAGAAGATTGCCAAATGAGTCACATGAGAAATATTATTGAGCAATAAGTGAGGCCTTGGTCATTAGAGACAGAAGAAAAAAAAAACAATTGAGCATGGAAAATAGATTTTTTTTTCCTCAAAATGTTTCTTGAGAACCAAAACTGATACACAGGTTTCATTGAAAAAGTATTCAGTTTAAAGGTGGTGGATGGTCTCGTTCTGCTTCAGGAGAAATACAGCAATTTTTTACGATCCTGCGGGACTGTGTAAAATGGAAATTAGTTACAATTTACACCTCCTCACCCTTCTAAGCGGTGGCAAGACAAAGGGCCCATTGGGTAGAGCTGAAATAGATGCTACACTTGTCGTTTCTCCAAACTAAATTGTTGTTTCGCGATGGAATATCGGTCCGTTCTCACGCAGAACGGGCCGTCGCTCTCTTCATCAAGGACGGTTTGTCACGTGACCTTGCTGCTGTGAAGTCTGTCCTTCCGTTCGCCGGCTGTGCCTGACAGCTAAACTGACGGTGTCTCGTGAACCCGTCGCTGTGACGTCTGTCCTTCGCCTCCCCCCCACCCCACCCCACCCCGTTGCGTCTTGACAGCCAAGTTGACGGTTGGGCCGCCGGGGACATTTAAAGCCGCGCCCAGAGACGCGGTGACAGATCAGGGCCGGAACATTCTGAACGGAGGCTGATGTGTGTGGCTCCTGGCCCTGCAGCGGGAAAGGAGGGGGATAAACGTAATCCTTTTATTAAACGCCGGGATGGAAACGGATGCGTTCGGCTCCCCAGGGTAATCCTGCATGCGGCTGAATTATTCACTGCCATGAAGGGGGGGGCTGGGGGGTGAGAGGACTAATCATGCCATGAAAGTTTTTTTTTTTTTTCCTCAGTGGACAGGTTGTCCATCTCCGTGTTTTCCTGCAGATAATCATCCTCACATTCAACATGGCAGCCCCGTTTCGGGAGAGAGAGCGCAGGAGGGGGGGTCATAGTTTAGAAGGGGGCGTCTTCATACAGGCCACAGGCAAAATCTAGGCCCTGTTTTCGTCGATTCTGAGCGACGCACCGTAGCTGCCGGTTGCCAGTCACTGGCCGAAACGTTAGTCATACCCATCTTTATGGGGAATGCAGGCGATGAATGGACATGCCGTACTTCCAGGTAGCCTCTCTCAGTCACTTTAAACAACATAACGCTTCAGGTGAGACTTCAGTCCGTAGGACAGACCCCGCCCCCCACCCCCCTCCCCTGTCCAGACGGGGATTGGATCCCTGCCCTGGCCCCTCCTTAGCTATCGTCCCTTCTCTAGCTCTTACCCTCTCTTTCCCCCGTCTGAATAAAGAAAAATAAAAAAATGAAAGGAGGATGGACCTGCCTGCTTTCGTTAAATCATACAAAATCAATCAATACAAAATAATGATTCAGAGAAATTTCAATGGACTCATCACACTCTTCGACATAGCAGGTCAGCTCGCCCCTCTGTGTCTCACAAGGTTATCTGCAGTGTTGAAATATCCAAACTTAAGGGGGGGTGGCGGGGGGTTTCAACTGGGGTTGCCAGATAACGATGTTATAATGATGTTTAAAAAGGCTGTTTGCTATTTTTAAGGCGCTGGCCCGGAAGCGACATAGAGAAGCTGTTGGTCCATCAGAGATAAATGATGTAAATGGCTACCTTACAGCGCAACAAAAGGAGAAAAATACATGTGCTGTTCTGCTGATGAAACATTACATTATATTACATTACATTACAACCCCAGGGGTCTTTGCTTGCACAGCAGTGTCCCGGTGATGTGTAGTTAACACTGCTCTAATAAGCGCTAAGCGCTAAGCACTAACACCATGAATATGCATGCATATGCATTGGTTGCTAACCCTGGCCCTGGTGAACCACAAGGTCTTCTGCTTTTTGCTTTCACCCCTGAAATTAGTGACCAATTTTCACCCAAGTAAGCCAGGTGAGGTGTGCAATCGTCTGATTTGTGTGTTTGTGTGTGATAAATTAAAATGATAATGTTGATGACCAAGCCACTTTATGTATGTTCATGGTGCGACAGCAAACATGGACTGTTTTAGCTTCAACAGTGACAATTTACAACAACTGCAGCAATTGTTATTCAACAATTACATCCACTTAGTGCATGACCACTGGAGGGCAAACAAGGGTCTGGTTACCTTTTCATTTTAGGAATTAGATTACATTTTTGCAAATTGATGAAATAAAAAAATAAAAAAACTGCTTTGTGTGCCCTCATATTCCCAACATTTTACAGATCATAATCTCTTCAGGGTTTAAAAGCTATGGCTTATTTACAAGAGAACAACACAATAATTTAGGCCTTTCACATAATGTGTAAAGTGTTCTCATCTCAATGCGAAACAACCAGTAAACCGTGACCCTGAAGTGAGGCCCAGTTACATGCTTCATAAAAGTGACTATTGGTGCATTAAATCACAGGAACTGCATACAAGCAAGCCCCTCCCAGAATCAGCACTGGGGGCGCCCCTTCATCCCAATTAACAACAGCTGCATCACCCATTTCCCATCTGGCAACATGCCGTGGCAGCCCTGTTTGACAAACACTTTTCCAGGGAGCGCTACAATGTGGGGCCATCGCAGAAATCTGCACTGAAACAACGATTGATGCAATTAGCCGGGGGGGTGGGGAAACGGCGGACGAGCCTCTAATTGAATCTCCTTTTACAAATCAAAGGTACGTGGGACGATGGTGCTTGAGAGCCTAATCTAATTACGTGGGACTCTGCTTTTATGGTCCCTCCGTCTAATGGAAACGTTGGGCCTCTCCGACCGTAGTCGCGGGAGGAATATGTCAGGGTAAGATTCAATATCTCCAAAGGAAGAGACAGCAGAAGGGGGGAGGGGGGGTGTAATTTAGTAAATCCAGTCCCGGGGAACGGGGAGGCAGCGGTGTCCCCGTCTAATAACACGCGGGGACTCCAGCGAGGAGTAATCCAGTCTGAGACGGGGACACCTCGGGGCGCACGAACGGGACGCACACGAGAGGCGAGTGGGAGGGAGGGAGGCCTTTTTGTGGCTCCCGATGGTTGATACTCTCGCCCCTTCATTCGATTTTCTTCTTCCTTTTCCTGCATTTTGCTTGCGTGGGCAGTCTCACATTCACAGGGGGGAGGGGGGAGGGGGGGAGGGGGGAGGGGGGAGGGGGGGGGGCACATGAAAATGATATTAAAATATATCACCCTTCAATATTGTGGTCGCAGAGACATGGGATGTCAGTGTGTGTATGCGTGGGCTTGTATATGTACGTGAATCTCTCATTTTTAGAATTGGGGTTTAAAAGGTATGTGACTTTCATAGTGATTCGTTTCTTATTTAGAAATGCTAATGTTAGGGATGTATTCAAATTTATTTTATTCTAGAACATTTCACTGTTGTATTTTTTTTAAATGAGTCCTCTTACATATTTTAGCCTCATATAACCCTATGGAAACTGACTTTGTTTCATATGTTGAAATTGAAATGCATATGCATTAACCTTTACTGAACCAATGCAAAAATAAAGAAAAAGCTCTACTGACTCATGCCTTCAACATGGTAAAGGAGGTTTTCTTTATGGATATCACCAGACCACCTCAGGGATGGAACACTATTAAAAAGGGTCTGAACTATATTGGCGTGTGCAGTAAAAATAAATAAATTCAATTTTAAAAACTCACAATGAAGTGGACCAGCAGCATTAGGGGGCAGTCATAACTCAAATAATATTAAAGGCCACTGGATGTAGGCTGTGAGGGGAAGGAAAATTTTGACAGGGAATATGAAGCCTTGTATTCGTACTGTCCCCAAATCCTCAAGCCCCACTGTACAGTCTGAAAACACGGATACTGCTGATTATGTAAAAACAACCGAGCTATGGTTAATGGTTGTCAGTAAGTGCATTGTGGGAAGTGTGTTTGTGTGTGTGTGTGTGTGTGTGTGTGTGTGTGTGTGTGCACGTGTCTGTGTGTGTACATGTATGTGTGTGTAAATGTGACTTATTGTCAGTTAGGTGGGAAATGTTATGGTTGAATAATTGGTGGTAGTTGTGGCGTATGTGTGTGTGTGTGTGGGGGTAGTGAACATGAATAACTGTTGTAAGTGTGTGTGTGTGTGTGTGTGTGTGTGTGTGTGTGTGTGGGGGGGGGGGTGTCCAGCAGGCTCTACAATAAATGCCTTTCAGTGAGGATCAGCACAGTGCCCAAATGCAGAGGAACATTACGGAGCTGTTCCCATTGCCGGTGTTAATAGTTAATGACCTTGTTAGGCGAGTCAACATGCAGGGACCCCGAGGGCCCCATCCATAAATTTGGCCTCAATCCTCTGTAAGTAAATCATGTCATCTCTTTCTCACCACAGTACTGCACCTCTGTAATCCTATGTCTTTGTCCCTGCCTGGATGTGGCTTAACCACAGTAAATGCAATTCTCATGCAGAATGACCAAAACACAAGCCTTCAAAGAAAATTAAATTTCATGATTTAAAAAAAAAACAAACTTAAATATGTCCTCTGCGACTAAAATCTTTAATGGAACAAGTCAGGTGCAACATCTGTGTTTTCAGCATGCCAAAGCAGCTGGTCGTTATGGTAAACCAGAGTGAAGATTCAATTCTATGACTGTCATCTAGCTGCTGCAAATTGTAGTATCATGGACATTGGCTGTTCTGACCATGTTGGTCCTTAAGCCCTAGACCCTGAGCCGACCAGAGGAGGATGGGTTCCCCCATTGAGTCTGGTTCCTTCCAAGGTTTCTTCCTAGTTACACCAGGGAGTTTTTCCTTGCCACTGTTGCCTTTGGCTTGCTCTTGTGGGGAGTTTAGGCTGGGTTTTGCTGTTTTGCTGTGAAGTGCATTGTGACAACTTGTTGTGAAATGCGCTATATAAATAAATATTGATTGATTGACTATGAGGAGAACGGCAATCATGAATTGAACATGACTGGTGTGCTTTTCAACGACTCCATGCTTGTTTTATGAGCACAGCAGATGGAATATCCTCATAGTTCTGGCTTTCCCCATTGGTGCACATACAGTCCTGCATTTTTGACAGGAAATGCATGGTGCTGTCTATACAGCTTGTGAGGCAGTAGGTGTGCTTCTGTACCGCATAATCACCAGTCAATAATACAATTCATCTTATTATTGCTGATAATAATAATAATAATAATAATAATAATAAGACAATAAAGAAGATAAGCAGAGGTAGAAGGATTTTATTTATATTACAAACCACAATTTCAAAAAAGTTGGGACAGTATGTAAAATGCAGCAGCAATTTGTAAATTCTCTTTTACATATATTAAATTGGGGGCGGCACGGTGGTGCAGTGGTTAGCACTGTCGCCTCACAGCAAGAAGGTACCGAGTTCGAATCCCGGCCGAGGGCCTTTCTGTGTGGAGTTTGTATGTTCTCCCCGTGTCCACGTGGGTTTCCTCCGGGCACTCCGGTTTCCTCCCACAGTCCAAAGACATGCCGGTTAGGCTAATTGGATACTATAAATTGCCCATAGGTGTGAATGGTGCGTGTGCCCTGCGATGGATTGGCGGCCGGTCCAGGGTGTATGCCTGCCTCTCGCCCAATGCATGCTGGGATAGGCTCCAGCACCCCCCGCGACCCTGACCAGGAATAAGCGGGTTAGATAATGGATGGATGGATGGATATATTAAATTGAAGACAGACAAAAGAAAACAAAGAAAATATATTGAATGTTTTACCTTATCAACTTTATTGATTGTTGTAAATATACACTAATTCCAAATTTGACACATTCCAAAAAAGTTGGCACGGGGCAAAAAAAAAAAGACGTTCAAAAAACACCTGCTTGGAACATTCCACAGGTAAACAGGTGATGCTATCATGACTGGGTACAAAAGTATATCAAGAGACTCTTTATATCTTATTTTCAGGTACTCTTACAAGCGAGACTATAGCCTCTCTGCATTTGAATGGATTTCTACGGGAATTGGGGGGGTGGGACTTAAAAAATTAAATATCTTTTCTTTGTACCGTTTTCAATTAAATGTACGTATGTAAAAGAGAATTTACAAATCACTGCTTTCTGCTTTTATGTGCATTTTACATAAACTTGCCAACAATTTATTGGAAATGCTTAAAAATATGAGTTATGGATTTCAAGTTAAAATAAAACAAACGGTAAGAACAGAACAAACTGAAATTAAAAAAAAGAAGAACATTATCATTAGAGATTCAAAGTCTTTAAAATGATGGGATGTCTAAAAAAAAAAACCCAAGAGCCCTGAAAAAATATGGTAAATTGTAATTAAAAATGTAATATTTCCTAGATTGGCATGACTGGAAGTCGAATAGTCACGTGGAAAAATAGCACCTCTGAATCGGCACCTCCTCAGGTATTCAGCCAATCAACCTTCAGTTAGCAAACCCCTACACTGTACTGCCGAGCAGTCGACCAATCAGCACGCGCAGCTAAGCCCTTCCCTTCCATGGCTGAAAATACATCACATCCTCCTGAAATTGTTGGTTTTATTCTCGTGTAGGCAGCCTTTTGCCATTTATAGTCGCCTGATTCATGGTTGTGTTTCGTGTCTTATTTAAAAAAGGGGAAAAGATGGCAATGTAGCATTTGCTACAATTCAAACAACGCCTCGATGTGTATTTACGCCGGCACCGCCCACAGTCGCAGCACTTGATGAAAGAAGCACTATTCTAAGTTACCACCAACAGGGAAGTGAGAAGAAAAGAAAAGATGAAAATAGAAATTATTTTCTCAGCATCTAGATACAACAAGGCTGGCAATCACGATTCACACAATGCCGGGCATGGCGCCGCTGCTGGAAGCGTACAAACATTTTTGCGTTTACTTACATTTCGTTGAGTAAGAGCAGCACACAACATTTAAATTTGGAGGGACTCACTCCCAAAAAGTGGCGCTAAAAAGACAGAAGATCAAAAAAAAGGCCAGCAGTGAAATAGCTGAATCGGGTAAACAGAAGGGTACAAATCTGAATTCCAGATGGGGGCATTGTCGTTGAAGATTATCAACGAAGCGCTTAAGATGAGCGAGGAACAATTTAAATGCACTGTGAATGCACTGTAAATGCACTGTAAATGCACTGTGAATGCACTGTAAATGCACTGTGAATGCACTGTAAATGCACTGTGAATGCACTGTGAATGCACTGTAAATGCACTGTGAATGCACTGTGAATGCACTGTGAATGCACTGTAAATGCACTGTGAATGCACTGTGAATGCACTGTGAATGCACTGTGAATGCACTGTAAATGCACTGTAAATGCACTGTGAATGCACTGTAAATGGCAAGACGTGGGGTGCAGCCTGTGGGGCGCCTGACTGCATACCTGCATCCCCTGCAGGGTTACGGGTTTGATCCCCAGCATGGCACTCTCTGCTCTCCGGTCTCATCTTTGTCTGTTGCCCTCTTGCCTTCCCCAGTATGAAGAGAGCGGAAAATACAAAAGGATGGTGAACTGTCCGCTCTCCTCAAGGAAAAGAAAATAAAAGCCAAATATATATGTATGGAAAACAATAAAATATTTATAAGGAATAATGGTTGAAGTTATTATGAAAAATGTGTTTCACTGAAAAAAATCTAAACACATAAGGCTATAGTGTTACCTCAAAAGTGAAGAAAATCCAGTTATTCAAGAAATAAAACTAACCCTAGCTCCAACCCTAACCCCTATTTCTAGCCCAAAGAGCCACTTTAAATACGTATTTTTTGAAAGTGAATACATTTTTCGTATTATTTAGTATTTTTAAAGTCAATGAAAAACTATTTCCATATCAATTTTTTTTAAATAAATACATTGTGTTTGAATGAATTTATTATGAAAAATGTATTTCGATGAAAAATATAGTCTTGCATCTCAAAAGTTATTCAATAAAATGTATACTATGGAATGTGTTTGAAATAATTTATTGCGAGCAACTTATTTTTATGAAAAAATATAAAAAAAGCTTAGTCCTATGTCACAAAAGTAAAACAAATTGGGTCATCCAAACACTATTCCTATCTCTTATCCCAGCCATATGAATACATAACCTCTCCAGGATTCAGTCCTACTCCAGGGGGAGGACCTCCAGATCGATAGCTACCCTGGAGCAACATGCTATCATGCGGCAGCTCTCCTGGGGAAGACGGCCATCAAGCAGCTGCAGACTATGCTGAGGATGGCCAAATCCACTTTTCTGGCAGCAGAGATCTGGACTCCACTCATCAACCTCTCCTCAAACCTGGAACTCCGGCAGAGGTCCAACTTGGGAGAGATCAATGAGCACATCCGCAGGGAGGAGGACTTCCGCACCACACTGGACGACACCCACGGGATGGATGCGACGGCAAGCAATATAGCGGACCGCTAGCTAGCTCCACCGTTTAAACTGACGATCCCCACGGGCCAAAACACAAACAGGGAGGGGAACAAGACCATCGTACTGTTGATGAACAACTTCACACCCGGTATTCCCAGAAGAGCTAAACAAATTGGGAAAGAGTTTTCTTCCTAACCTAACCATATTCCTAACCCTTACCCTTATCCCAGCCATATGAATACATAACTATAATGATTTACCCCAAACAAACATATTCCTAACCCTACGTTCAGTCACATATATACATAAGACTATCAGACGTACCTCTAATACATGGAAAAAGGCTTATCCAAGATAGAAAAAGTAACCCTAACAGTAGCCCTAACCTTAACTCATGAACAGCACATCAAAACTGGATTTGTAACCCTGACTCTAATCCCAGCCTTAATAGTGCATAGCACTATAAGGTTTACCACCAAACGGACAAAATGGTGATCTTCAGTATGTGTGTGTTTTTTCCTCCATTCAGTTCAATTGCTTTGGCAAACGCCCTGCTGTGGAATGGGATAATGATTCAGCTGTGCAAAATAAGGCTCCCAGGACGAGATGGACCTCTGCCCAATGATTCCATAAAGTGATGTAGAATAACACAGCTGTTACGACGATCTGAACTACCATGTCAGTGTCACTGCAGAGGAGGCCACTTCCTCCTTTCTAGTCAAAACAAACAACGAATGAAAAGGTGGTCTGACCTGGGGGGGGTATACCGCAAAGTGGGATTACTGAGTTTGGAACCCTCCCAAAATCTGGAACAGCTAACTCAGTATTCCTGCTACGTGGTATACCCCCCATGTTCAGCTAACTCAGTATTCCTGCTACGTGGTATACCCCCCATGTTCAGCTAACTCAGTATTCCTGCTACGTGGTATACCCCCCATGTTGAGCTAACTCAGTATTCCTGCTACGTGGTATACCCCCCATGTTCAGCTAACTCAGTATTCCTGCTACGTGGTATACCCCCCATGTTGTTCTGTGACAATGTAATTCATACCCCATACCCCATACCCCATGCTTATGTGATCTTTCTCCTAAACTAATAAAAATGAAGAGGTTATACATACAATTAAACATTGTTTTTTTTTAATGCTTAAAATAAACAAAGAAATTATGTGCAAGCAAAGTGATCTCAAGATTTCCTGATATTTTTTTTGTAAACAAGGCCAACACGAGGCAAAGCGAGCAGGCTTAAAATCTTATATTACATCAGAGAACTGGCTGTTGTATCCACTGTTTGCGGCCCTGCTTATCTATTTGCTACATGGGGGGAAAGGTTAAATGGATAAACAGCTTGATAAATGTGAATAAATGCAAATGTGCTGGAGAATCCGCCCCGATGGAGCTTTGACATTTAGTGTAAATTCGACTAGTGAGACCTCAGGGTATCGCAACCCCGTGTCAGATTATTTATTTGGAGGAGAGACTACTACTAATTGAAGGAGAGACTAGAGACTACTTCACTAGACTGCCATGCTGGTAAATCTACATATTATTATGGAATGCAGGTTTGTGGTCCGAGGAACGCCATCAATCTGTGTTTCCCCCGAGGCAGTTGCTTGTCCAGAACCAATACATTTCCAACATGTAAAACTTTGAATATAAATACGCCGATAAGGAAACTCAAATGACAGCGGGTCAGGTTTATTCTAACCTCAGAGTGTTCTGAAAGCAAATGCCGTTATTTAAAAAAATATATATTTTTAGTATTGCATAATAGAATTCGTAAAAAGGTTGTGGAAGTATCAGGGGAGAAAAAGTGGCACTTGCTTAAATTCATTACCCAAAAAGTTACAGGAAAAGTAGCGGTCGTTAGCAGACTGAATCGGGGCTAAAACCAGGATGTCGATAGTGAATAGAGAATGCGGGAGAGCTGTGGGACATGATAATGTCTCATTATACACTCTGTCCAAGATTCTATATGGCCCCACTGTCACTTCTACTTTTTTTTTTATTTCAACACTTTTTACTGAAAAAAACTGAAATGGAATGGCTAATGGTTTCAGTCGTGTTATTTCAGTGCAATACGGTATCAACTGAGCATGTTTCGTCATGTTCAGTCCACACACTTTTTCTGTAAGTTCTTATAAAAGTAATAATAATAATAACTTGCTTTTTATCGGAATTTTATAGGACTATTTTTTGACTGAAGTGACTCTTTTTTAAAATGATTCTTGTAATGCGTTTGGAATGGGTTGTGCTGTTATTTAAAATGCAATGAGTTCTCAGAATTATTTTCCCTCTTCATTTGCATTTCTCTTTGTCCCTGAGAGCCTATCCCTTAGTCAGAAAATGAATTTAGGAAATCTCTCATCCCTCAAGACAGTCTCTGCGTTAAGAAGTTTAATCTGTTCTGAATAGTGCTGCATTTGCCTGCAAATACTGCAAAAAGCCATTGCGAACAGAAGGCTTACAAACAGTATTTCTTTTCACTCTATCTTTCTTGAGGTGTAAAACACAAATTGGTTCTTTCAGGTTTAAAAGGAAAAATCTTTCATCTTCTAAATTCTTCTGGGGTTTGGAATGATGTTTTTGTGAGAATTTATGATTTATTATTGGGATTATTTAGGAAAAAATAAATTAAATACTGAGGGTACTGGCGCATTTATGATTGACTTGCTGTTTTGGAATTCAGAGTTACTCAATTGATTGCTTGATGCAATGATAATTGCTTTTGTGCCGAAGCAGAGTTTGAAAAGGTCATTTAATCCTTGTCTTAATTAAATAGCACACAGAAAGAAGTTCTGCTGGCGATGTTTGATGTTTTGTTTCAGTCCAAACTCTTAATTACAAAGCCAATCAAGTGTTAAACTAAATCAATGCAGAATTAGAATGGTGAAATTTTGCATTCCTTACGCACATGACTACCTACTTCTGTAGCTTTTTGTAGAGTTCGGAGATGACAATGAGCGTGTCAATGAGAATGTGATGTCACCCTCTGAGAATTTGAATAAGAGTTTGATTCGTTTTCTTGGTGGAGGACCTTTGGTCTTTAGCCCAGCAAGTTAATCGTATCTGTGTCGTGCAGTGCAGCCATTCAATTCTTACAAAACAAGCCTACTGCGTTTACATTGTAAAAAAAAAAAAGGAGTTTGGAGTATGCTGCTTGGTCTTTGAATTAGCACACTTTACCAGAAAGTTGGCAAAACAGTGCCTGAAAGCAAAATGATAAGACGTAAGAAAGTGAATGAGGGAAACTGAGGCACTGCAACCAAAGCAATGGCCTCCTTTTCCTCTCTGGAGTTTCACATCCTTTAACATGCCTCTGTCAGGATTCAGAGAGATCCCATGTTATTCTTGTGTCTAAGTAATCACAGCCAGCCCTGTACTGCCTACGTGGGACTGCAATGCTGGGGCCTTTTCCAAAAAAGAAAAGGGTTTTTTTTGGGGGGGGGGGGGGGCCATTAAGGCAGGATAAATATTCCTCTGAGCTGTTCAACCCCCTCAATAAAAAGCATTAAGGTGCATTCTGGCATGTTAATTTGAGAACTTTTTTTTGTTGTGGTTCAAATGGGAGAGGGGTTGAATGAATGACTGACATATTCAGTTAGATACACCTAGATATCACTTTAAATCTTAAAAACATAGCTTTGATTGTAAAAATGTGTTGATTGGTTAATCTGAACACATTTTATTCATTTATTTTTTCAGTAGCTTTTTGAGCTACGAGAGACAGGAGACCCATAACATGACAGGGCACTTCTCAGCACAGAATGTGACAGGAGACCCATAACATGACAGGGCACTTCTCAGCACAGAATGTGACAGGAGACCCATAACATGACAGGGCACTTCTCAGCACAGAATGTGACCTCTGTCATAAGCCCAACGGCTGAAAAAGAGTGTTCTTGTTGCAGGATGCAGAGAGAGAGAGAAAAGGAAATGCAGAGGGAAAGAATGCTTGGGAATAACTGTGGCTCTGTGGCTGTGTTCTGTCACATCTAGGCAGCAACATCACGCAATTCCACACGGAATGCCATGAAGGATCCCAACTGCGCACCGGCGTTCCTGGGAGACAGCGAGCCCCATTCCGCACTCTCTAAAAAAAAAAATAAATAAATAAAAACAGCAAACCTGGAAACTATAAACTCAAACCTGGAGCCTTTGTTTTGGGTCACATGTATTATTTAATTAACTTCCCTTGATAAATCAAAAGCTTTTACCGGGTTCTATAACTTAACTAATAATAAGGTTTTCTAGCCAATTTTCTTTTCTCCTGGATACTGTTTTACTCATTATGGATACCTCGCTTAAGTTAAGTTATACTTTATTGACCCCGTGGGGTAATTTGTCCTCTGCATTTGACCCATCCTAACTGCTTAGGAGCAGTGGGCAGACACAGTGCAGCGCCCGGGGACCAACTCCAGTTCTGAGGCCAGTGTCTTGGTCAAGGGCAATGGCAGGAGTTTACCCATGGTGTGGGAGGAAACTGGAGTGCCTGGAGGAAATCCACGCGAACATGGGGAGAACATGCAAACTCCACGCAGAGAGGACCAGGAATGGGAGTCGAACCCAGAGCCTCTTTCTTGCGAGGCGACAGTGCTAACCACTGCACCACCGTGCCACTTATGTAGTTTGATGTTCTTCCACACTGCATTATTATGATATATTATGAATACACTGCATATCTCTTGTGTATAGCACACATCTTGATGGGTTGAAAAATACAATTTGTATACTTGTACTCATCGTCTTTCAACATTTATCAGCACACAGCATTGAAAAAATGCCTGACCAAAAGTGTGGTCCACAAATGTGACTTCTCGCAGTAAACGCTTGCCGCCAATGGAGCTGTAGCAACCATTTCCAAGAAACTCATCCTTAATCATCCTCTTCAGATGGCTACAGAAATGAAAACAAGTTTATAGGTCCCTGAGGGCCAGGCTCTCAAAAAGGAAATAAGCTTTGAATTGTCTTGCAAACATTATTTGCCACATATCTAACTGGACTTTTTTTTTTGGAGGAGGAGGAAGAGGAAAAGTCCTTCATTGTTGGAAACTAAAATTCTGGGAAAGTACTTACCCAGCTAATCATTTTTGGCTCCCAGAACATTCGGCGATTGTTGAAGTAAACATTCCCAGCATGTATAGCGCATTTGTCTGGTTTCTTGTACATCCCTTGAAGTTGGACATCACTTTAAGTCACAAGGTCTCCGCTTGTTCGTCAACTGACAGTAGAATGACATTCTCATCTCAACATACATTGCATGGCCTAAAGTATATGGACACCTGCTCATCCAAGATATCATTCCAAAATCACGGGCATTAATCTGGAGATGGTCCCGCCCTTTACTGCTATAACAGCCTCCACTCTTCTGGGAAGGCTTTCCACTGGATGTTGGAATATTGGTGTTGGGATTTAATGAGATCATTAGTGAGGTGGGGCACTGATGTTGGGTGATTAGGCCTTGCTTGCAATCGGCTTTCCAATTGTTTCCAAAGATGTTCATTGGGGTTGAGGTCAGGGCTCTGTGCAGGCCAGTGCAGTTCTTCCACACCGATCTCGAGCAACCGTTTCTGTGTACGGACCTCAATTTGTGCACGGGGGCCATTGTCTTGCTAAAACAGTAAAGGGCCTTCCCCAAACTGTCACCACAAAGTTGGAAGCCTGGAATCGTCTCAAATGTCATTGTATGCTGTAGCGTTAAAGGGATAGTTCGGAATTTTGGACAAAATGTCTCAATTACGACTTACCCATGATGTAGTTGATTGATGGAAACCATTTTCAGCTAATTCCATGCTGTCCCTTCTTTTGGACATACAAACACACTTAAACACTCCACAGTGCACCCAAAGCAAATAAAATACGACGAAAGTCTATCTGGGGAGCGATACTTTACATTACCTACGAATATAGGTCAGCACAAAGTAAAGGATTCAACCATAGTTTGACTTCAGAAATTATGGTATAAGCACTCAAAATAACCCCGATAGACTGTCGTCGTATTTTATTTGCTTTGGGTGCACTGTGGAGTGTTTAAGTGCATTTGGTAGTGGATGCTACCGGTTACCTTAGAGTTGCGCTAGCATTAGCAATGTGTGTATGTCCAAAAGAAGGGACAGCATGGATTTAGCTGAAAATGGTTTCCATCAATCAACTACATCATGGGTAAGTCGTAATTGAGACATTATGTCCAAAATTCCAAACTATCACTTTAAGACTGGCCTCCACTAGAACCTAAGGGGCCTAGCCTGAACCATGAAACACAGCCCCAGACCAAGGGGTGTCCAGATACTATTGGCCATGTCATGTATAAAGGAACACGTTTGCAAGGTCTCAAAGGAGCTGCCCCATTCACCTTCGCGGCTGTTTACTGATTCCCTTTAAGTTCTTCGCTCATGTTCCACAGGCCCATGCATGATGAATTCGCTGAAACAATGGCCTCGCTTATGGGGTTCTGGCTGGCGGTAATGCGCAGGGTGAGGAGCAGAGATAGGGACTGAAGCTTGCGCGCCCCTCACTCCGTTTTTTTCCCAGAATTCAGAGCCTGCCGCCGGAGCGTGTCTAATGTCGCACAATCCGAAACAGTCCCCCTCACAAGTAAACAGTGAAGGGTGGCCAAGCCACACTTTTCATCTGGAAATGCATGCCAATGGGAAGAATACACATAGCTGGCATAGAAGATATGGTTATTTTTTTAAAGTGGGGACCTTCATGGCTCGGCCTATTTATTTGTTTTGTTTTTTCTTTAGATTTATCACAGCAGACTGTATTTTAAGCTAGCGATATTTCCTTCACAGACAGGTGAATTTGCAAAAACAAAGCCTTAATGTACGTCTGTTGAGATCCCGCCGTGGAAACTGATGCAGTCTAATTCGCCCGCGTTTCAAGTTTGATTCATCGACCGTCACGTAAATTGGTTCCGTTTTCCACAGGGAAACACATGCAATTATTTTGGGGTGAAGGTGCCTTTTTCTCAGAGTGATGGATGCCACCAGGCACCTGGCATGAAGTGCTGGAACTCCATTTTGAACTTTTGGGACTATGCCACTGAGCTAAAAAGGTGCTGCCTGATAAGATCAGTTAAATGAGATCACTTTATTCAATCAATCAATCAATTACAGTTCACTATGGAGCTCCTTTACATTATTAGTGCTGTCATACAAATAAATCATGACAAGTAAAACATAGTAAATGATAGAACAACCAGGACACGTATGCAGATTACAACTGACAGCTGAAGAACTCAAGTCAAAATTAACCTGTTCAGGTTTAATCTTAGCTCGCAGGACAATAATGTGTATCCCGTACATGGTTTCTGATATCTCTATATACCTTACCTGGAATGAAAGCTACAGCAAGTTTGATGTTAGTTTACTGTAGCCAGATTTTATGGATGCTACTCATGGGGCTGCTTGTGTGCTTGTTTTAGTTTCTTATTTTTGTTTTGTAGGTTCTTCTTCTGCTGCTGCTGTTTGGGGGTTTGTTGGCATTACCGCCACCTACAGTTCTGGAGTGTAATGGAGGAAATGTTGGTCCTGTGCCATATACAATAGATGTTACATATGAGTGTGCCTAAATACACCTGGTTAAAGTTTTTTTCAAATGCTTAAGCAGCTTTCAACAATTGCACCCAATCTATTCTTGTGAGTGCCTTTATAAAAATAGGCTGCTGTTCTGTAAATATGCCCGACAATGCAACACAACTTTGCTCATACTCAAACACTTGGCACATACTGTATGTGCCTGTTGACTGAATGGATATAAAACAAATGACACAGAGGTAGAAAGACGAGGCCTTTAAAGGCATCTTTGCAGTTCCGTGGTTCCTGTTCCATGGGCTGTTCTCCTCGCGAAAATATGACCTTCATTCAATTTGACCAACGTTCCAAAATGGTGGCATGGCTACCCGAGCTGTAGCTGGCTTCCATTTCTGTTCTTTGGCCAACAATCTGCTGATCCGCACTCCCATGAAAGTAATTACTTTTATCCATTTATTATCCAAGTGCATATATACAAAATGCACACAATCAGTGGATTAACGTATAATTCACGTTTGTAACAACAAGGCTTAATGATGGGCCTGGTTACCATGCAGGAACACCTGTGGAAATCTTTTCTAATCCCCCTTATTATTTACATTAAGACCTTCGCCGTGTGTGCAATTACAGGGAAATTGTACAGGTTTCTGCCACATTCTTTTTGTATAGTAATGACAATGTTGAATGTAAAAAAAAAAGTCTCTGTTTTTGCTTGGAAATTAGCAGGGCGGCCATCTCACACAGTCTCACAGCACACCTGCAGAGGATGCAGCTATAATCACACATTCCATTGCAGAAAATCCAATATTAATAATAATTACTGAATGCCAGCTGTAAGTGGCCACTGTGTGCTGAGAGCTGAATTAGAACAGCAGTCAGGTGCAGGTCATATGATTGCTTTAAAATGACATGTTTGCCGCATTACGTAATGATATTGAACTCTATACATTAAAGAGAACCCAGCGAGTTGGAAACCAATTAGCTGGATGTTACAGGTCTGTGTAAGGGGCCCTGTAAGGGGCTTTAACTTGTATATCATTAATTCATTCAGGCCTGTGTTATGCACGATGTTGTGGAGAACATCATGTGACACCATATTTGAATATAAACTGTCTATTCTCTTTGTTACTAGTCGCGAGACCTCGTTTGAGGAATTAATGTTCCAGTCCCATAGCACTCTAAAAACATGGTGTAAATGCGGTCTTGCCGCAGGAGGTAAGAGCGGACCGCTGTTTGAATCGACGAGCTGTCATTTCGTTAATTACCTGGGCCCCACAGCATGGAGACGCGCTCTTCTGTGAAGCCTAGGTCTGCTCTGTGCTACGTCAATTAAAGCTGCCACAAAACCTGCCGCAGAATAAGCATCTCTCGCTCTTATTCAAACAAAGCACATACTGTACACAGAAAATCCCTCCCCCAAAAAAATGAAAAACAACATGGATGCTTTGAAGGAACAAATGAGAACAGGGTGCAACCCATATGTTTTTAAGAACTGTATGATTGATTTCCCTGTAGACACATTCAGATGGTTGGTATTTAGGACTCCCTAAGTATAAGAAACCTTACTTTCTCATTGCTCACTCTTTATGTCTAAGCAGTCCAAATACTGTCGGGGTGGTGCAGGGAATTTCCACACTGAAGCTATGTTAGGATCCTGTAATTCTGTCTGTTTATTTCTTTATTTGTTATTATTTTTTCCTGTTTTCTTTCCCTCGCGATTGTCAGTCCGCGTTCCATGTTTCTGAGATTCCACCCCCTGTCTTTGTCATTGCACTATTCGGGTGATTTTGGGAACATTCAGGTTTCTTCTGTATTTTGTATATCTCGTTTTCTTCCTTCTGGCTTTATTTATATTTGTATATAATACTAATGTACTAATCATACTAACTGTTAGATTAGATTTAATACTAACCTGCTAACAAACTAACATGTATATAATACTAACCTACTAACATTAGGGTTCTAGAGTTCACTACTAACATTACTAATTACTAATTCATCTGGAGTTTCTATCTGCAGCTGTCATTTCCCTCCTCGTTATCCTATCCCTGTATCGATCTGTGATTTCGCATTCTCTGCACGTGTCCACTTTCGTGTTCCTCCTCTCTGAGCTGTGCACTTGTTTACCTGCTAACACCAGGCCGTTTGTTATCATTGTGTCTGTGTATTCCAGTCCGTGTCTTACGTTTTCCCTGTCATTGTTTTATTGGTCCCTGTTAACCCTCACTGTTCTCTTCTCACCTGTGAGCAATCTCCCCTCCCTGCTTCTACACACCTGATTCCCATTATGTCTGTCTCCCTCTGTGTATATATGCCTTGTCATTTCAGTGTTCTTCGCGAGTTCCTTGTACTAAATATTTTGCTTCTGTGTTGCCTGTTTTTTCCTGAGATTCTGCCCGAGTTGTTCTGTTTATTCCTAGTATCTGTTTTCTAGTTTTTTTTTGTTTCCCTCGTCCGTCACCGTTGTTTTATTTCTGTTTTGTTTTCTTTTTGTTCCTCCTCTGCCTTACCGGTTTTGACCCCTGCCTGTGTTCTCGCGACCCTGGTTTTGGATCCTGCTTTTGTACCTTTGCTGTGCCTTCCCGGTTTGACCCCTGCCTGTTTCTTGACCACTCTTTGGACTGTGCTTTGTACCGTTGCCCTGTCTCCCCGGTTTTCGACCCAGCCTGTTTACCTCGCATTGCTGCCTTGCCCTTTATTAAACTTCTTTTTTTTTATACTCCTGCCTGCGTTTGGGTCCTTCCCCCACCGACACCTAACAAGCTATGCATAAAACACATGGTGCGGTGTGTGTATGAGATCAGAGCAAAGACCACTCAAAAAAAACAATCACGATGTATTATTTCACCCCGAGACACTGTCCCTGTGAATTCTCCAAAAGCACTGTTTCCTGTACCCATTTCCTGGTCGGTCCTCTCACCTGTCGAATCCATCACAGCTTCTCAAGGCCACAGAACCTATAGAACACTGGAGAACACCATAGAACAGAACCCTCTTTCACCATAAACCATTCACAAGGAAGAAATGAACCAATCAAAAACCAAGACTTAACCCTTTAGAATATGGTGGTTATTAATGCTTAATAAAGAACACATAACTGCATTGTGCTTGCCTTAAATATATAAGGGTTACTTTTTTTAGCCCAACATAAGAAATTATTGATAAACATGCTATTAAAAAGCAGGCTGGGGTTTACATATTGAGAACTTATTCAGTCAGTACTACTGATTTATATATGCCCTCATTTAAATGGTGCCTATTGTGTAACAGTTTAAATTATGGCTCAGTTATGTAAGAACAGACCCAAGCCAGGCACACTATAAATTTTAGTATGAAATATGCAAGGAATTTACTTCCCTTTCATGAAAGTCTTCCGACGTAAGAGAGTTCTTGGTGAGGCTCTGTCCAGGGAAGGCCAAATTAGCAGATTTTACTGCTCTTTCTAACGGGGCAATTTATCTCCAAGCGGGTTATTGCTTTTGACGAGTCTTTTTCTCTCCGCATTCCCCCCAACTACTGGGTTATAAAGTGCTGCTAAAATGGTGGATATTTATAGCTGGAGGTACCCCTTCCCTGGTACCTTTCCTGTTTCTGCTTCTCCATCAGCTGTTATTAAAGTTAATGGGGCTTTCAGTCTGTCTAATTCCAGCAGGTTACAGAAGGATGTTTTCATGCGTTTCTTTAAAAAAAACTTTTATTTTTAATTTTTTTTTACTCTACATGCATATTTAGGATGGACTGTTTTGTATGCCGCTGTAGTTGTTGTTTTACGTTCACTAAAAAGACCATAAAGTCTTTAATTTGCCATTCTGGAACTGAGTGTGGATCCCCATCGTTAAACTTTATGAGCGTGCGCTTGATTTTGTGCAGGCGATTGCTTTAGACATTATTTTCAGATTTGTGCACAACGTAGCAGAACAACAGATTGCTGCAATTACTGTTGTGTGTGTATTGACGCAAATATTCTATATATCAGCCCTGATTTTGCATCGTCTCTGGGTGACTTTGGCTTTTGGTACTGTTAAAAAAAAAAAAAAGAGGCATTCAGACCCATATCTGAAATGTACTGTAAATGCACTCTTTTGAAATAGACATTCGTTGAAAGAGATTTTTTTTCTGTCCTTTTCTAAAATGTATTTTTAAACATTCCATGCATTTAGACTTTTTAAAAATAAATACAGGTTGTGTTAAATGAGCTGACAAGGTTTTTCAGTAATAATGTATTTTTTTTATATATATATTGAAGGTTACTCTCATATGTTCTGTTTCATAAATTACATAAAGTTAAACTTCAAAACACTTTGTGTGATGGCGCAATCTGAAATAAAAACAAAACGGTATTGGTAATTGCTGCTTTACCAACTGCCAAAAAAAAAGGGTAATTTTCCCATGCTAAAAATTGAACGTGTGAAACACACGGGGAGGGCATTTTAGGCCTTGAGACGCGGGGTGTTGTGCGCACAGCACACGCCATCAAGTAACCGACATTACCGTGCTCGGACTCTGCCTCGGCCTGACCTTAAAGGGACGCATTCACATGATCTCAACCCATTCTCAACCCTGAGCGATGTCGTTCCCGGACTTTTGGCTCCACCCCTGCTGACAGATGTGCTCCGGGTTGCTGGCATCGTATCGAGCTGGCAATGACTCGCACGCTCACCCATGAGCTGTCGGGTCTGTACGCCATTTCGGATGAACAGGGAGATCGTATCAATATCTAACACCATGTGTGCGTGCAGTAATGGCATGGAATGTTCTGCCAGCTGTGTGTGTGTGTGTGTGTGTGTGTGTATGTATATGTATGTATGCATGTATTACATTACAGGCATTTGTAGCAGACGTTCTTATCCAGAGCAACTTACACTTAAACCTTTTAGCATTTTTTACATATTATCCATTTATACAGCTGGATATATACTGAAGCGATTCAGGTTAGGTACCTTGCTCAAGGGTACAACGGCAGTGTCCTACCTGGGAATCGAACCTGCAACCTTTCGGTTACAAGGCCAGTTCCTTAACCATTATCCTACACTGCCACTGTATGTATAGACCCCCCCCCCCACACACACACACACACACACACACACACTGTCATTCTCTCTCTCTCTCTCTCTCTCTCTCTCTCTCTCTCTCTCTCTCTCTCTCTCTCACACACACACATAGACACACACACACACCAAAACACACCATCAGGCTGGTCCTGTGTAGAGTGGAAGCAGACAGAACTCAGCTGTGAGATCAGATGTTAAGAATCTTAGTCTGTTTGGATTCTGCTCCGACTGTAACATTTCTAATTCACATACCAACTGGGGATGATGTCACAGATTCAGCAGTTATAGAGAGAGGGTGGGTTTGTAGATGGTAATGAAGTAGAGAAACCTTTATTTATTCAGGAGATACCTCTTGAGATTAAAAATCCTCTGTACTTCTGTCTGTGGTGCTGCGGAGGAGGAGGGGCGATAGATTGGGAGACGTGAACCCCATTGGGATGCCCAATACATGGCCGGTTAGGTGCGTCAAGTTTCTTTTGAAATAAAATCTTTTTCCCACTGATTTTACTTGTCTCAAACTTATTTATTTATAGGGTTATTTAAGGAATGGCTTTTATGGGTAATTTCCAAATATATAAAAATAAGTAAATTAAAAATAAATAAATAAACGTAAATATTGTTGCATCTAACATCACTATAAAAAAAACAATCGGTGGTTATGGTAACCGTAAAATGAAATGAACGCTAAGGGCACTTTCACATATGGCTCTCTGATCCGTTTCCTGGAGCGTTTAGAGGCCTGATCCGTTTCAGAACACATATCTGAAAGGGAACCGAACCCTGGACCAAGCGAATCCTGGTACCTGTCACGGAGGTCTGTCCAGGATACGATTCCTGGTACCAGGTATTATGATACAGTGTGTTCCATTTTTTTTCTGCGAGACTCGTGAGCTCACGAGATAAGTTCATATCGCTCACTGAAACAGTCGAGAGAGGTACGACTACTAACTACTAACGTTAAGATAATACTAAGCTTAGTTAAACTAATTGGAGTAAGCATATAAAAGTAACGATAAAGAGGATGTTGTTCTCCATTTTGACTTTGAAATTCTACTTATTAACCGTTAGTGGTGCGTGCAATAGAATTTTCCGTCACAGACTGCAAAGACGTTTACAAGTTTACAACTGTGAATGCAAACTGTATTCTTTGGAATCTGTGGAAGTGCTCCAGGGTACCTGCCCAGAGAACCGCATTCAATATGTGAAAGCGCTCCTAACACGAAAAATCTAATAAAGTATGTGATTTATGGGCTTCTAAAATACACTTAACAGTCTACGACTGGTCTGGAGTAACCGTTAATCTACAAGCATTTCTAAGAGCCTCTTAAGTTAACATGCTTTTGGGAAATGCACGCAAAGTTCAAGAAGCTTCATACGAAGGGTTTTACGATGTCTCAGCCTTACGATGCTTTTGGGAAATGCATAGCAAACTACCAGCCAAATGGTGTGCTATGTGTACGTCTGCCTCCCTATATTTAGGAAGAAAATATACACAGAAAATCCTGTGA